>OY998183.1:24729845-25240858 GCA_963921935.1 Galeruca laticollis | reverse complement strand
TCTCTATTCTATTTTCCGTATTTTATTTGTAAATTAAATGAATAAAACAATATGTATGTTGTAATAAGTTTGTTTATTAAAAAATCATCCTTACAACCCGCATGACTATAGGGAGAAGAGAGAGAAAAATGAAACGCAAACATTTCCATCAAATCAATTTATTACATTGTTTTCATCCAAACCGTTCACAACTTTTGACTTATAATAATTCTCTAAGTACAACACTACTACTACAATAACTCAAATTTCAATTATTTTGAACAAAATTCCTGGTTAAATCTACAATTTTATAAAATATTCACAAAAACTTTGAGATTCTAAATAGATGAGTCGGTGTGAAATGAGACAATGATTGACTTGTAGAATTTGATGAATATCTTCTCCACATAAAAGGAAGCTGATGTCATGTTTTATCACTTCCAACTATTTAACATGATCAAATATTACTTGTAGAATGGTGTAGTAGTCCCCACATGGCATCGTCTCGGGATCATATTCTTCGTAACATGCTGGAAGTGATGCACTTATAAATGAATTTTCATTCAAAATATTGGTTAGCGTAGCCCATTCGTATGTGCTGAAGAAGATTTCCGCTGGTTTATCAATGTATGATTTACAGAGAAAATTTTTTAGGTAAGTACATCTGTATTATAAAACTACCTAAATATATTGTTGAGCAAATCCTGATGAAAAAGAGATTCCAACAAAATTTTTTTGTTTCTACGTATTGATTCACTTTATTACGAAACTTTTAGTTATACAATAGTCATTCATCCAAGTGTTAGAGATCTTCTTCTTTATGTTTTTCTATTCAATAATGTTTGCTAGAATGATCTCTTCAATTATTTTATGATCATTCGGGTGTAGTTGTTTTAATCTGTCTACCAATAAGTTCGGATCCGACCAATTAGAAAGAATATCATAGCTTTTTGGTGTGTGAAACCCTCTTGTAATTGGTTCATTGAGTTGTTTTATGCTATTATTCAACTTATTGTTAATGCAAAATTTATGAGAGTAATCGAACGCTTTTTGAAGAGCGGTTTAATTATTTCACTGAATTTAGTGGGACAAGCCTGATGTCTCAGATGTCCTCTTCTATCACGATGGATATCCGTTAATTCCAGTATCTGTTTGTATAATTGTAAATCAATTGGGGTGAAATGTTTGGGATTCTTATAGAATATTAACTGTTTCAAACCGGGTGTACTTTTAAATACTTTGCACCTACAATTAGTTGTTCATCATTAAATTGTAGTTGTTTGTTTCCAAACATCCACTGTTCACCCTTTAATTGCGGTCCGTAAGCATGGTCGAGAATCCATTGTTCAATTCCTAATTCTGGAGTGTAAGCGCAGTCAAATTCTTTTGATACATTCTCATTATTGTCATTAAGTACTTGTTTGAGCGAAGAGTCTTCCCGCTCTACCTCATCTTCACTTATTACGGGCAGGATTGGTGTGTCTTTCGGTGAATCTCCACCTTGATTTGGACAGCCCAGTGATTCTGCTATTTGCTTGAGAGGATATGTTGCAGACTTGACATATTCCACATGACATTTCTTATTAATTCTATCAAGCGACTTATATTTCTTACGTAAAGCTTTTGCATGCTTTGAGACTTGTTGTTTGTATGACAACATTATAGTAAATTAAAATGTGTGGGTGCGCGATTCAATATATTATTAGACGGTTAGCAGACATACACCACCGATATACGTTCTAATGTGTCTCTGGGGTGTCTCTGGGGTGTCTCTGATGTGTCTCTAAGATGTCTCTGATGTGTCTCAATGGTAAGAAGTAAACACCCAGTCGGACGGAAGACTGAACGGTATCATTATTTTCATAAGTGTGCCTCTGTTGCGTCTCGGATATGTCTCTGGTACGCCTGTGATGCCTCTCTGATTTGTCTCTGGTGTGTCTGCTATGTTAGAGAGGCATCACAGGCGTACCAGAGACATATCCGAGACGCAACAGAGGCACACTTATGAAAATAATGATACCGTTCAGTCTTCCGTCCGACTGGGTGTTTACTTCTTACCATTGAGACACATCAGAGACATCTTAGAGACACATCAGAGACACCCCAGAGACACCCCAGAGACACATTAGAACGTATATCGGTGGTGTATGTCTGCTAACCGTCTAATAATATATTGAATCGCGCACCCACACATTTTAATTTACTATAATGTTGTCATACAAACAACAAGTCTCAAAGCATGCGAAAGCTTTACGTAAAAAATATAAGTCGCTTGATAGAATTAATAAGAAATGTCATGTGGAATATGTCAAGTCTGCAACATATCCTCTCAAACAAATAGCAGAATCACTGGGCTGCCCAAATCAAGGTGGAGATTCACCGAAAGACACACCAATCCTGCCCGTAATAAGTGAAGATGAGGTAGAGCGGGAAGACTCTTCGCTCAAACAAGTATTTAATGACAATAATGAGAATGTATCAAAAGATTTTGACTGCGCTTACACTCCAGAATTAGGAATTGAACAATGGATTCTCGACCATGCTTACGGATCGCAATTAAAGGGTGAACAATGGATGTTTGGAAACAAACAACTACAATTTAATGATGCACAACTAATTGTAGGTGGCAAAGTATTTAAAAGTACACCCGGTTTGAAACAGTTAATATTCTATAAGAATCCCAAACATTTCACCCCAATTGATTTACAATTATACAAACAGATACTGGAATTAACGGATATTCATCGTGATAGAAGAGGACATCTGAGACATCAGGCTTGTCCCACTAAATTCAGTGAAATAATTAAACCGCTCTTCAAAAAGCGTAAATACTCCGGAAATTCGGGTAATATTACAAAACAGTTCGATTACTCTCATAAATTTTGCATTAACAATAAGTTGAATAATAGCATAAAACAACTCAATGAACCAATTACAAGAGGGTTTCACACACCAAAAAGCTATGATATTCTTTCTAATTGGTCGGATCCGAACTTATTGGTAGACAGATTAAAACAACTACACCCGAATGATCATAAAATAATTGAAGAGATCATTCTAGCAAACATTATTGAATAGAAAAACATAAAGAAGAAGATCTCTAACACTTGGATGAATGACTATTGTATACTAGTTTCGTAATAAAGTGAATCAATACGTAGAAACAAAAAAATTTGTTGGAATCTCTTTTTCATCAGGATTTGCTCAACAATATATTTAGGTAGTTTTATAATACAGATGTACTTACCTAAAAAATTTTCTCTGTAAATCATACATTGATAAACCAGCGGAAATCTTCTTCAGCACATACGAATGGGCTACGCTAACAAATATTTTGAATGAAAATTCATTTATAAGTGCATCACTTCCAGCATGTTACGAAGAATATGATCCCGAGACGATGCCATGTGGGGACTACTACACCATTCTACAAGTAATATTTGATCATGTTAAATAGTTGGAAGTGATAAAACATGACATCAGCTTCCTTTTATGTGGAGAAGATATTCATCAAATTCTACAAGTCAATCATTGTCTCATTTCACACCGACTCATCTATTTAGAATCTCAAAGTTTTTGTGAATATTTTATAAAATTGTAGATTTAACCAGGAATTTTGTTCAAAATAATTGAAATTTGAGTTATTGTAGTAGTAGTGTTGTACTTAGAGAATTATTATAAGTCAAAAGTTGTGAACGGTTTGGATGAAAACAATGTAATAAATTGATTTGATGGAAATGTTTGCGTTTCATTTTTCTCTCTCTTCTCCCTATAGTCATGCGGGTTGTAAGGATGATTTTTTAATAAACAAACTTATTACAACATACATATTGTTTTATTCATTCAATTTACAAATAAAATACGGAAAAATAGAATAGAGAAGACGAAGAAAAGCATATAACGGTTAAATTTAAAGAATACGCAAATACGAAAAGCATATAACTATATTAAATAAATATACAAATAACGAGATTTAATTGAAAATCTGTATAATGTTAATCAAAAATATCAATATCGATATCAACATCATACGTTCCTCTAAATCTTTTAGTTCTAGGTGATTCATAATTAAATTCGGAAATACAAGATTCCCGATATTTTGTTTCAAAAGTACTGTTTGATTGCATCTTTGACACCAGAAAAAATGTCTATTGTGATAAAGATCATGATTCTGATTCGTAAACGTTATGAAGATGGTCATTGATTGCTAAAAAATATTTTTTAATTATTTTATAACATGTTTTAATGCCATCAAACACATATGTTATATCCATCAACTCTATAATAGTTAGATCCTACGCGATATTCAAGTTTATTTCCAAATACCTCTCTCCTCCAATAATATGTAGCAAGTACTGCATTTCTAAGATTGTATGGAATGACTTGTGAGCAAGTAATAAAGTTAATAAGATCTTTGTCAAAGCGTGATGGATCTTTTGAACTATTCAATTTAAAAAACCTCATTTATATTTAGAAATTTTTTGTGACTTGCTTGGTAACACTCCAAGGTAGGGGAGATTCTACCAAAAAATTCTGCATGACATCCAATTGAAAGCCACAGACATTTTCTTTTTAAAAATTTAGAAGCGTCTGTGAAGAATGAATTAATATCTTCATGATTCAAGTTTATGATAATTCCCGTTTTTAATCTACTATCAAAGGCCGCATTCATGTTTTTCTCCAGTGGACTCTATTAATACTAGACTTTTTATGTTCTTTACTAATATCAATGACATGTTGTTTCTCCCCATTCCCTACTTTTATCAAACATCTCATGCGCTTCAAGTGTGTTGTTATTTTGAATGAATTTTATGCTTTTGTCCTACCGAAAATTTGAAATATTTCTAAGATGCATATTATCATGAAAAGCTTTATATTTTGTTTGAAAATGTTTGAATTTTGTTCAAGGAGTTTATGATTTCATCAATTTGTTGCAAAGTTCTATCACTGTGAAGTTACACATTTTGAAATATTAATGGAAAATGTACCTGCTCTGATGTCACACATATTAAAATTGATTTTCTTCATAAACAAGTAACATCTCTATGGCCATATCTTGTATATAAAAATGTCATCATCTGGTTATAAAACATTTCGTCCATGTTAAAATTATTGTAAGTACTGAAAGCCAAAATATGAAACTTTTTCCTCCTCCTCCTGCACTGCAAACCGAGTTATGAAACATTAAAGTTGAAATAGCAATTCAATGCCCTGTATCTCATTAACGATATGACATCAGCATTGACTTAGAATCAGATTTCTAATATGATGCTGGTGAAACCAATTACAAAATTCATAATCATCATCTGCTTCTTTCAATGATGAGCGATATTTTAATAATAAATTATGTGGTAAATGAACTTCAGTTATAAAAGTTAGTTTAGTCATTACTAAAAATTATTCTATTCCCCCCGGAAGTGTATCTAAAGAATTATGAAGTAATTTTCTTTCATCATTGTGAGGACTCAACGCGATTTTGGTTTGTTCAACACTATACACATTATGGACAAAGGAACGTATCGTATTGTGAGTAATTGTCATCTGTTTCCAATTTTTCATACAATCGACATAATCATCAAAAGTTATTTTTTACTACACATTTTTTAATACTCTTTAACCACTTTACTCCCACACTGAACTTTGTAACCGTACATTTTGGACCAACGAAATGTGTGATGATTTGTTCATTAGACTCATCTTTCATTACGCATAATACTTTTTATTAACTCTAGGTATATTGTATGGATTATTAGTGTAGTAGTCTTATGCATCAAATTTGTCAATTTTTGTGTCAATTAAATATTTATATGCATCGTTACAAGTGAGTTGGTGAGCAAAACTGTTAGTGTCTGTGTACAATAGCTCACAATTGACTACTCCCATTGTTGGAAGCATAAAATTATAGTGAAAGTCGTACATTCCAATTTTGGAAATATCGAAAATTGCCATATTCATATACATTGGTTTATTGAAAATGGAGATTTTTTAATTTTCCTTAGAGTCGGATCATCATTGAAAATTGTTCTATTGTGATAACGCGGACTAGAAATGAGATTTTTAGCACCATAACGTCCATCATGGGAAGATACAAATTCTATGATTGCATATACATTCCTTACATTTTATGTAACACACAGCAGGTGAAATCTTTTTGACCCTCCGAGAATGTCATTGTTATTTTTCATATAAAATCTTACCTACCCGTCGACCGTAAATTCTCTCTCCTATACAGACAAATCACAATATTTGAATAAAATTTTGTGATTTCCATTACTAAAATTGTTAGTTTTATAATCATGTTGTCGAAAGTGTTGTCACATTTCGGTATAATAATCCGTGCCTGAAGAGCGTAGTCTTACTGGGACTTGGGTAAAGCATATAACAGTTTAATTTTAAGAATTTACAAATACAGAAAATCATATAACTATATTGAATGAATATACAAATAACGTGATTAAATTATAAATAGCTATAATGTCTATGAAAATTATCAATATCGCCATCAGTATCATACGTCCCTCTAAATATTTGGGGTGATTCATAATGAAATTCGGCAATACAAGATTCCTGATATTTAGTTTCAAAGAGTACTGTTTGATACCAAAAATGTCAAACGTATAACGGTGATGCATGTCTGGTGCCTCTGTGGTGTATGTGTGCTAACCCTGTGATGTGTGTCTGCTGTCCCTCTGCTTGAGTTGTGAAGTTGGTTCTTCTTTCACCACATCTATGATAAAAATGACATTCAGTGTATGACAAAGTTGTGAAATCATTGCTTCAAGATTTTTCTATTAGCGTAGCATTCTTTTTGAAGAACAGCTTAATTATATTAATTTAGTTGGGTGCAAGCCTGATGTCTTAGATGTCCTCTTCTATCACGATGGATATCCGTTAATGCCAGTATCTGTAAATATGTTGCTCTTCTGTTGGTTACCAATATCGCCATCAGTATCATACGCCCCTCTAAATATTTTGGGTGATTCATAATGAAATTCGGAAATACAAGATTCCTGATATTTTGTTTCAAAGAGTACTGTTTGATACCAAAAATGTCAAACGTATAACGGTGTTGCATGTCTGGTGCCTCTGTGATGTGTGTCTGCTGTCCCTCTGCTTGAGTTGTAAAGTTGGCTCTTGTTTCACCGCATCTATAATAATAATGACATTCAGTGCATGACAAAGTTGTAAAATCATTGCTTTATTTTGTTGTTTTCTTGGAAAATAATTCATATAAACCGAGTGTCGCAGTAAATTTGTTAGTACTAGCACTGTCAAACAGACTTCTGATGTGAGTCTGGGGTGTGTTTGTTATCCCTTCTGTTACCCCTCTGCTATCTATCTGATAGACTTCTGATGTGTGTTATCCGTTTAATAATATAATGAATCACATCATATTTTACTATAGTGTAGTCGTACGAGCAACAAATCTCAAGCATGCAAACGCTTTGAGTGTCCTCTGTTGTCGAATAAAGTGGATTTGCTGTCATTGTCGTTGTCGTTCTAGTAACATCCTGTATGTGGAAATAATCTACCAATGCGGTTTGTTCGATGAAAATTTGAGCAATAATAGCAGAGATTCATTGTAACGTCCTTATCTTTATATACCCTGTGGCATCTTTTATGAAAAAATTCGGTATTTTTATGACTACGACCTGTATATATAAAAATACGGTATCTTTATGACTACACCCTGTATAAAATCGCATCTTTTTATGACTACACTCTGTATATATGAACATCACATCTTTTTGACTACACCTGTATATAAAGAAAAATGGTATGTTTTATGACCACACCCTGTATAAAAAATGTGGTATATGTATGTACGATGATGGTTTCTCAGTATCATATTCAGACATATATTTGTTATAATTTACGTAGACATCCCGCTCAAAATACTACTAAACTGTGTGTGTCATTAACTTTTATATCTACATATTTCTACAGTCTTAATAAAGGATTTCTGTATATCTTTAAGAAATATGATTGTACTTTAGCAATACAAAAATAATTTCACCAATTTTTGTATCTCTCTTAACATTGCAATAACCTATAGTCTGAGATGAAATTCTATAAGATTTACAATTATACTGCTTCATGATGGAAGAAAAACATTTAAAGGCTTGTTCCAACTAAATTAATTATGCAGCTCATCAAAAGAATGCCAATAAATATTGACGATTTCACAGATTAATATTTTGTTAAAATAGTTATTGGTGGTGGTTGAAACGTTAATAATAATACACAGACGATTGTCACTTGATTATTCGAATTCTAGTAACACACGAAAGGTGTCCGAGAATAATTATAGTCTGCGGCAAGCAGGTAAAATTTCTCTTAGTACAAAAAAGGATTTATCTGTTGTGTGTTACTTAAAATTATGATTCTCTCAATATACGGTGGTTATTATTCTGAGAGAAATACATAAAAAATACGAGGGATGTTAAAATTGATACAAATAATTATTGGAATTGTAGAAATATGTAGACAATTGATTCAATCTTTAAAGAAATGTGAATTTCAAAACTTTTTGTTTAAAAATATTAATGCCTGCATTAAATGCATATAATTGGTATAGCAAAAATAACAATATCACTCTCACATTATTATTGTAGAAAAGAACTATAAAAATAGACTCATCGCGAGAAGGACACCTCAACGTGAAACCAACACACAAATTTCAAAACTAAAATATATTGGAGCCCTTATGGCGGAGATGTAACGGCGAAGGCTGGGAACGATGAGGTCCCGGGTTCGAATCTCACTCAAGGCAAACATTTTTTTCGATTGATGCACAAACGGATAAAAAATGGACGACAGAAAAATAGAAATCTGTAATCTACTGGAATAAAAATTGAGACATTTAAAAAAAGAAATCTGCCGACTGGAAAATGGACGACAGAAAAAAGAAATCTGTAATCGCCGACAGCGACACCAGCGCCACCGTCGACTAGGGGACGTTTTTCGAAGTAGTGGGTTAGAACCCGCTTAGTATAACTACTTTAACTGAACTATTGTAGATAAATTCTTATTATGATGTCAGAAATTGTATACTAAGTCTAAAATTGGCAACATAGCATTGGCTCAAGAAGATACGAACTGCATAAATAATATTGTATAAAATGGTTCAGGAAAGTAATATATGCATATAGGGTTCAGGATGTAACTTTAGTGTAAAATCCTGGGAATTTTTTTGTTTTAAATTTAAATTTACCGTGTGTATAAATTTCAGATTGAAAATCAGAGTGGAAATATTGGCTAATATACGCAAAATAAATGTTTATAATTCATTTGCTTTTAGGTGGTTCAAGTCTGATACAAATTCCATTTGGCTCAAGTCTGATATAATGATCTATTCGTTGCTTATATATATATATATATATATATATATATATATATATATATATATATATATGTAATAAACACGAGATATGACACAAGTTCTAAAAACACCCTATATAGATAATTTCTTTTAATTCAAAATCGTTATCAAATTTACCGACCTCAAATAAATTAAAACATTTAAACAGAACAAGGCTAACACTATAGAATTTCGTTTTTTAATTCAAAATAGTTATTAATTATCGACCTCAACCAAAGGAAAATATACAAACAAAACAAGGTTAACACAATATTAGATATCACGAACAGGTCAGTTTGGTAAACCACGAAATAAAACAAATATGAATAATTAACCTTCATTGAAGGTGAATTACGGAAATAAATATGGAAAAAATATTAGGAAAAGGGACAGTCAGTCCGTCAGTCAGTCGGTGAGATAGGTATTATCTCTCCCCTGGTGAGGCAAGTCTGAGTCTTGACGGACCCTCACCCTCAAAAAGTAATAGTGTGAATATTTATGTGACCAGTGGAATTTTCAAAACGTAAGTTTTTAAAAGTACAAATTCATTTAATATATTGAATATTGGATTGTGTTATTATATTTTTCTTTGACTGAATCGGGTATCCCAAGATAGTTAAGGGACCCTACAGAGTGTTTCAGTCATATCGAGTGTTCCTTATACATCAGCGCCCCTCATATACTGTTAAGGCCTAAAATTGTAGAGGCATCTTATTTAGTTATATTCAAGGTGCATATTATTTCTTTTTCATCTGATTAGTTTATCCAAACTACGTAGATATAATTACGTTTGGCTTGATATTGTACCTAATTCTATATTAGAGATTTTTCCGTTTTGCTCAAGATTGTATGTAATCCTATTTCAGAGCTATTTACGTTATACTAGGGATTATAGTTAAACCTAGGTTAACATATTGATATTCTACGTAGAGAGATCTACATTGCACTTGAGATTCATAAATTAATCCTATTCCAGAGATATTTATATTGTACACTTGAGAGATAGTTACCTTATACTAGAGAGTTTTAGTTAATCCTAGATTAAAGAATTTGATAGACATTGATACTATAATAGGGGTCATAGTCAGTTACAGCTAAATCTATTTTACTTTCGGAGTTTATTTTACACAGTTTTGTTTTTTTTTGTAATATATTGTTATCATATGCTCTAACCTTTCAATTATCTCAATCCTCACCACCCCATACCCGTCAAATAGGTCGGACCAGCTAACCCTGCACTACGAACTCGGGCTTGGCACACTGTATAAGCCCAAGGGGCCCCACGACGTCTTCGACCGCTCGAGCCCGGAACAACCCCCCTTCCTCGAGGAAATTCCGCAGGGAGAATCCCGGGTTCTATAATTTTTTTTTGTGCCATCAGGCACTGGTGACAGCAGCTGTACAGTTAGAGAAAAAAGAGACGATAGATAGAGTTACTACACTGGTAACAGAGAACTACTATATACATTACCCCAGATATAGGATACTACTAGGAACTATAGGATAATACCGATTCGATACAATACAAGTTATTACACTGGTGACAGCGATTAATATCTTTGGTAGCTACATAGTGGTGTTTATTAGATTTGTGACAGCCTGGGATATCAGCAACATCGGCTGAGTTTATCACGGCTTCACCATAAGAACGAAAAAGAAAATACCCATTTATTAGAGTGGTGACATCAGTAAATAATAGGGATAATAGTGATATCTAATCGTATATTATTATATATTATATATCGTATATCATTAGGGGATTACAGTGATACAATAGCGTATATCATTAGAGTGGTGACAGCGCATATTATTAGAGTGGTAACACGGTGGGATATCTATCTATCTAATCGCATATTATTTGAAGCGCATATTATTACAGTGGTGACAGCGGTGCTCCAGATACTGAGTCCGTACAGCAGAGGTTAACAAGAGGGGAAGTCCTGGCAATAATCCTTTTTTTTTCTTCTCTATCCCAATTAAACTACCCATTTCAGGCATCGTAGAAGCCCAAAAGGTAGGAGGAGATAGTTACATTCAATTACATTAATTAAGGCCGTGTAAATTTCACCTACATAATTTACATTTGATACATACGTTATTTTTAATTTCATATTCATATCATAAAATAAATATTGCGACATAGGTCTAATCAAAACTAATATATAACCAAAGTGATATAATTTCAATCAGATATATCTGCTTACTCAGTTATTCTATTTATTACAAACGAACGTTGAATCCAAATCTATTTTAATACATAAACATTTAGACAACGGATGAAAAAAAGCAAAAATACAGGTGAGGAATTCGCAAAGTCAGCAACAAGCTTCCGCACAAGACAAACATAGCAATATAAAATATAGTACGGAGGAAAGCTGCACGTCCGGGAGATATAAAAGGTTTTACAGGAAATGTGGATATATTTTGACTAACGAACGGACTATTCTCTAAATGAACTAGACATTAACGATTTGAGAAAAGGTGTTAGGAAATATTCACGCTTTAAACGCAAAATAATAAGTTAAATTAAATTTGGTTCAGGGCTAGTTAAAGCGAATAATACCGATTCTTATATATTACAATATTAATAATTATTTGTCTTTATTTTCCCAACTATCCATTTCAAAACCATCTAGGTAAGTAACACTCGCGCCAGCTAATAAAACAACATGCCGTTAGAGTCCACAGGGGATTCGAGTAATATGCCAGCAGCACTAAGGATACCACAGGCACCACCACTAGGGGTGATCGCCTCAACTTTAACAGACTTCACGGGAAAAGACGCAGCCAGATATATAGAAAAATTGGAACTAAGGGCCAAACTCGACGGATGGTCAGAAACAGAAACACTAACACTACTGAAATTCAAACTCGCAGGCGCAGCCCACGATTTTTTCAAAGCCGACCCAAGATTAGACACAGCAACATATGTTGAATTTAAGGAGAAAATACTCAGGAAATTCGTCCCAAGGAAATCGATCGCGGACTGGTGGATGCAGCTAGTCCAATGCTACCAGAGGCACGACGAAGATGTAGCAGCTTTCTGCACAAGATTACGGCTCATAGGGAATAAAATATTGGAGGAAGACATAAAAGGAACGAACAGAGAACAGATACCGAACATTCAAAAGAAACACAACGCAGTACTGATGAACCAATTCAAAGTAGGGCTAAGAAAGGACCTGCTTAGAGAAGTAGGATTCTACATATTGCACAAAGATGACCTAACACTAGAAGAAGCAGAGGAGATAGTAAGTTGCCAAGAAACGGCAGCCACAATGGTGAGCGGAAGGAATAATGGCCACAGAGTCGCTTTTACGAATGAGCAACGGAGTTGCACAGCATGTGGCAAATCAGGACATGAATCGGAAGAATGTAGACATAGCGCGAAATGTATGTACTGTGGCAGACGAGGCCACTGGGCATCAAACTGCAGAACAAGAGAAGCGGAAGAAGAAAAAATAGAGAAAAAATGCCAAATATGTAGGAAACAGGGACACTGGGCAGCGTATTGTAGAAACAAAGAATCCAAGGAACCATTAACAGATAGAGAGGTATGCCACTACTGCGGAAAACAGGGCCACTGGGCTAAGAACTGCAGAAAGAAAATGTTAAGTGAAGAAAATAAACAATGGAATACAAAGCAATGGGATCAAGGAAGAAGAATCACAACGCACCAAAATAACTACGGGGAATACAGCGGACAAAGGAATTCCAGAGAAAAGACTTGGAACAGAGAAGCACCACATGCAAACGAGAAACAAAGGCTCCAAAGAGAAGAGAACAGAAGAGGACAGTCCACAGAGAGAGGACACATAAACAAGGAAGACGGAAGAAAACATTTAAACTAACAAGGACCACCGTTACTCCCCAAACAAGTGGTCAATCTGAAACTAGGGGAAAAAACTGGACTCACACAGAAAAAAACTGGAATCAACAGGCAACACAGAAGGGTAACAAAGAAGAAGACAAGAAAAACCAGATAAAAACAATGCATCATAACGGACCGACGATAAGTAAAAGCGAAGAACCCCCGTATATAGTACTCCTAAGAATAAACGGTAAAACCGAACCTTGTATGATAGACACAGGCGGAGCATACTCACTAATAAGTGAATCCATAGTAGCAGACAACGAATTAGACACACGGATCACAGACCAATTAACCTTAAAAGGCATAACGGGACACACACTCCACTTATACGGATCAACACAAATAGCCATAGCAACAACAGAAATGGATTATAATATTCACACGGAAGTAATTGCAGCCGATGATGGTATAATGGGAGACACAGCAGTACTATTAGGAAGAGATTTCCTAGAAGAACACGAGGCAACTATTTCATACAGAGGAAAACCAACATTAGAAATATGGGGAAGTAAAATACCACTAATGAACCCAAGACAAATCAGAGATTTGCTGAATAATTATAGACAAAGGCGGACAGAGGCATACGGAAAAATAACGGCAACAAGGGATCAAGAAAACGCGAGGGAGAAAGAAGCGTGGCAGAAATGGCTAAAAACAGTGGAATCAATGTACAGACAAGAAATAACCAAACCAGAAGTAGACCTAAATAAAGATGTAGGAAAAATAAAGGAAACTACAAGCACGGACATAACCGTAGGAAGAGAAACTACACACACAAACCAAAAACCAATAATGAACGGAAAAGGGCGCACAGACCCAGACTCGAAGAAAGAAAACGGAAAAAACGAAACAACCGAAGACATCAGGAATAGCAGAGAAGGAACAGAATGCACAAGAACCAGCACAGACATATACACGGAGGACAGTTTGACCATACCAGCACTAACGGAGGTTCACACAATAGGGATCCTAAAACATGAGATAAAAGGAAATACAGTCGTATGCGAAACTCAAGAATACGGACAACACACAATCAGATTAGCAAACAGCATATCGAAAAATCAAAGACAAATTCCAGTAAGAATAATCAATACATCGGCGCAGGAAATAAATCTCACGAAAGGCACTAAGATAGGGAAAGCCTACGAATGCTCTGAAGAAAAACCAACTGACAATACTATACAGGGCACAATCAGAAAATTCGACATTAAAACAGACGACTGGATCAGAAATAACTTCGAATTAAACCACATGGACACACAAAGCAGAGAAGAACTAGTCAAGCTGATACAAAAAAACCACCATCTATTTACGGATGACGACGAAACTCTGACAAGCACCACGAAAGTCAAACACCACATAACTCTAGAACCAGGCGCTCAACCAATATGCAAGGCTCCATATAGGATACCTTACCATCAACGAGAAACACTACAAAAAGAAATCGATAGGCTACTAGCATCCAAGGTAATCAGAACATCCTCTAGCCCATGGTCAGCACCAGTAGTCTTGGTAGTAAAGCAGACCCCAGAAGGAGAAGAAAAAGTAAGAATGTGTATAGATTATAGAGCTCTGAACGCGGTAACCAAGAAAGAATACTACCCACTACCTAACGTATCAGACCTACTTCAAGGATACAAAGCGGGAGGCGAAACGTTATTTTCGGTAATCGACGTAGCGGAAGCATACCACCAAGTAGACATGAAAGAAGAGGACATCCCGTTAACAGGATTCAGCACATACCAAGGACACTACGAATACACCAAAATGCCTTTCGGATTAGTAAACGCACCATCAACGTTCCAGAGATTCATGAACGCCACCTTAAGAGGATTGACAGGAATAAAATGTATGGTATATCTAGATGATATCATCATATTCAATTACGCGGGAAGCAGGGATCACTTACAGAAAGTAGAGGAAGTGTTCGAAAGACTTTCAGAAGCCAACATTAAACTAAAACCAAAAAAATGTAAATTCATGCTAGAAAAAGTAAAATATCTGGGACACATTATCTCACAAGAGGGAATAGCTCCGGACCCACAAAAGCTGGAGGCAGTGCACAAATACCCCCTACCAAAGAATGTAAAAGGAGTAAGAGGATTTCTAGGTTTAGTAAACTGGTACAGACGTTTTATACCAAACATAACAGAAATAGCAGCACCACTAGTGAACCTAACAAAAAAGGACACACCGTTCAAAGTATCGGAAGACGTAATAACAGCAATGAACCAATTAAAAACATCACTAACCTCAGATAAAGTACTAATATTCCCCGATTTCACCAAACCCTTCCTGCTATCAACCGACGCGTCAAACATAGGCGTAGGAGCAATATTGAGTCAAATAAGGGAGGGCAGAGAAAGACCTATAGCATACGCGAGCAGAACACTAAACAAAGCAGAAACCAACTACTCAACTACAGAAAAAGAATTACTAGGCGTTATTTTCGGAATCAAAACCTTCAGATGCTATATTTACGGAACAAAGTTCACCATAATAACAGACCACAGAGCACTAAAATGGGTACTGACACTAAAAGACCCAAACTCTAGGCTAACACGGTGGGCCTTAACACTGGCAGAATACGACTTCGAAGTAATACACAAAATGGGAAGAAGACATGGAAACGCGGACGCACTAAGCAGAATGTACGACAAAACATGCAACTACATAGAAACCACATACGAAGACTACTTACAGTATATTGCAGAAAACGACCTACCAGGAAAGGACACAATAAACTGGAAAGAAGGAAATCTAGACTACATCCAAGAAGAAGAATCAATAGCCCTCCTACTAGCAAAAAACAGACCTAATCAGGAATCACTAATTAAAAAGATAGAAAACATATACACTCTACCGGACATCTCACAGGAACAAATAGAATCGGTCAAAGAATGGGAGACATTAGACACGAAATTCTACGTAGCATTAAATAGGACATCAGTCAAAGAAGAAACATTATATGAAATAATGTGGAATATTATCCAAAAGCTAAAAAAACAATGCGAAGAGAACGCGGAAAAACGCATAACCTTCATAGCTAGTCAAGAACAAATTCCAGGATTAAGCTGGCACGAAATCACAAAGATGATACAATTCACATTCTACGGGTCAACCACCAAAGTAAGCATACTGAAACCGACACCAACAAAAAACACAGGAAAAATCCAAATAATCAAGGAAGAAGAAGAATGGGAACCACTGTGGGACAAAGAATTATTGAAGAAAGAACAAAAACACGACGATTTCTGCATTAGCACAGTACAACAGTTAAACCAAGAGGACGAAACAAAACAAAAATATTACCTCGACAAAGAAGGACTCCTATACAGACAAGATCAAGAGGACAACAAGGACCAACTAGTTATACCCAGGAAATATATCACCAAAGTTATAGAAGACTTTCACGACTCACCCATATATTGTCACCAAGGACAACAAAAAACGTTATTGGCAATAAAAAGGCGTTGCTTCTGGCCAACGATGAGAACGGACATAATAAATTACTGTAAACGCTGCGACGCATGCAACAGACGAAAGACCTCACCACACTTTAAAAAGGCACCACTACAAAGATTTACAAAAGTCACAGAACCGTGGGAAATAACGTCAATGGACATAGTAGGCCCGCTACCCACGTCAAACAAAGGAAACAAGTACCTTCTAACATTTCAAGATCATTTTACGAAATACTGCGAAGCAATTCCGATACCAGACCAGAAAGCAGATACGGTAGCAAGAGTTTTTGTAGAACAAATAATATGCAGACACGGAACACCCCAGAAACTGTTAACAGATAGAGGAACAAACTTCATGTCAGAACTAATGAGAGAGACATGCAAACTACTCAACATAAAAAGAATACACACAGCGAGCTACGCACCAGCAACCAATGGTCAAATAGAAAGATTACACAGAGTAATAAAAGATATGCTAGCGCATTACATAGCCCCAAATCAACGAGATTGGGATAGTTGGATACCATATGTACTAATGGCATATCGAGGAAGTATACATACATCAACAGGGTACAGCCCGTATTTTCTACTACATGGGAAAGATCAAGCACTACCATTCGACAAATTCATCAAACCAAGAAGACTAAAATACAACTTAGACGATAACTACGTGTCAGAACTAGAGACGAGACTTAACCAAATATACACAAGAGTACTAGAGAACACAGAAAAGGCAAAAGACGAACGGATAAACAGATACAATGAAAAAACCACCCTAAGAGAGTTTAAACCAGGAGACCTAGTTTACCTTCTAGACATAAGTAACACAACAGGATTATCAAAAAAACTTCAAAACCGATGGATAGGACCATTCGAAATAAAAGACCAAGTAGGACCAGTCACCTACCAAATAGCGTCCAACAAAGGAAAGAAGATACAAGTTGTTCACGTTAATAGATTAAAAACATACTACGGCAAGCTGGACGACGATCAACACGAAATTTTAGAGACGACAACGACCCAGAATGAGGAGAACACAACACACGAACAGGAAGAGCAACAAGAAGAAACCAGCAACGATTTAAACATAGGGAAGTTGGCAGCCTTACCATTATGGTCAACACAACCACACAGCGATAAGACAGTACCCCGCACAAAACCACTAAAAGATAAGCCGAGCGGAAGGCTCCCCGTCTCACTAAGACCCCCACCGGAAATTCGAAGATCAGCCAGGATAAGAAATCGAATTCCGAGTGCACCTAGCTACATTAATATAACATGGGCACAGGCGTCAAAACTATACAGGAAAAAGACGGAACTAACCAAACGCTATCACACACCACACAAAACCAGGCGGAAATATACACACAGACGACAAATTTAACCGCCAAAAACACAGGTCACTCACACACACCGATCTCACACGAAAGTCAAATTTTGCTTTAAGAAGAAATAAAATTTTATGAAACAGTAATACATATAGATATACACAAGCACTCATAAACAATAAGTTATAAAATACATAATAAGTACACTAGAATTAAGACAAACACAGATTTATTAACTATAAGTAAAACAATAAACAAGTAATTATTGTCGACCAAGACAAAATAAAACATTTAAAGAAACTCCATTACACACCGATAAATGCAAGGTCATTTTAGGTAATCAATATTAAAAAATATTTTTTGCACCGTTGCAAGGTCAACCAAAGTATGGTTAAAAGAAAGATTTAATTTCAATAACTACGAGGTGAACACATAAGTTACACTCCAGTCACCAACTAGAAAATTAAGAAATAATCTTACACAGGAAACTCAATTGACAGTCCTAAATGATTGTACAGTTCGGTCAATTGAGAAAAAAATAAACTAAGGATAAAACGCAAATGCAGCGTTAACATGGGGAAAATAAAAGCATTATTTTTTTCCGAAGGAATAGTAATAAATAACTGTAATAAATGAACATTATGCTTATAAATATGAAACCAATGAATGTTAACAAACGTAATTGTTCAAATAATTGTAAAGGTATAATAAGTGCGCGACAATAAAACGACAGATCGTTTTCTGACCTGGGTAACATTCGTTATGTGCGGGCTTCAAACAGCAATTACGCTAACTGCTCAAGACTGTTCGAACCCCAATACAAACATTACAGTGATCTCCCCAAAAGACGTTCAAAAGTGCCCGGAACCCGAGATGACGTATGCCAGGGAAAGCACGAACATTCCAGTTATCCAGAGCAACGAAACCAAACGGCAACCAGTATGGTCATGCCTAGTAGTTGTAACCAGACTCATGTTTTTCTGCGGGATGCATAGCCACACATCCGTAGTCGACCAAGCAGCAGAAGAAGAAGAAGCCGAGCCACGCACAGATACAAAGCAATATAATTGTATCAACAATCAACCGAAACCCCAGAAAAAGTTTAATACATAGAAGAAGAAGACAAAGGTTTCGTTTTACCACTACAAAAGAGAAACCTACTATCATAATATAGCGAACAGAGCACCCGAGAATTGCCATTGCCTTGAAGACAACCAAAACCTTCAACCGACAATGCCAATTCTACCCCAGAATGTCGATCTCATAAATAGAGCAAGCATACAAATATCACGTATGCATGCAATACATAAACGACGCCTAACAAAGAGAGACATTCTCAAGAAATAAAAAGAGAAGTAACAGCCAAGAATACATAGTGTAAGATATTTTCCAGGAAATCAAAAACCTAGCCGAATCAACCCTAAAACACACTTGGAAATGGTTCACGGAAATAGGTTCAATAATAAGCGGTATAATTGGTATATACTGCACATACCAACTACTAAAATACATAGTAGACACGATACTAAACACAATTCGCATCCAGCAGACTGTAGGATGTGGGATAGCGATGTTATGCAGCATATGGGATTCCCTTACGGCATGGGTAATACATACCCATAGCAGAACCCAGAAACAAGACGAAGAGGCGATAGAAATGGAGCAGATACAGCATCACGAGACGAGCCACCCCAGTACGCAACACTGGACGGAGAGAAATCACTCCATGAACGATCTACTAAGCAGCAGTGTCGCGAGTGTAAATAATCGTGTCCTAGGTCAGGATCAAAACAGTTAAATCGGAACGCGAGTGCGGTCAAGTGCGCGGTACGTAAAACTTACTATATGTAGTACAGAATTCATATTAATGTAATCATCAATGTTAATGTATTAGTTAAGGTATAAAAAAGGTGTTGGACCTGAAACGTCACAACACTTTTACAAGGGGGGAAGTGATGTAATAAACACGAGATATGACACAAGTTCTAAAAACACCCTATATAGATAATTTCTTTTAATTCAAAATCGTTATCAAATTTACCGACCTCAAATAAATTAAAACATTTAAACAGAACAAGGCTAACACTATAGAATTTCGTTTTTTAATTCAAAATAGTTATTAATTATCGACCTCAACCAAAGGAAAATATACAAACAAAACAAGGTTAACACAATATTAGATATCACGAACAGGTCAGTTTGGTAAACCACGAAATAAAACAAATATGAATAATTAACCTTCATTGAAGGTGAATTACGGAAATAAATATGGAAAAAATATTAGGAAAAGGGACAGTCAGTCCGTCAGTCAGTCGGTGAGATAGGTATTATCTCTCCCCTGGTGAGGCAAGTCTGAGTCTTGACGGACCCTCACCCTCAAAAAGTAATAGTGTGAATATTTATGTGACCAGTGGAATTTTCAAAACGTAAGTTTTTAAAAGTACAAATTCATTTAATATATTGAATATTGGATTGTGTTATTATATTTTTCTTTGACTAAATCGGGTATCCCAAGATAGTTAAGGGACCCTACAGAGTGTTTCAGTCATATCGAGTGTTCCTTATACATCAGCGCCCCTCATATACTGTTAAGGCCTAAAATTGTAGAGGCATCTTATTTAGTTATATTCAGGGATCTTTTTTTTGAAGGTGCATATTATTTCTTTTTCATCTGATTAGTTTATCCAAACTACGTAGATATAATTACGTTTGGCTTGATATTGTACCTAATTCTATATTAGAGATTTTTCCGTTTTGCTCAAGATTGTATGTAATCCTATTTCAGAGCTATTTACGTTATACTAGGGATTATAGTTAAACCTAGGTTAACATATTGATATTCTACGTAGAGAGATCTACATTGCACTTGAGATTCATAAATTAATCCTATTCCAGAGATATTTATATTGTACACTTGAGAGATAGTTACCTTATACTAGAGAGTTTTAGTTAATCCTAGATTAAAGAATTTGATAGACATTGATACTATAATAGGGGTCATAGTCAGTTACAGCTAAATCTATTTTACTTTCGGAGTTTATTTTACACAGTTTTGTTTTTTTTTGTAATATATTGTTATCATATGCTCTAACCTTTCAATTATCTCAATCCTCACCACCCCATACCCGTCAAATAGGTCGGACCAGCTAACCCTGCACTACGAACTCGGGCTTGGCACACTGTATAAGCCCAAGGGGCCCCACGACGTCTTCGACCGCTCGAGCCCGGAACAACCCCCCTTCCTCGAGGAAATTCCGCAGGGAGAATCCCGGGTTCTATAATTTTTTTTTGTGCCATCAGGCACTGGTGACAGAAGCTGTACAGTTAGAGAAAAAAGAGACGATAGATAGAGTTACTACACTGGTAACAGAGAACTACTATATACATTACCCCAGATATAGGATACTACTAGGAACTATAGGATAATACCGATTCGATACAATACAAGTTATTACACTGGTGACAGCGATTAATATCTTTGGTAGCTACATAGTGGTGTTTATTAGATTTGTGACAGCCTGGGATATCAGCAACATCGGCTGAGTTTATCACGGCTTCACCATAAGAACGAAAAAGAAAATACCCATTTATTAGAGTGGTGACATCAGTAAATAATAGGGATAATAGTGATATCTAATCGTATATTATTATATATTATATATCGTATATCATTAGGGGATTACAGTGATACAATAGCGTATATCATTAGAGTGGTGGCAGCGCATATTATTAGAGTGGTAACACGGTGGGATATCTATCTATCTAATCGCATATTATTTGAAGCGCATATTATTACATATATATATATATATATATATATATATATATATATATATATATATATATATATATATATATATATATATATATATATACATATAAAAGGAAATATGAGTGATGTGAAAATAGAATCGTGATGGAAAGGAAATAATTAGGCATGCATTAGGAAAAAGAAATGGGAGTTAAATGATATTTTACATACAGTGTGAACAACAACGAAACAAATAAATTATTCTAGGTATGTACAGTTTTATATCTATTGGTTATCAGTCATGGATATCCATGTAAGTGATTTGATATTTTGCGTCTTAAAATGCTTAGGCCTTGTATGGAAAAATTTAGTTATATGTTGAAAATATATTTCATTGTTCACTATTTCTGTTTTGGAATTCCAAAATTAATATTCAAATAACTCAGACCTAAATTCTTTCTTCAGTATAGCTATACGTTTTTGCTGCAGGCGTCTCCCCAATTCTTGATGATTTCTTATGCGAAAGAAATGCCCCTTCTGGTAACTCTTCCGTTCTTACACAGTTTTAAAGACTTATATTTTTATTATTTCATAACTTTTAAATTCAAAATCTAATTTCATTCCGTTTAAGTATAAAAATTTTGTTAAGGACTTTCACTAAGATGTTATCACTTCAACTACCCACGTTCGACCTTCTTTCTTTATGAATCAACAAACTTTTTCCACAGTAAAATTCAAAGACTTCTTGTTACAGTTGGTTACAAAATAATTGTTTGTTTGATAGTTTTTTGGTCATAAATGTAGAAATAGTTCTTTCAAAAGTCCTGGAGGATATCAACAATTATTTATATATATGTGTATTGTCATAAAATTTTCATAAATTGTATTTTTCACTTATGACAATGTATTGTCTTCTTAGTTTTTTCCTTTCTTAGGGTATTCTTATCTACATTAAATATATAAAACTTACAACCTAAAATATCTATTATTCTATATGCAATCGTATAGTTTTAAATTTTCTAATTTTTGCTATTTTAATTATATATAAACTATAAGTTATTTCCAAATTTGCTTTTAATATTTAATGTTCTATTAGTAACTAACAAATTTAAGTTGGCAATAAATTCACTAATTTTCTTCTTACTTCAGGTTTGCTAAACTTCATGATTACAATATTTCATTGACATATAGCTTGGCTATGTTCCGTATGTCAACCAACTATTAATTGTTCTATACTCTTTTACAATTATAACCCTTTTTTCATCATCGTCTGTAAATACTAATAATTAATTATTGACTCGAATACTAATTTATTTTATTTTAGGTCTCAAGTCACTTGATCTTGGATTATTTACTAGGTAAAATTTTGTAATTTTTCAAACAATACAATTATTAAAATTTTTAATCATTATCCTTTAATTCATTTAGTAAATGCTTTTCTTAGTATGTGATAATATAGCTGCTCAATTCATTCAATTCGTTTAGATAAACTCTTAGTTTTTTAACTTAGTTGTGTCTACTGATACAACATACGTATCTTTGTATCTGGTAACATCTGTTTAAGGAGGAGGAAGATAATAGCCGACCTAGATGCATGATCAGCAAATAGAATGTTATAAATTCAGTTTATTTATATTTTTTAACTGCTTTTTATAGTAAGATCTTTATTTTACATGTTCTGTTAATAAAATCTATTTTTGCTATTGAAATTCCAGTTAGTGTATTTTTTGAAAATAAAATTGTAAAAAGTCACAAAGTGCTCCGAACTACATTTCTGGCGCTGCTTGAACAGGATCCTGGTACAGAAACATCCATCGTTTCCTGGTCAATTTCAATTGTTTGACGAGAATCCACCGAACCTGGGAACAGAAGGAAGAGCATGCAAAAGAAATCATCAGTGATGATCCTTATGTAAGTGTTTATTTCCTCTCTTTCCTTTATGAGCATTTTTAGTGATATTTTTCAAGGAAATTTACATTTACTTTTTGACCCTCTTACCATAAATAATTCTACTAAACGTAATTCAAATTTTTTAGATAATAAAGTTACCAATATGCCAATGAGTAATAGTGATATATCTAGCATTTGCGCTACTTTTCCCGAATTTTCTACCGGTGACAATCTTTCTACGTTCATTAAATCAGCCGATGATTTAATTACATTTTTGTCAACTCAATAAATTACTCCAGCACAAGAATTTATATTAAATGCTAATATTGTTTCTCGTATCAAGGGAGAGCCTGAGATTTTTTTAATTATTGAAACAAAACTACGAGTATCTGGACTGACGTACGACCGGCCTTATTAGCCAAGTACGGTGACAGGCGTTCGGAAGACATTTTAGTAGCGCAGTTATCGACAAAAGTACAAAAATTTGACGATACTTACGACCAATATCATCAACGTGTATCAAATGATTTAAATGACTTACTCCAACATATTACGTTGAACAACAATGTAGAAACGGTAGCATTCAAAACCCCTCATTTCAAAAATATGGCCCGCAAAACTTTTTGTTCTGGCATAAATGAACCTTATTGTGAATATTTGTCACATTTTCAAATTGCTTCTCTTGAAGAAGGCCTTCAAAAATGTATTGCCTATGATAATCATAAAAATCAGCAACAATATATGAACTTCTTAAAAACGCAACAAAACAAAGGACCGACATCATCTAGACATAATTCATACCAAAATCGACATAATAATAGATCCAGCAATTCATCGACACAGTCACATAATAGCCCACAGCGTAATTTCAATTCTCACAATACTTTTCCACGAAACAATAATAATTCGCAACCAACAAATTTTTCACCGTCCCCTCGTAACGATTCTCAACAAAATTAAATTTCCCAAGAAGTAGTTTCCAGAACCATTCCCAAAGAAATATTTTTCAACGTTCGAATTATAATAATAACGCTCAAAATTTCGATTGATCTCCTCTTCTCAGAAATACCCATAATCAACTAAATAATTCCTCTCCTATGAGCGGTGTACAAACAATTCACGAAAGAAACCAGCCCATGAGTGATTCTACTAGACGAGCCCACAATTTTAATATAAATTTCTCAAACGACGACGAAATTGAAAATAACAACGAGAATAATTTTCAGGATTTTCACGAGAACCTTCCCGAGGAGGAGGATTTTTTCTGCAGTTTGTTTTTTATTAGACAAGGAGTCTTCAATGTATCCTTCAGCAACAGTGCTCGACCTCCAACCTCCATGCCGTTTCAAACAAGTAATATCAGCTCCTCCATCCACAAGCAAAGTATCTGAAGTTCTTCTTAACGCATGGCCCGTATAATCTTTTGAATTCGGTAGTTTTAAATAAGTTGCTACTGTTTTGGGTACGTTGTATAAATTCCCATGACCATGCGATAACATTTTCCCTTTTGAAATTTCAAAAAAAAGCGTCGGCTTTCCATAGCTTGTGGACGTAAAGAAGTATATTTTCTGTAAAGATTTATATATTTTTCTCCAATAATTGTGAACGATCGTGGCTTTTTAGATTTACTATCAGGAATCTTTATATGAATAACAGATCCTAAATCTTTCATATTGTCTATTGTCATGTTCACCATTTCATCGCGTCTACATGCTCCAGTTACGCCCATTATTAGAACAACCTAAAAGTAGTATGTATTTAAAAAATTGATTGTATTTATGCAGGTTAGAATATTATAACTAACCTTAATTCCTAGATATTGCTTATTAGGTGCATTATTTAAAAAATCTTCGAACTGGTCTTTTGTGAATATCTTTGACTTTTTGGGAGTATACCCTTCATTCTGCTTTTTCAGATGAGCACGTAGTTTCATATATTTGCTAATATCTAATCCATGTTTAATATTCAGTAATGATTTTATCATGGAATACTGAGACAACATTATTGAACTCTTCATTTTTAATTTAGTTGTCATTTCAAAAAAATAAGCTAACCTCGATAGTCGAAATTCTGTAAAGTGACTCATCGCTCTTACTGTCCATAAAATCAGTTGCAGAAGCGAACTTCATGAGCGCATCATTTTTGAAGGGTTCTTAATAGTCCTAAATAAAAAATAAATAGAAAATGTTCTTGTACGCTCTGGCGTTTAAATTTGAGAGAACAGAAATACGAAATTATTATGGTAGGTATCATTATGTATATACAGGGTGTTACCAAGAATAATACACATTTTTAAGGATGAGCTATAATAAGATGTATATAAAAAAGTCGATAGTCGAAATTCTGTAAAGTGACGTCATCGGTTATCTACCGATTTAAAGTGAACTCCATGAGCGTATCATAGTTTAAGGGTGCGAATACTGAAATATCTGGAATTTCAATTTTTAACATTTGAAATAATAACTTATCACAAGTTGTTCATAAGTAAGTTAAAACAAAATAAAAAAATGTTTAAAAGTCAATTCCAGCTTACTACTACTAAAACTAAAAAAAAGTTGTTTGTCAAGACCAAAATAAATTACCAATAAGTATAGGTATGTTGCGAGGTCACTTGTAAAATGTCTGACTAACTGGAAGCGGTATCACTCCCTGACGACTCCTCAGAATCATCGCTTTCTCCTCCTATATCGATAATGAGTGGTTCCGTCATTACTTCTACACGTATGTCTAAATCCCAAAACTTTATTTCTTCTTTTAATACGTGTTGAATACATTTACGCCAACTCTCAGCAGTAACGGTATGCAGCGCCTCGTCAAACAGTTTCTCAACGTCAGCCATTTTAAATGTACTGTTTTTTCTCGCAACATAATTTTTCACTTGGGCCCAAACCAGCTCGATGGGGTTTAACTCACAGTGGTAGGGAGGAAGTCTAACAACTGAGACGTTGAAATCTTTCGCCATTTCATCGACAACGTACTTAATATAACTGCTTTTATGTTTCCGTACGAGAGATAATAATTCAACTTTTAGCATTGCCTCGTTGTGCGGAATGCTTTTACTCTCTAACCAATCAATTATAACCCTCTTGCGGCTAGCTGAAGTAGGTATTTGCTCCAGTCGACGAGAGTGGTATGAAGCATTATCCATAACTATCACTGAACCAGGAGTTACCTTTGTTAAAATTGATCTAATTCATGTTTCAAACCGGTTACCATCCATCTCTTCATGGTAATCGACAGTTTTTTTGGACTGAAAACTTAGTAATCCACCTTCTACAAATCCTTCCTCGCTGCCAATGTGAGTGATAATCAGTCGACGTCCTTTCCCAGAGGGAGCTTTTAAACCGGAAGAGAAACCCTCCATAAAGGCTTGTCGATTGCTTCGTATATTCATGTCTTGCCACACTTTTGACACAGTGTGGCCTTCATTTAACCATGTTTCGTCAAGATAATATATGTGCCGTCCTTCGTTACGAAACTGTCGTATCTGTTTTAAATAATTTCTCCTCCATTCCACAATGTCATTTCGTTCAATTAAGGCACTGTTTCTACTTCTTGTTTGGTAACGAAAATTCATTAATTTTAAAGTTCGTCTCAAAACTTTATCACTGATGTTTGGTTAAGTATCATCAGCTTCTATTACCTTGCTCAATTTAGCTACCGAGGGGATTTCTTTCCTAAAATAAAAAGAATGTATTTCCCTACGTATAGCATTCCGTGTTTGGTCGTCCAAAACAATTTTCTTTCTTCCCCTACTTTCCGGTTTACAGTTTTCACCTCGTTCTCTTGTCAAAGATCCGTCCCGCGATTTCTTTAGAATATTGTATATAGTACTCTCAGAAACTTTAGTTAAATAACTGCACTTAATCACAGCGTCACTAACACCCAACTGTTTGTCCATAGCACGCAGTCCTTCGTACACATTTAATATGAGGACTTTTTCTTCCCGAATTAAATTGTTACGACGCCGTTTTTTATCGTCAACACCGCTACACTCCGCCATTATTGTCACTAAATATACCGATATAAATATTACAATAAATACCAATAATAACCGATTTATCACACAAAACCACAACACAAATACTGATGTTACGCTCATGAAGAGAATAAACACCTCACACAACTGTTTACTATCACTGTCTCATTCGCGTAGCTCGATCTATCTATCTCGTTCTCAAAGCCGGAACATTGAAGCGACTCTCCAACATTGTCAAATCGGCGAGTTTTTCACAACAAACTTTGCGTTCAAGAAATATACATAAACACTTTATTTCACATTTCAAGTAAACTAATTATTATTAGTCTGCTTGAAATTTGAAATAAATATATTAAATTGGTATTGACTTAATTACATTGCATCTTTTGTACCTGAAATATTGACACAATGGATTTGAAGTGTATTTATAAAATACAGCATTTCTCTATAGAATACATATGGCAACTGCGCTTTAACCAAAGTGTTGATTAGATAGCTCTGACTCACTTTACACAATTTCGACTATCGAGTATAGTAGCACATTTTCCGAATCGTTTGAAATGTTTTTATCATTGCACCATGTGAGAAATCTTTCGTAAGCATGATTTTAAACTCTACTTGACTTAGTTGGAATTAAATCATTCGTAGCTGCCTTAGCAATGTCAACAACGTCGGGCGGTGTACAGTTGGGTTCTGAATCCGATATAATATAATCTAAACGAAAATTTCAGTACACTTCACTACAACAAACGAAATTTTGATGCTCAAGTACTTACCAAAAATGCACAGTCCAATTGTTGCTTTAAATCACTTACAATATTTCTGACATTATAAAATATTATTGAACTGTTAAATTTGTTTTTGACTTGGCAATCACAAAACCAGTAACCACGGAAGTGTAGTGCGCAGTTTTATAATTATTATTCTCTGAATTTATCAACTTCGTTGCAATCGTTTTGAATTTTTATTTAAATATTAATTAGTTCTATAGTCTGGATGCCGTTTGCGGAAAAAATAGCATATTTCATTCGGAGCAAAAGCACTTTTTGTGACTCGTCTGAAATTATTGGCCTCACTAACGTTCGGCCATCAAACATTCAGACTCGCGACAAAAAGTTATACTTTTACTCCTAATAAAACAATATACTATTCATTTGATGAATATAACATATAACAAATGAATTTATTGATGCCCGGATTGCTCCATGGAACGAAAATTTTGATATTTTACTTGGTAATTTTGATTTAGAACGATTTAATGCTATTTTAGATTATTCGAATAAGACAATAACCTTGAGAAACTTAAATATAATAATTCCGTTCGAAACTTTATATAATAAAATTACTGTCAGCATAAGTCATGGTGAAATACTACTCCCGGAAACAGTTGTTGATAATATAAAAATTCCAGAGTCTATTCACACAGTAAGACATGGTTTTATAGATGATATTACATCACAGACACCTGTTAACATAAAACGCGTGGTAGTTGATAACTTGGAAAATTATGAAATAAAGAATCCTACGTGTAATTTTGACGAGTCAGTTATTCGAACGGAACATTTAAATGCTGAAGAAAAAGAAAAACTTTTAAAATTATGTAACAAATTCAGAGACGTATTTTATGACGATAAATCAAATTTAACATTCACATCCGCTATTAAACAAGAAATGAAAACAAAAGACGAGAATCCAATTTATGTTAGAAGTTACAGACACCCTAAGGTAATGCAAGAATAAATCGTTGAACAGGTTAACAAAGATATCAATATCATTAGAGCGTCTAGCTCTCCGTATTCCTCGCCTGTGTGGTTTGTCCCGATGAAGGCTGACGCTTCCGGTCAGAAGAAACTTCGAATGGTAATTGATTATCGAAAACTTAACGATAAATATCCGATACCCAAAATAGACGAAATTTTAGATAATCTAGGAAAAGCTACTTATTTCACTTCTCTCGACTTAGCCCAAGCATTTCATCAAATCGAAATCCATCCCAATTCCATTCAAAAAACAGCCTTTACCGTACCACATGGTCATTTCGAATACACAAAACTTCCTATGGAACTGAAACACAGCCCGGCAACATTTGAAAGATTAATGGACAATATTTTGAGACCTTTATTATATAAATCTTGCTTTGTATACATGGACGATGTGATCATCTTCTCCAAATCTCTTCAAATTCTTGCAAACGTTTTCGACTTTATTTATATGGACAAAAATTTCTAATTGAAACTGATCATAACCCTCTCGTCTGGATTTATTAACTTGAAGACCCCTAGTCTAAATTAACAAGTTGGAGACTAAAATTAGAGGATTATAATTTTGAGGTGAAATATAAATTAAGAAAAGAAAATCAAGTAGCCGACTCTCGTTCTAGAATACACATAAATGTACTTACAGACAGTTCAAACTGTGCTGACCCCCCAGACTCGGATGAAATGTTTGACATAGATGAATTTTTGAAACATTTTGATCAAAATCAATCATCTGACAATACACAACATACTGCAACCGAAAATCCTATCACGGAATCCTAATCTCCGAAGAGCCTATTAATTTATCAACAAATCAAATAATTTTCATAACAGATTCGGAAAATTATGGTTTAATTTATAAAAAAATATTTAATAAACATAGGTACACGGTAAATTCAACTCAAAATTGGAAAACCGAAATAGTTGATGTTTTTAAAGAAATATTACGACCAAATCAAAAGTTTGCAATAAAAATAGATCACTAGTTTAGACCTTATATTTGTAATAACTTGAGACAAAATTTAGATTCAACGGTTAAAGGTCATTTTTGTACGTCAATGTTACAAGACATTGAAGACGAACAAAAACAAACAGAATGTGTTAAGCCATATCATTCTGAAAATCGTAACGGAATATTAGAAACCTACAAACATTTGCGACATCAATTTCATTGGCCCTCTATGCAGACAACAATCTCTAATTTTATCAATATATGCGGAATTTGCTTGAAAAATAAATATGAAAGAAACCCGTATAAACTTCCACAATTAGGTACACTCCTTGGTCAAAAACCTTTCGATATTTTACATATAGACGTATTCCATTGTAACAAAAATTTGTATTTGACAATATTAGATTCATCTTCAAAGTATGGACAATGTTATAAAATACCCGACAAAACATCAATTTCAATAATAAGTAAACTACAACACTATTTTGCACATCACAATTATCCAAAGAAAATTGTAGCCGACAGTGGTACCGAATTTAACTCTTCTCCGAGCAAAGAATTCTTGAAAATGCATAAGATCGAAATTCATTATACGACAGTAAATAACTCTTCTTCTAATTCTCCAGTTGAAAGGTTCCATTCAACACTTTCCGAAAAAATTGGAACTTTTAAAGAACAAAACCCAAATGACCCTATAGACGACATTTTTAGTCACGCCGTATTAATTTACAATCAATCTATTCATTCTGCAACAAATTATTCACCCTTTTCAATCTTATATGGCCCATATGCTGGAGAGATACATTTTGACTTCGACCTTCCTATATACGAAACTTATAATCAAAGACACAAAGACGAGTTACAACCTTTAATCGAAGATTTATATAATAAGCAAAAAGAAAAAAGAGAAAGAATTCTAAATGAACAAAATAAAAATGCCGAAAGTATAACAGAGATAAACCTTGATCAAACCCTGTACGTATCCAAGAAAAAACACCGACCAAAATTACAAGCTCCCTATACGATTATACGCCCATAGAAAAAAGAAAAAACTAAAATCGTCGGAAAACCAAAAATCAAAAAGACACTAGCACCCACTTAAAATTTGTAAAGAGAATTCGACAACAAACTGACAAAAAGACTCATGACGAAACTTCTTTGCAGGATAACCCTATCCCTGGGACATCCTATCAAGATCCAGAACATTCCCAATAATGGATATTACGCAGAAGAATTAGGGAAATCTAAAGAAATCTCCCATTATCATCGATACATATTACACATAGACTTGGATTTATTAACCTAAACTTTAAATATTGACCCAAATAGTTTCTTTGGAGCTACTATTAAAACTGGACCCCTCTCACTCCTATACGCTCAATACAAGCACCTACGCGAACAAGCGAACTACGACCTTCATAAGATAACAATCGTACATAATGAAATAATTAATCTTCAAAATATTTTTGAATTTATCATGAAACTTATTAGAACAAGTACTCTCTCTTATTTGGATATAAATTCTGAATTATTTACTTTGAAAGAACTAGAAGCTCTTAAAGATAAACTTCTTCATATTTATTCCAGAGACGCCCTTCTTGTCAATGACGAGCACTCCTATGAACTTATCGAATCTTCAAAATCCTTTATATGTGTTACTTCAAATAAAATGCTCGTAATAATCAAAATCCCAATCCTACATGTTAAATCTTATCCTACATTCAGAATTTATCCCATACCTAATAGAGATCACATCATGATGCTGCCGCCTGCCCATTTCTACGCCAGCAACAGATGGTACGAAAAATGTATTGGCCGAGAAGGAAACATTATCTGTACGAATCATGCATCGTCAAGATGTTCAATTCCAAATGTTTACAATTGCACCAAATGCATAGCAACAGAAAACTTTGTACAAAAAACTTCTAAAAATATATTAATAGGGGTAGTTCACCCTATTAAAGTCCAAGATTAATGGATCGACGGCTAATGAGCCAGAAACATGCATGTCTGCGGTTACCACTCTTTTCAGTAGCCCATTCTTCTATTTGCGTGCAATACCCACTAATCTATTCGTTGCTTTTTGTTCATATGTCACGCACTATTCGTACATCTTATTATTATTTCATTAATCTGGGTCGGAAGTTTCAGACGTGAGTAATACATGCACCTCCGTGTCTATGTTGGTTGTTGACTCGAATATTCGAGATCTTCTAATATTACTGACACAAATGTTGTGTTTGACTATCCTGCTGAATTCTGTTATATTTTCTCATGTTTCATTCAACACCTTTGCTCCCATGTTTCACATCTATTCTTGGTTGTACCGTACCGATGACGGCTAATGAGCCAAAAACATGCATGTCTGCGGTTACCACTCTTTTCAGTAGCCACTTCTTCTGTTTGCGTGCAATACCCACTAATCCATTCGTTGCTTATTGTTCATATGTCACGCACTATTCGTACATCTTGTTATTATTCCATTAATCTGGGTCAGAAGTTTTAGACGGGAGTGTTATATGCACCTCCGTGTCTATGTTGGTTGTTGTCTCGAATATTCGAGATCTTCCAATATTACTAACACAAATGTTGTGTTTGACTATCCTGCTGAATTCTGTTATATTTTCTCATGTTTCATTCAACACCTTTGCTCCCATGTTTCGCATATTTTCTTGGTTGTACCGTACCGATGACGGCTAATGAGCCAGAAACATGCATGTCTGCGGTTACCACTCTTTTCTGTAGCCACTTTTTCTATTTGCGTGCAATTCCCACTAATCTATTCGTTGCTTATTGTTCATATGTCAAGAGCTATTCGTAAATATTGTTATTATTTCATTAATCTGGGTCAGAAACTTTAGACCGGTATGTTATATGCACCTCCGTGTCTATGTTGGTTGTTGTCTCGAATATTCGAGATCTGCCAATATTTCTGACACAAATGTTGTGTTTGACTATCCTGCTAAATTCTGTTATATTTTCTCATGTTTCATTCAACACCTTTGCTCACATGTTCCGCATCTTTTCTTGGTTGTACCGTACCGATGACGGCTAATGAGCCAGAAATGTCTGCGGTTACCACTCTTTTCAGTAGCCCCTTCTTTTATTTTCGTGCAATACTCACTAATCTATTCGTTGCTTATTGTTCATATGTCACGCACTATTCGTACATCTTGTTATTATTGTTTCTAGCTAATTCCACAATATAATGAAAATTCTGAAAAATTGACAATTATTTCGATAAATCAATATCGTCGTCAGAATGATATTGATTTATAAAAACAATTGTCAATTTTTTAGAATTTTCAATAATTTTTATTATATTGTCGAATTAACTAGAAACAGTGAGTTTCATTCAAAATACTGATAGAAATATGGTTACAATTATGCTTGATTTATAATAATACGAAGCTTAATTTTGCTTCAGTAGTGGAGTCCTTCAAATTTGTTTTTGAATCATCCTGTGAGTTTTCTAGATTAGTATGAGTCAACTAAAAATAATAATCATAATAATATGTTTGATTTATATATATTATGGTCTTACTTTTGCTTGGGTAGTGTTCCCAATTGTTGGGGGCATCTTCCAAATTCGATTCAGAATCATCATTAGGGGTGTAGTTTGGATCAGAAATTTAGTATGATGAGCTAAAAGTATCTGGCTCATAATTGTCATCTCGACTCTCTAAAATTAAATTTTAAAATGAAGTGCGCAACAAACGAAAACATAAACATTGCCAATGGTAAAATCGTATATTAACCTAATAATTAGTCACCATTAGACTGTCTTAGTGTTGCCAATAATAGCAACCATTTAGTAGGGTTGTGAACACCGGCAACCATTCAGCATTAGAAATCCACTGCATCAAAATAGCTAATAGGATGATACACAGAGCTGACAGAGCACTAACGACTTAACAGTTATATTCATGTTAACACAAGCGTTTACTGCCGAACCGAAACGGGGACTGCCGAACAGGGCCGATTTTCTTTTTAAAAGTTTTTGGAATTTTTTTAAGAATTATTTAAAAATTTAGCAAATAGTCAAGTATTATGGACTGAGAACATTCGAAAAATTGAACAAAAAGGTTTAGGCCGAGTGATAAAAATAACGGAATATGACGTGGCCGTCAATGAATTAAGGCAAATACATGCCCAGTACCAAATAAACTATAAGATAAAGTAAGAAAAGATGTAGAAACTTAAAGAGAAGAAGGAATTATAAAAAAAGCTAATACACCATATACCAATCCATTAAATGTAGGGCAAAAGAAAGATGAAGATAAAAGGCTATGTTTGGATGCACGAATTATGAATAAGTACACGACACCTCAATATGAAGCACCATTCTCATTGGAGAATATGTAAGGTAGGATAAACACTGTAAAAATATTTACTAAACTAGATTTGTTACATATTTTTCCACTTCTAACTTTTGACAAAGATTCAAGAGATTCCACAGATTTTTCAATAGATGGTGTTGTCTACAGGGTTTGTGTCGTACCATGTGGACTCCAAGGAACATGTTCGGCATTAGTAAGATGCTCTTCATCAAATTTTGAATAAATATGAAGATTTTATTCCACATTATATCGATGATATTTTGAATTATTCCAATAGTATAAAAGAATATCAGATTCACTTGGAAACGGAATCCATGGAATCAAAAAAGGCGGGTCTCAAATTAAATACAAAATATGTCATTTTTACAAAAAAAAATAACATACTTTGGATCCTGAAACAACTAAAATTGTTAAGGAATATAAAAGACCAAACAATTTAAAAAATTTAAGAGGATTTTTGGGAATATTCAATCATTCTTAAAGACTTGTGTCTGACATAACACATAAAGATATATCGTTAATAGAACTTTTAAAGAAAGGAATACCATAGAAATTGGCAGAAGAGAGCGAAGAAATAGAGCAGTTGAGAATATAAAACAAATATTTGAAGAAAATCTCAAAATTTATTATCCAAATGACAGCATTCCATTTATTTCAAGAGCTGATGCAACTATAAATAGATATGCAGGTATATTGGTACAATTTCAAAATGGCAGGAAGTTCCGATAAGTTCTATTTCAAGAAAAACCAAGAAACACGAGATAAGATATAGTGTAAGTGAACTGGAACTAGGCGGTATCATATCCTGTATAACCAAATTAAGGTTCTATTTATTAGGAAATACATTTATTATAGAAACAGACAATCATGCATTGTCATCCATTTTAAATAATGAATATGGAAATGACAGAATAAATCGAATTACAAGAATACTCATTTGAAATTAAATACATTCCTGGAAAAGCTAACATCATTCCAGGTGCTATAACAAGAATGGATGGAGAAACTAAAAATAAAAACAAAAAAATTGCAACTGGGCTATTGATATTTAAGAATAACTAAGGTCTATTTTCATATCAATCTATAATAGAAGATCAAAATATTATACAGTAAGGTTAAAAACTCCAATGTTCTTACTGAAAAGAGAAAATCCGCAAAGACCATAGAAGATAGAAAATTCAGAATATTATAAAAATATCATTAAAGATGTAAATAAAAGGTTATATAAAAATGCTTATAACTGTATATAATTTATGATTTTTTTATTACATAAGCGCCAGCTAGCTAAAATTGAATGAATTTTTATACTCACTACAACCCTGTTCTTATTCAACTTAAAGCAAAAGACGAACTCTTTCCCAGTCAGATTCGTTAGCAATCGGAAAATTCCCTATATGGCACACTTATACCTCTAACATACTTCTAATTTTATCTTGATCCACTTTTACACCAGAACTAGTTATTATGTACCCTACAAAAATACTTCAATTAATCTAAATTTGCATTTGTCTTTATTAAATTTGATATTGGCGTCTTCAACTTTTCTTAATATGATTCTTGAGTTAGAAGCATGAGACTCTTTGTCTTCCCAAAAGACAAGCAAATCATCACCATAACAAAAAACTCCAGACGTGTTCTCAAAAACTTGTTTGAATATATTTTTAAAAAATTTCTGGTTCCGAACTGATATCAAATTGTAGTCTTTTGGAAAGATATCTTCCAGAAGGACTAGAAAAAGTGAACAATTTACTGCTTCCATCATCCAGTGGTGTCTGATAAAAAGTATGTTAACCGCTAGCACCTGCTAGTTCAGCTAACAGGTTCTCATTTGTTTGCATTGCAAAAAACTCCCTCTTAATTAACTTATTTAACTCTTGTGGGTTTTATCCTAGGGATTTCACACAACTACCAATAGATGACACCAATCAGTTGGTTCATCAATTTTTTTAATTATTCTAATTTGTCTCAAGTTAATCTTTAAGATTATTTTTATTGAAATGAGGAACTATTCTAGCATGGTAATTGACAGGTACAGCTTTTTCATTAATATTTTGTATTTTACGTTTTTAATACGACCTATACGTTGAAAACAGTCTTTAAATTCATTTAATAACTTCATTTAATCTCTTAATTTATACATGCTGCTAAGCCTACTTCAAATAACAAGACATTCTTAAATTATTTATTTATGAAACTAACAAACAAAATTAATAAATACTACTTTGGATGGACTTTCACGAAACTTGGCTGGACATCGAAGAGGGACTTTCATGAAACTTGGCTGGGCATCGAGGACGGACTTCTAAAATGCTTGGCTAGGCATCGGGGATGTACGTTTTTATTTGTACTTTAAATTCCTTGCGATTTTAACTGTCCATTTATATCCCTTGGGTCTAAAAGTGACACTTTAGTTTCTAACATGTGAGACTAAAGTGACTACTTTAGTCTCGCAATTGAAAAAATTATTTCATTGATAACGTACTATGACGTCACTTTTACTTCTCCTCCCTAGGGAGGAAATATAGTATATCGTGCAACAAGTGGGAAAAGTTCAACTTTTCTCACGAGTTTGGAAAATTGTGGCAAGAGCTAAGGGCGAGTGCCGCAAACACGCGAGTGAAGAAAGTACTTTTTCCACATGTTGCACACTATACTTTTTCTACAACTGCACAAATTTAAAGAATACAAGTAAATCTAATCATCGAGGACCACCCACCGAAAATGGCTGGGCATCGAGTATACGCTACTGGATTCTCTATATAAATGTATGTAGTGTGGGCAAAGTGCCGTGAGAAATAACATTTCTCACAGTTTGAGCAATATATGGTCTTTAAATCAAGTAAGCTATACAAAATATGCAACATTTCATAGTAGTTGTAGAAAAAGTACTTTTTCTCTCTAGGGAGGAAAAGTACGACTTTGCTCTCTATAATGGGGCCAGGAAATGTATACTTTGGATAGAGGTAAGTGGAAAATATATTAGCAAATATCAGTGGTGAAAGATACAAGAACAAGTAAATTGAAGGTTAGTACTAATGTCAAACGTAGCGACGTCAAGTCGAGTGGGGTTTTGTCCGCCAGTTGAGTTAGTTCTATGATGCAGTAGCTGGAATGTCAATCGGTCACAGGCCGAGTCATAGAATTTGTCTATGATCTTTTCGAGTTGACAGACTGTTGAAATGACATCCCACTGGTTAGCTTGAGTTTTTGTTAAAATGCTTTTATTATCTAAATCCGACGATGGAGTAAAGACATAATTTGTGGGTTTTGTTGTTGGGCTTAGTTGCCTTGACTTTTTAGTGTCCCCTTCGTTTCGACAGGGTAAGTTAGTCTAAGAATAATTAGTTTCGGTATCACGAGAGAAATTTTTTAATAGGGATCACCTCCATGGCAAAGATAAGTTCGTTGACGCGGCCAACCTTGCTTGAGGAGAGGTCGTTTTGGACAGTCGCCATTGCGGCTGTAAACGTCTTTATTGTGAGGTTTATGGGTCCAGGTCCAGATCGTGGACAGGAGGATACAAAAGGGATTCCTTTCCACCAGGACGATATCCCTCCAGGAATAGTTATGTAGGAATAGCCCCTCACAAAACTGTTAGACAAACCACGTGTATCCGTAGGGTCAGGTTTGAAAAGTGTAACGTGAATTTCGTTCACCACTCTTATTATTTCTCGTCGATGAAAGAGTAACGTAAATTTCGTTTACCCCTCCTAATGTGTGTGTGTGTGTGTGAGATTTTGGCCGTAGAAAACTTAGTTCTTAGCCACAAATATTATTTAATTTTAATGTTCAACTTTATATTGAAATTTGTGCACTTTTAAATAGCTCAACTAAGGCGTCTAAAATAGGTTTTTCGTTTAAACTTAATAGGTGAGTTAAATTTGTCGGTAAAGAAATATTGTGATTAATGAGAAAATTTAGAAATATATTTATTTGATATTGGTGATTTCTACAGGAAAAAATTAAATGGTTAAGATCAGCTATTGAACTATTGTCACATGAACATTTAGAAGAGCCTATAATTCCTATTTTAGCAAGGTGCGCAGGAAAGATACCATGATTTAGTTTCATTCTAGTTACTATCGTAGTGTAGTATTTATTTGTATTGTATTCTTGAATATGTGGTATTGTTTTGGGTATTTCTGGATGTATAAGTGTGTATGGGTTTTTAGACTCTTTTACGTATTCCTGCCATACACTATTCCAACTGTGAGTGATTTGTCTTTTAAGTGACGGCAATAGGTCAAGTGTGTTATAAAAATCAAAAAACTTGTTTTCCAAAACTGCCTTTTTGGCAAGGCTATCTACAATTTCATTCCCTTTAATGCCAGCATGTCCTTTTACCCAGATGAACGTTATTTTAGTATCAGAATTACTTAATAGATATAGATAGTTTTTAATATTCCATAAAAGGGAATTTTTTACCTGATTATATAATTTTTTAGTTCCTATAGTTTCCAATGCTGCTTTTGAATCGGTTATTATAAGACTATTGCCAATTTTGTTTTCAAATATATAAGTGAGGGATTGCCATATTGCATACATCTCCGCTGTGTAAATTGAACATGTATCATGTAAACGCATTTTAACAGAAAAACATTTATTCGAATGATAAAAGGCACATCCAGTTCCATTATTGGTTTTTGAGCCATCCGTGTAAATAGTTGAATAATTTGTATAGTTTGAAAGAATGGATATCATAATGTTTTTGTTAACTATGTCTGAAAGTGAATATAAGGGGAATATGATGTTAGGTTCAAACATACATGAGTCATAGCTGAATCTAAACATTGGATATTTGTCGATAGTATGAATTAACTCATAAAATTTATTAGTAAAAATAAAAGCATCGACCAAAGGTGGATTATTTTTAATCTTCCAATATTTGTTTGTTAAACATTGTGTTGTGAGATAAGCAAGATTATTGAGGTTATTGCAGCAATCTTTTTCTCTAATTTTTATTAAATATTTATTTGCCAGATATTCGCGTCTAATTGCTAATGGAGGTTCAAGAGATTCAACTAAGATTGCATCAGTTGGGGATGATCTCATTGCTCCTATACATATACGTAGAGCTTTAAATTGAATGCGATCTACAATTTGTAGATTTGTTTTGCTAGCAGAACCGTACAAAGTCGATCCATAATCCAGAATTGAGCGGATGTATGCTCTATAAAACATTAATGAAATGGCCACACCAACACCAAACTTTAACTTAGAAACACATCTTAACATGTTTATCCCTTTCTCACATCTACATTTGATATACTCAATATGCTTCGTCCACAACAACTTACTATCCAGAAATATGCCTAGGTATTTATAATTATTCACCACTGGAATTGTAAGTTCAGAGAGAAACACTGTTGCGGGTGCCTGATATCGATGTCTCGTGAAAAAAAGGACAGAGCATTTTTCAGGCGATATGTTAAAACCTAAGTCATGTAAGGATCGTCTAATAGTATTCATCATGTTCTCGAGAACACACAAGCACTCTTGGTGTGAATTTTGGATCGTGTAATAGGCAAAATCATCAGCATACTGAACTTTATAACAAGAATCATCTCCTATCCGATGCAATTCTGTTGTATATAAATTAAAAAGAAAAGGGCTCAAAACAGATCCTTGCGGTAGACCTTGAGACAACACCCTCGGACCATGAAGTTCATTCTTATGATCTCTGAGGTAGATTTTCCGATTTGTGTACAGATTAAAAATATTGGTCGCCACTTTATTACCAAAACCGAATTCTATAAGTTTTTTTGTTAGTATGTTTAAATTTACAGCATCATAGGCGCCTTTTATGTCGATAAATAAACAAGCAAGATATCTGTTTTCAGAAAAACTTACTTGTACGTGATTAACTAATTGTGTTATAGCATCTATCGTGCAGCAACCCTTACGATACCCATATTGTGTTGCCGGAAGAAGTTGATTGTTTTCTGTAAACCATTCTAATCGCGCTTTGATCATTCGTTCAAACGTTTTTATAATGGTGGAAAATAAAGAAATTGGCCGAAATGATGTCGCAATAGAGCTATCCTTAAAAGGTTTGGGTAATAAGGTAATAATTACGTCTTTCATGGTTTCTATGTAATCATTTTGTAACCACCAGTCGTTAAAAATATCTAAAAGATTTGTTTTTGCTATTATGGGAAGGTTTTCTATCATTTTATATGTTAAATTGTCTTTACCAGGCGCAGTATTTCTGGAAGTTTTGATAGCATGAAGTAATTCTTGCATATTAAATGGAGTTTCTAAATAAGGATTTGTTTTTAAGATGTGTAATGGATCAAGTTCGAGTTTATTTTGGACAGTTGCAGGACAAATTAAATCAAATATTTCTTCAAGCAATTGTGGTGGTAGAGGAGTACGATTATTCTGAAAATGTTTATTTGAAATTCTTTTTATGAAATTCCAAATTTTAGTTTGGGGAGTATTCCTATTGATAGAATTTATAAAGGAGACCCAGCTATCTTGATTAGCTTTTTTAAAAGTTAATTTGGCAATTGCTACACTTCTTTTATAATTAATAAAATTTTGGAAATTAGATATTCTTTTATATTCAAGTAGAGCTTGTTTCCTTTTTTCTACTACTTCTGTACATTCTATGTTCCACCAAATAGGTTTTTTAGTAATTGGAATAAAAGGTTTTTTGATAGGCATAGACAAATCTGCGGCTTTTGACATGGCTGTAATTAAAAAGTCAGCTTTTTCTGAGAGATTAATATTAGAATCATTTTCAGTTAATATTTGATCAATATGGTCCTGATATGTTATCCAATTTGCTCTCGAGTCATTCCATCTATTAGAAGTTGAAATGTTTGCGCGATTACCTGACAAATGGAGAGAAATGCTTATTATAAAATGATCAGAACCCAGAGTTTCTTCCATAATTTGCCAATCTAGATAGGAAACTAGGTTAGGAGTAACAAAAGTAAGATCAACCCTAGAAGAATTTTCATTAGGCCTGTGTATTCGAGTTGGTTTACCATTATTGACACATATTAAATTGCAGTGATCTAAAGCATCTATAAGTCTTTTACCTTGTACATCATCCTTGTGGGATCCCCATAAATTATGGTGACAATTAAAATCACCACAGATAATAACCTTACCTGAAAATTGTGAGAAAATATTTATCCAGTCATTAACATTAACAGTAGTTGCGTTAGGTGGTTTATATATGTTTACTAAGGTTATTTTCAAGTCACTGATTTCTATTGCACAAATTTCTATGCTAGCATTAAAATTTTTTATTATTTCAATTTCACTAAAGTTAATATCTTTTTTGACATAAATGCCTACACCTCCGTAACCATCATCCCTTTTTTTTTGTATGGGATAATAACCTCGAAGAGAAAAATTATCTTCCATTTTAGTTTGTAACTCTTGTAATATTAAAATATCGAATGAATAGCTTTCTAAAAATTGTAATAAGTTGTTTTTTTTATTAGTAATTGAACGACAATTCCATTGAAACAAATGTAATTCACCAAAAGTCCTCATCATATATATTCTCTAAATCACTGACTGGATTATTTATAATTGAGCTAAATTGATTTCTAATACTATTCTGGATTTCTTCTAAATTTTTGTATTTACTTTGAAAATATGTAGGATCAGTAAGTGCTTTAGTTATTAACGAATTAACTTCAAATATTATTTTTTCTTTATGAGCCATGAAATCATCACGGTGAGGGTTTGGAATGACAGGTTGTGATTGTGGGCGTGGTGGAACTTTTTTTGTAGTTTGAGATACTCTAATAGGAGATACACTTTTACGTTTAGTCGGTTGTGTTCGAGGTCTTTGGGTGAGTGATTGAGTAGCAACATGTGAGTCTTTTGGGCTAGGTGGTAATTCTGGAAAATTATTAAGATTATTAAGTACCGAAAATCTATTATTGGTGGTAATTTTAGCATAAGATGGATTATTAACTATTTTTTCCGCTTCCTTAAATGATATATTATGATATGCCATTGTTTTTTTTATATTAGATTGAAACTTATATGTGGGACAATTTTTATTTAATGCATTATGATCAAATTTTTCACAGTAAATACAATATTCATGAGTAACGTTACAATTATGATTTTCTTCCATTTTATCACCACATTTTCTACACTTCTCAACTCCTTTGCATAATTTTGTCGTGTGTCCGTATCTCATGCATTTGAAACATTGGACAACCGGATATATATACGGTTCAACCTCAAAATTACATAAATTAATTTGCACTCTAGAAGGGAGGTTACTACCTAGAAATGATACGATTATCATTTGTCTTGGTATTAATTTTGTTGTACCATCTGAATTTTTAAATTTCCTCATCATTCTTTTCACACTCATAACTTTTTTATCCGAGTTAATATTGTTAACTAAATAAGTTTCATCAAAAAATGTATCTACCATTCTTATAACTCCTTTTTTTTGGGTGAAAAATGTAGGTACATAAGCTATAAGATCATTTTTGATAATTATTTCGTGATTAATTAAACTATTTGCAATAGAATATGTTTTAAAAATTACTTTAACTCGATTTCTTCCTACTGATATAATATCTGATACGTTTTCCTTAAATTCATTAATTTGAAAAAGATAATGTCCAATACGAATGGGAAATAATCTACCTAGCTGTTTATTTATATGTTCAACATATACAAAATAAGGACCGGTATCAGTCGATCGGTATTTATTATTTATATCGTAAACTGGTAAATTATCACTAGTCGTACCTGTTTTTTCGTTGTTTTCACTGTTTTTTTCAGGAGACCCTCCAGGGTCTCCTGAATCATAATCCATTTTGTTACTTACTTTTTTATTTGTGTTGTACCTAAACTAAACTTAATATTATTCAAAATTCTCAAATAGTTGCTACTTAAATAAATAACTGCTAGCACTCAATTCGTGGGCGATGTGTACACTATCACTGCATGAATTGAACTCTTAATGTTTACCCCTCCTAACATCGAATAATACTTCTTGTGGATGGTTGTCGAATTTCGGATGAGTTCGTTTTCATTAGGATATTTAAGCCAATGCGCGCTGAGGTTCTGCCCTTATTTCTTTAACGAAATATACTTATTGTTGAGTTCTGTCATCCTACCGTATCGAAGTGCATTCATATGAGTGGTGAGTAGTTTCGCTTAAAATGTATAATATTTCTTCGCTAATTCTTTCTTATATTGTACTTAATAGTTTCAAATTAATTTTTCTTTAAAACATTCATTACCAGAGATATATTATGTCGATTTCGTTTTTGTTATATATATTTTGTTCTGGTTCTTTATATCTTTTTTATAACAATCGAATTTTACGATAAAGAAATGTTAAATTGAAGCTAAGTGAAATAGTAACTTTTTATGATTCTACTTTGCTTTTATTTCTAAAATCTCTATCAAAATATTGCAAGATACAAGAAACATGAACCACGTTGATCTGGTTCTTTATATCTTTTTTTTTATAACAATGGAATTTTGCGATGAAGAAATGTTGAATTAAACTAAATGAAATAGTAACTTTTCATATGATTTTTATTGTGCTTTTTATTTCCAAAATACATAAATTTTCTTAAAATATTGTAAAATACAGGATATATGAACCACGTTGTTTGATGTCATATCATAATTTTGTAATTATGTTACTTGTACCTACTGTAATTTCGATCTCCAGATATCCTGCATTTTACTGAATTCAAGAACTATATCTGATTCAAGTATCTTTTCTAGCACTTTTTCTTACCGGCCTAAAAATTATTTTACTGGCCTAAGCCTTCGTACCGACCTATAAGCCTTTTCACCGGCTGAAATTCTACCAGTTGAACTCTACCGGCTGGGACCACGGCTCTACTCAAAACCGACTGGACATGACATGACACAGCCAGCCGATTGGTTCCCGATTCCTTTGTACGTCATTACATTCATCGTTGGAAAAGAAAAAGAACAAGGAAAGTACTAACGCCCATAATCGTAAACATTATCGAATATTTCCAACTACCGTTCATGGATTAATTAAGAGTTTTGTACCAAATGTAAATTAATATCTTCTTTGTAAAATTTTTAATTCATGTTTAATTTTCCTTCAGAATCAAATTTTTTTAATATAACATTTTGAAATTTCAATTTCCTTCCAGTTTCTATTTTTTTTTTAAATAATAAATCAAGTTGTGAAATTTAATAACATATTTAGATTTCAATTTTCTTACAGTATCTCATTTTTTTGATTCTATTTTTATTTAATAAATCTACTTGTAAATTTTTAAGAACATTCTGAAATTTCAATTTTCATTCAACATATAATTTTTATTTAATTAATCTACTTGTAAATATCAAATAACGTTGTACACTTTTTTTATAACCTTTCAACTTCTTGTTTTGTTGACTTGGATTAGTTGATGTGAGGTAACTTATAGACTACTAGGACTCAGGGTGGCGCCCACTTATCTTTCCGTCTCGTAACGTAAAAATACGTAGGATTACCCGAGAACCGGCAAGACCTACTCCTTGAGTCTCTATACTAGTATATAACCCACGCCTGAGTAGCTCTTCGACGAAGTGGCCGTTGCAATTTTTGCGCCTCAACGCTTAAGTTACACGCCTTCTTCTTTATTGATCAATAATTCTTGAAACTTGGAAGGTTGGATAGTTGGAAATTATCTTATTATTGATATCTGAACTTTAAACATTTATTATTATAGTACATTTTTACGAATAACTGAACTTTAAAAACTTCGTATAAATTATCTTATCTTTTTATTTTATTATAAAATTCTGAACATATTACCGTATAAATTATCGTATAAACTTTTGTTTTCTGGAATTGGTAATATCTTGATATTTTCATAAGTTTCTCTCATACACATATCATTACATAGTATCGTAGTCGATTTTTGGATCTTATTTCTTTTCTTCTACATCAAAGGTTTTCTATTTTCGTCAATTAGTGTTGATAAAATGGCAAAAATGGTTAAGCTATATGTTGACTATCTATTATATCATGAGCTAGATTATGAAATTTCTTATCGTGGCTTACAAATACCTTCATTGGCTCAGAAAAGATAAAATTATTGCGTGGGATTTCAACTCAGGATATATCTATGCAAAGTTCAATTTCTTACATCGATCTTCCATTTTCTCCCGAAATTGCAGGAATTAAACTTTCTTTTGGTAACTTAAAGAAGAAGGTTCAAACTTTCGTTGGAACTTCTTCTGACGTAAAGTACAAAAGATTGACTTGTCGTTTAACCTACCTTACACAACGTATTTATCGTTTGATTTGCGTGGAAGATTAGCATGAAAAGGTTAAAAGACAGCTAGCTCCAGAATTATTGCTTTTGGAAGGTGAATTGGATAACAAGCTCAATGTTATTGAAATAGATAGACAGTCTACTCCGGTAAATGCAAATCAGAGCTTCTCATTCTCTAAACCTGTACCAATTCATAAATGGGGAATAAGATTCTCTGGTATGGATTCGAAAGAATCAGTACTTGGGTTTCTTGAACGTGTTGATTGTCTTAAAATCTCTAGAGATATCACGGGTACTGAATTGTTTTCTAGTTCAGTTGATTTGTTTAGTGATCAGGCATTTAATTGGTATCTGATTAACAGATGCAAGTTCCAAAGTTGGGAACAATTAGTGATCAAATTGAAGTTAAATTTCTCACCTTACAACTATCAGGATGATTTACTGGAGGAAATCGAGGCGAGAAAACAAGGTCAACATGAAAGAGTTACCTTATACATTAATGCCATATGTTGTAACGATGTTACTATTTTTCGTTCCAACATCCCACTGTATATATTTCAATTTCTCATTTCATTAGTATTATTATTAAGTTATGTTATTATTTAGTTATACACCCCTCTTTCATCACAAGCTGTGAATTTATTTACTATTAATAATTTTAAATATGTGTATTGTTTTTGATACATCCGGAATATATTGAATATGAATTGCTTAATGTATCGTTCGTGCAAATCAGTCCGCGCCGTTCTTAAGATTGTTAAGTAGGGGACCTCCTGAGTGGGGTCAAGAGAAGAATGAATAAAACCGGCAAACGGGACGGAATAGACCTCTTTTCTCTGTTAGATCTTTGCTCTCAGCTCTTTGCTTTTGCTGTTACACTTGTTTTCTGTGCTCTCCGCCGTTTTCCGCCGTCTCCAAAACTACGACTGATTTTCGCCAACGAGGTAAGCGAATTTAGAAATTTTCTTATAAATCATTCTTCTTGTGTTTAAATTCATTTTTCTCCTAACGTCTTTCGTGGTTGTATTGATAGATTTTATTTTGCTAGCAACTTGTTTGATTTTAGTGATTTTCCGTGTATTTGTGTAGTTGGGAAACTCACAAGCATCCTCGCTGCAAAGCAGGTAGATTCTTGGTGGATTTTCAAGGTATTTCGGGAATCCCGATTCCGGTATAAGACTTTAAGGGAAAAGAAATATAGTTGAGAAACCTTCAAACATCCTCGCTGCAAATCAGGTAAATTATTGGGGGATTTTCGAAGTATTTCGGGAATCCCGATACCAGTATACAACATTAGGGAAGAAATATAGTTGAAAACCTTCAAGCATCCTCGCTGCAAAGCAGGTAGATTCTTGGGGGATTTTCAAAGTATTTCGGGAATCTCGATTCCGATATACAACATTAGGGAAGGGAAATACCGTTGGGAGACCTTCAAGAATCCTCGCTGCGAAGCAGGTAGATTCTTGGGGGATTTTCAAAGTATTTCGGGAATTGCTCAATCTAGTACCATACTCCTTGATAGCGTGACTCTAACTATTTGATAATAGGCAACTTGAAGGAGCCTCGTCTGTATTCGCTGCCATAGCAGGTGCATCCTTCGAGGGTTTTCCAAGACGTGAAACGAAATAATCTCGCGAGCGTTCGTTGCCATAGCAGGTTCGCCAAGGAGAGGTTTTCGGATTCTGCCGTCTAACTGTTCATTAAGAGATTGATTTAGTACCAATGGCCGGGGTAATATCCGTACAAAAACAATTTATTAGTTAACGCCGTTCTATTCTAAGCCGTACACACATACTAAGTAACGCTCCCGTAAAACACCGCTAGTGTCTTAATAACGCTTTCTCCGTGTAATTTTCACCGTACTGCTAGTAAATTTTCACTGATTTTCATCGGCAATCGCGGAAAACTATTAAAGCTTTGCACGTCAGGTTTGTAATTGTAAAACATTTATTATGTGATAAAGTGCTTTGGTCTGAGTAATAATCAAATTAGATATCGTAAATACTGAAGGGTTTTGACCAATATTCATTCATTTTAAATATATGGCTCCTTGGGTCGTTTTATTTTCCTTTTCCCAAGTTTATAATTTTATCAAGCACCGGTAGTTTAATTTTTCGATAGTGGTAAACAATTAAAGCCTGTTTCCCACTTCGCACGGCATAGAGGTCAAGAACAACAGACCCCTGGAATTACTTAACCTCCATCTGTTGCTACCCTGGTAATTCTTGACGCTACCATTTTCGAGAGTTCGGTGGAGTAAACCATCCCAAAAATCTGGCGCCCGAGAAAATCTTGTAGATAGTAAAGCCGCGGTTGTCATAGTGACGTCCCTCATATTTTAGAGAAAGGAAGAACACGTCACAATATGGAATATTCAATCGACTTGATGATAAACCTAGTGAGAAAATCATGATTCGTATTATTCGTAAAAATCTGTTACCTAATTATGCACAACCTTCGGCTTCAATTGATATTGATACTGTTGATATTTTGACGGAAAAATGTAAACGATTAGAGAAAACATTAACTTGGTACCAACAATTCACATCCAATCATAAAAATGGTCAATATTTATTTGAACCACATTTGAGCATACTTGGTACTTCTTTTAAAGATAATTCTTGTTTTAAGTCATCTCGTAAAAATATATCTGTAGTATCTTCTACTTGGTCTTGTTGGAATTATCAACAAACAGGTCATAAGTATAGTAATTGTCGAATTCCTACAAAGGTGTTTGGTTTTGGTTGTGGAACCCCAGATATGGTTAAAACTAAATGTCTCAAATGTACAAAAAACCTACAAGGCGATGGTACAGCTTCACACTCTACCACAGTCGCTCAGAAACTGGGAACATCAGGAAAATCCAACACCAAACTAAAAATAAAGTCTCAGGGAAAACCAGACGAATCCAAAAATGTAGGTCGTCTTAGAAAGATACTATAAATTTCCGTTCAATTGCAAATTTTCCTTTTAATAGCCAGGAAATTCAAGCTGACTGGAATTCATGGCTTCTGTTTGTTCAAAGATTTTTTATAAGTTTAATTCAATATCTTCAAATGTTGCAACTGTTTTAAAGGTAAAACCTAAATCTTTGGAAACTATAGGTTCGTTGTTGTACAATAAGGAAAATGATAATCGACCTTATGTCGATATCATAATTTTCGATAAAACATTCCCTTGTCTTGTTGATACAATAAATTTGGACCTATTAGCAATTTTTCGGATTGGAAAATTGTCGTTCCTACTAAAACTAGAAGGGAAATTTCACATAATTTTCATGATAGACCAACTTCTGCTCACGTTTTTTAAAACTTTTGAAAGAATTTTAGAATTTTATTACTGGCCTAATCTCAGGAAATCAGTGTATAAATATGTTACTCGTTGCAAAAAATAGCTCAAGCGATTCGGCTGTCGAAACATGAGGTTACCGATTTCACCCCTTTATTTCTTGTGTTTACTCAAGATGTTCCTGTCTCGGGGAAATTTTATGGTACAATTACTGAAAATGCAAATAATCAGGTTATCATTTCCGATAAAGTTCACAGAGTTCAGGATACACTAGAGATGCCAAATTTTGTTGTGAGGAAAAAGTTACAGGCTGCATATTGTCAAAGTAGCCAACGTTACAACTTTTGTAAGCGGGATCTCAGATTTCTTGTAGGCGATCGTGTGTGGGAGAAAAATTACCCAAAATCGGACAAAGTCAAATATATTTCCGCTAAAGTCTTACCAAAATATACTCAATGCACGGTATACCGCGTAATTTCTCCCTTAGTGTACGAGTTGAAGGATGAAACAGGAAAAAATATTGGTAAATGGCACATTAAAGACCTTAAAGTTGGTATCTTGTCTGATGATGAAGGTTCTGAGGTGGATGAGTCTGAATCATCTACTTAACAATTTATACTCGCCTAAGTGTCTGCTTATTATGTAATCTATGGTGTTGTCTCGAAATATTAGTTTTCTCTCTTTTATCTTACTGATTATTATAATTACCTATTATGATCATTACCTATTATGATAATAACTTTCTTTTCCGTTGATATTGTTGTAAATAAAATTTGGAGGAAATTGAATATTTCCCTAGTATAGTAAGCTTTGAATTTGATAGTCATAATACAAGACTCCTTTTTAAGATAAATCTCTAAATTTTTAGGTAATTAGTATTATGATTTATGATTTTGTTTAGTAGTTTGAATCTGAGTAGCAAAAATTCATTACTTTTTATAAACTATTAAAGGATTAATAATTTGCTGCCTTCAAATATTTGTCACAGGCACTTGAAACCTTAAGGGTGATATCGTATCTTCATTACCGTATCTTTATATCTTATCGTATCTATTGTGCCTTTATCATCGTATATCTTATCGTATTTGAGTGGACAAGGATGATCTAACTTGTCTACTATACTATGTCTTTATAGTATCTTTATCGTATCGCCATAGGTAAGTACCGAATTGTCTGTGTTTATATACCGAGAGGGTATATATATTTTTTATTTCTAATTTTGCCAAAAATATTGCCAATTAGACTTTGCAAGTATTTTTAAATATGTCATAGGATGTCGAGAGTTATTATTATTATCATTATTATTATTTTGTTTTAATTTTTTTTGCTTCCTCTATCTACTTATATTTTCGAGATATCATCTTATATTATGATTACATTCTCATGTCTCAACAATAGTTAATATCTTATCTATTACTTTGATTTTTATCTACTCTATCGATGGTTATCTTAACTTCTCGTTTGTTCTTGATGCTCTGTGATTGGGGGCTTGAGAATTCTGTCACCAGGGGATTATCCAGGCGGGGAGGTAGGAGCCCTCCATCCTAACCACCTTTTGGCCACAAATTTATCAATCATTTGCTTGGGATTGGTGCAGTTGATTTCTGTTTCATTAAAAGCTACGTAGTATGGTTCTGTTAGATTGTACGTGAGTTCAGTAGGGGTTGCTCGTGCCTTAGGTTCCACATATTGTGAGTACGAGGCTCGTGGCTGTTCTTTATGCCGCATCTACAATTTCCTGTTGATTACGTTCATAATATCCTGTCGTGAAATTCGGACAACTTTCAGCACCCACCCAGTCAAACAAATTTGGTCATATATGTTGTCTAACATACTCTTGAATTATGTCGAGTTTCATATATAACTTCATATAGGCTACAAATAATCTCAGGGATTATTGCCACACCTTTGAGTATGACAGGTTGTTGAGGACAACTTGTTAGTGTTGGGATAATGGTCTGTTCCTTTTAGTACCGTAATTGTAGTATTCCTATAGAGTTATAAGTTATGGAAACTACCTTTACCGATTGTGAGATGTCTTTTAAGAAGACACAAATACCTGATTATGACTATTGTTTTTTTTTAGAACATTATCTTTAGTTCTCTTCTCTATCTTATCTCTACCTTCCTCAGTTATTTGTTGCTGTTAACAGATACACATCTTATCGATTTATCTGCCTAAATATACGCTGATATTCTTTCCGTTCCGTTTAGTTTATTTCTGCGTATTTATTAGTTAAAGAGTTTGAATAGAGTGTGACGTTTTGAAATTCTTTTCCGGTGTTGTTTTCAGATCGGCCTGAGGGTAAAGAGAGACAACATTGAAGTTGCACTTCTGTTCAATAATCTTTTCCAAATCCTTCCCTTAAAACAATCGATTATTCAGCGGATATGACTCCTGATGAGTACTTATTGTTCTAGTGCAAATAATGGATGGCTAATGTTGGACCATCTTTATACCATCGAACTTTTAAGCTTCCTCTATCTCTTTTTTCTTCTTTCTTATCCCGATTACGACTTTTCAACACCAATAGTTGTTGGAATTTTTCTTCGTATCTTAAATAACTCTTCAGGTTATTTTTTAGCGGTAATGGTATGCTATATTATCATCGAGTATGCAGTACTCCGAACTGGACGTTTTGTGTATTTTGAGTTCAACTGTCATCGTCGGGTGAAGTGGTTTAGCTCTTCTGGTCCTAGTGTGGATATAGATGTGTTGGAAAACGAGACTTGCTTTGCTGCTAAGGGGGTGCAATTCCAACTTATAGGTAGTCTCTTTCACCTCGACTCATCTTCTAGTTTAATGTTGGTCTGGATGAGTTTGGATAATGTAGCTTGGGGGTGATTGGTGATCTCAATCATAACAAACAGTGGGGTGAGTAGTTTTAATTTTCTTGTCGGGTTGTCCAGTACCCTGTATAAAAATCTGGTCATGTATGCTGTTGGGTTGTCCAGTACCCTGCATGAAAATCTGGTTATGCATGTTGTCGTGTTGTCCTGTACTCTGCATAAAAATCTTGTCATGTATGTTGTCGGGTTGTCCAGTATCCTGTATAAAAATCTGGTCATATATGTTGTCGGGTTGTCCAGTACCCTGTATAAAAATCTGGTCATGTGTGTTGTCGGGTTGTCCAGTATCCTGTATAAAAATCTGGTCATATATGTTGTCGGGTTGTCCAGTACCCTGTATAAAAATCTGGTCATGTGTGTTGTCGGGTTGTCCAATACCCAGTATAAAAATCTGGTCGCGTATGTTGTCGGGTTGTCCTGTACCCTGTATAAAAATCTGGTCATGTATGTTGTTCGGGTTATCCTTATAGACATACATTCAATTTGTCTATATCTTGTCTAATCATATAAAAATTTTAGCTTGACAGAGGATTTATTCTGTTAGGGAGTTATATGAAGCTTCCTTGGATATGTTCCAAAATTATATCGATATCGATTTTTTTTCTTCCCTCTTTCTATCTTATCTGAAACTTGCTTACATCAGTAATGTTTATTTAATTGTTAAGAGGTTTAATATTTTAAGCTATTGAATTGTATTATTTTATGCATCAGGTAAAAAAAAATTATTTTACCATGTTGGTAAATTACTGATTCAATGATCATCAATATTTCAGATTTCTGTTGTAACAAATGATACTCTTAACGATTCACATAGGTATACATGCTACGTGTTCCTTCCTTTATAGAGCATACAGTGAACATTTTTTCCCTTTTTCTCCTCATTACCGTAGTTACTGTTTCAAAAAGGAATTTTTTTTGGATCTTCGTTTAAAAAAATGTTTTTATAAAAATATTTTTTTCTGGTTGTAAGGGTGTGTAACGTGAATTTCGTTCGCCACTCGTGATATTTCTCGTCGAGGAAAGAGTAACGTAACTTTCGTTTACCCCTCGTAACATCGAATAATACTTCTTATCGATGGTTGTCGAATTTCAAGTTTTCGGATGGATTCGTTTTCATTAGGATATCCAGATATCCTGCATTTTACTAAATTCAAGAACTATATCTGATTCAAGTGTCTTTTCTAGCACTTTTTCTTACCGGCCTAAAAATTATTTTACCGGCCTAAGCTTTCGTACCGACCTAAGCCTTTTCACCGACTGGAACTCTACCGGTTGAGCTCTACCGGCTGGGACCACGGCTCTACTCAAAACCGACTTGACTTGACACAGCCAGCTGATTGGTTCCCGATTCCTTCGTACGTCATCACATTCATCGTTAGAAAAAAAAGAACAAGGGAAGTACTAACGTCCATAATCGTAAACATTATCGATTATTTCCAACTACAGTTCGTGAATTAATTAACTTAACAGTTTTGTCCCACATGTAAATTAATATCTTCTTTGTAAAATTTTTAATACAAGTTTAATTTTCCTTCAGAATCAAATTTTTTTAATATAACATTTTGAAATTTCAATTTCCTTCCAGTTTCTAATTTTTTTTAAATAATAAATCAAGTTGTAAAATTTAATAACATTTTTAGATTTCAGCTTTCGTACAGTATCTAATTTTTTTTCATTCTTTTTTATGTAATAAATCTACTTGCAAATTTTTAAGAACATTCTGAAATTTCAATTTTCATTCAACATATAATTTTTATTTAATAAATCTACTTGTAAATATTAAATAACGTTGTTCATTTTTTTATAACCTTCCAACTTCTTGTTTTGTTGACTGGGATTAGTTGATGTCAGGTAACTTATAGACTAGTAGGACTCAGGGTGGCGCCCACTGATCTTTCCGTCTCGTAACGTAAAAATAGGTAGGATTACTTGAGAACCGGTAAGACCTAGTCCTTGAGTCTCTACTAGTATAAAGCCCACGCCTGAGTAGCTCTCCGACGAAGTGGCCGTTGCAAAAAATATCTTCCAACCACTAGGATACAGGTTTTAGTTTTTTGTAAATATGAAATTTCAGTTATCTTCAACTACCATTTAAATGTATGTTCTTGCGCTATTGCAAATCGACGCATATCTGTATAAGTACATCTTCATACTGTATGTTGGGTGAGTTATGAATCAGTACATATTTTTTATTGCTCAAATAAACGTAGTAGCAACAACTGATCTGTGTTTATCCTTATGGTCCACACTTTCAATATTCTCATAAACTTTTTAGTGAATTTCTAAGTTACATTATTTGTCAATACTCCATATCTCTTTATATTGGTGAGGTTCATAACTACTGGTAAAAATAAACTATAATAACGGATCCACGTTTTAAGCCTATTCATTTATAGTCTAAAGAGTTGGACTATGAGTTAAAAATAAGAGTTGTAATTACCAGCAGACCAGCTGCTGATAAAAGAAAAACTTTAGGTAAAATTTTTGATGAAGAAAGACAACAAGGTTTTGATATTCTGACTTTAGTAAATCCTGATTTTGCATTTGATATACAAAAGGCTGAAATCTAATCAACTATTAATTCAATTCAATCAGTAATAGATGAATTTGAGGGCACAGATTCTGATTCAGTTTATAAAAGAGTAGAAACTCGATTAATCCACGTTGCTAATATAATTGAAAACTTAAAGACTAGAAATGATGATACAGATATTTTGACCAAGACTGAATTCACAGCTACAGCTATAGCTTTACTTACGGAGGCAAATCTCCACTATCATAGATGTTAATGTTAATAATGCTACTAGCTTAAATTATACTAATGCAAATAATACACCAACACATTTAAATTAAACTATGTTTCATCCTCAACAGTCCAAACATGTACCAGTTTATAAGTTATGACTCAGCTTTGATGGCAATTCTAAATTCCTTCTATCGTTCTCAGAAAACTTGGAACAGATGGTTCAATCTAGACATATCTCACAACAACCACTTCTTGAATTTGCTAGTGATTAATTTTCGGACAAGGCTAAATATTGGTACAGGCATATCAAACATTTTCATCATGAATGGAATAGTTTAGTAATAAGATTAAAACAAGATTTTTTGAAGTCAGATATTGATGATGAAGTTTGAGAAACCATTAAGAAACGTTGTCAGGCTACAGATGAACCTGTCATTTTGTATATTGCTTATATGAAAACTTTATTTTCTAGATTAACAATAACTCCTTCTGCGCCAACAGAAATTAGACACATTCCAAATGGCCTTCAGCCTGAATATAGGAAAAGATTGGCACTTCATGATATATCGTCAGTTATACTGCAATATGTCATTTGTCAAATATAAGTATCTTTTCAGGAGCAGCATAAAACAATTTTTTCGTTATTAGTTTGAAGAACAAAATATATTTTTCTGTCTATGCTGACCTACATAATGTTCAAGACTTTACTTTGTCTTTTATTTAGACTATAACTTGAGTGAAAATATTGACACATACGACGTATTGAAATTAAATTCCGGATTTTTATTGATGAAATTGCTGCACACAATAACAGGAATGGAAAACATTATAATATTTCTTCATCTTGTATTAATATAATTTTTCAAAAATCTAAACAATGGTAACATTAAAAGACTAAGACTGTTTCAAGTCAAGTCAAAAACCGTGAAATAAAACATTCAATGTTGCTTAATGTGGACACACGCTAGCGTTGAGTTACAGCGGCCGTGCTTCAAATTCTTATAGAACCCATGATCATCGGGTTCCACTATGGCTTTTAACTCCTGTAGATGTACAAACTTTGAATCTTGCATCGGGCGAGGTGATGAATAAGGTGTTTCGTGGGAAAAAGTAGCATTTCTGTTTGGTCTACGGGGTAACTCCAGCTAATCATCGGCAAATTTAAGCTTGTAATTGATTATTCCATCCCGAAGATATTGATTAGCACAAATATATGTAACACAGGGTTCCACCTTTTTGTTTCCAGGTCGAATACTTGTATAGAATCCTTTATTATATTTTAGAAATTCGCTGAACTGCAGAGATAACACGTTATAGGGAGATGGATTCAGTTATGGGAACGCATATAGTAATAGGACACCGCTAGACTGCTGAATTGCAGTCTCACGGATTGTTTTCCTCATAACGTTCTTGATGATCACATTCAGATTAGAATTAGCTTCCTAGTTGTAAAGACTCAATTTAGTCATATTTAGTTTGTAGAAATAAATGTTAATTTTTTAAAAAGTAGTTTAGATTAACTACGAATTTAATTGGCGCAGTCAGTAGGATTGCAAATCGGTTCAACAAAACACCGGTCCGTATCTACGGTTTATTTGCAATTTCGAACTTTGTGTTATTTTTGTGGTTTTACGTTAAGTTCAAGAAGCCAGTCCAGGGAAGAGGGACCACATCGCCCAGATCCTAGTGGAGAAGAATGAACATTTTCTTCATAGTACTGTAAAGCGAAAAACATTCCATTTTTTTCTTTTTCATATAAACTTTCGCTTTTGTTTACTTTTTACATATTTATTTACGTTTTATATACTTTTCAAAAGTAAAATATTCTTTGAACATAAGTAATATAATTTAGATTAGTTGATGAATGACTCAATTATAGAAGAATTAGCAAATTTATTTAATTCTAGTATAACTTTGGAAGAAAAAAGTAATATACCAGAAATTGAAACAATGGCTAATCCAAACTATCAATTATTAAAATTATATATTGATACTATCCCACAATACGAGGGTAATCCTCATACTTTAAATATTTTTCTAGATAACTGTGACACACTAATTTCTCAATTTTTCGATGCAACAAATCCACAATTGAATAGTTTTTTATTACGCGCATTGTTAAGTAAATTAGTAGGTAGAGCTTTAATGCTTATAGGTTCAAGAACTGAATTACGAACATGGGCACAAATAAAACAAGCTCTTCAATTATGTTTCGGAGATCAGAGAAATATAGATTGCTTAGTGCAAGATTTAATTGTTTTGAGACCATTAAAAAATGAAACACCATACAATTTCGGTATGCGATGTCAGGAAGCACGTAGCTTAGTAATTTCAAAATTAAATGCTTCAAATGATCCAATTGCAGAAAAAACTATTAAAATTAAAAATTATAACGATTTAGCACTTAAGACTTTTATTAGAGGTTTAACTGGTCAATTGCAAAATAATATACGTTTACGAAACCTAGATAGTTTAGAAGTTGCTATGTCTTTAGTTATAGAAGAAGAAAATTTTATGTATAGTCAGTATAGAAGTAATATTCTAAATAATCAATCTTACAAACCAATACCGAGAATCACTCCATCCAGACAAACTAATCATCATCCCAATTTTTTCCAGAATAGTAATGCTAATTACCAACATTTCAATTCGCCACCTTCTCAACCCATTATTCCAATTAATCGAAATTCAAATCCAGGTGTATTTAATAATCAATTCTCGCAACCACAACAGAATTTTAATAATTTCAATCGTCCTTTCATCCAAAATCCACAACCCCAGTGGAGGAACAATAATAATTTTCAAACTCAGAGACAACCATTTTCCAATCAACCCAGGCAAAGCCAGATATTGAGAGCACCCTCAAATCAAAGCAGAAATCAATCAAATCCCAACAAACCATACAAACCTACTCCAATGGACGCATCATCAGGTAATACAATGTTAGCACCTCAGAGGAAATTTACGTCCACAGAACTGTTTGCACATGATGTAAATCATCAAAATTATGAATTCGGTAACCCGTTTGAGAATCAAATACAAGGTGAATGCTCATACCAAATCCATGATGTCCAAAATTCTAATTATTTTAATCCACATGAAACCGTTGAAACATATCCAGAATATGACAATTCTAATCAATATCAATTCGATGATCCTTATGAAATTTCTCAATACCCAAACGAAAATTTTCAACAAGAAGCCTCACAGAACAATCCCCCGTAATAACTTTAAATATATCCAGAGCAAATTTACCACATATTTACATCCCCGAACTAAAAGCAAATTTTTTGATCGATACAGGTAGTACTCGTAGTATAATTAAACCTGATTTAGCTTATTGATTTTATCCAAATGAAATTTTTAAAGAAGATTTTCAAATACAAAGTGCTCATAATATAACATATCATGACGAAGTAATCGAAATACCAATTTTCAAAATTTTTGGAGTTTCAGAATATCACAAATTCTATCTCTTTAAATTTAGCGATAAATATGACGGATTAATAGGCGTTGATTTATTGAAACAATTAAAAGCTTCAATAGATATGAACTCAAAATTTATCGTCACTCCATTTGCAAAAATTCCAATAATATACGAAATTGAGAATGAAATATCGAATATTCAAAATCCTAAATATCAAACATATCACTTGATAATACCGCCTAGAACTCAACAAAAAGTTAAAATACCAGTAAAAATGAAACAAGGCACCGGACTTTTAGAATATAAAAAGTTTGCACCTCATATCGAGATGCCGGTCGCTGTAGTAAATGTAGAAAATTACTTTGCTCTTACTACGATAATAAACTCTAACACTAAATCTGAAAAAATCGAATTTTCCAAACCAATCGATATTGAAATTTTAAATATAAACGAAATTAATTTCATAGAAAAAATGGAAACTGATCATGAAATTAGTAAAGAACATGACCATATTTTAAAGACAAATTTAAAAAATATTGATCTAAATCATTGCAATCCAGAAGAGAAAGACGTTATCAAAAAATTATGTTATGATTATCGTGACATTTTTTATTGTGAAGAGATACCGCTCTCTTTCACTAATCAAATAAAACACAAAATAAACTTAACAGACGATACCCCAATATTTACTAAGACATCGTTACCCCGAAATTTATAAAGAAGAAGTCAAAACACAAATAAACAAAATGCTTGATCAAGGTATTATTCAACCGTCCAATTCTCCGTATTCCTCGCCAATTTGGATTGTGCCGAAGAAAACAGACAAATCAAACAAAAAGAAATTCCGTTTAGTAATAGACTACCGCAAATTGAACGAAAAAACCATACCAGATAAATACCCATTACCAAACATTACCGAAATTTTAGACAAATTAGGCAAAAGTCAATATTTTAGTACTCTAGACCTAGCTAGCGGATTCTACCAAATCCAAATGCACGAAGAGGACATTCCGAAGACAGCATTTTCAACTCAAAACGGACATTGGGAATTTAAACGTATGCCAATGGGACTACGTTCATCCCCTTCTACATTTCAAAGAGTTATGGACAACATTTTACGAGGTTTGAATAACGAAATATGTTTAGTATACTTAGACGACATTGTAATCTACTCTACATCCTTGCAAGAACACGTAGAAAGACTTAAAACAGTATTTGACCGATTAAGACGATCAAATTTTAAAATCCAACTTGATAAATCTGATTTTCTAAGAAAAGAAGTCGCGTACTTAGGGCATGTTATTACACCAGACGGAGTAAAGCCAAATCCTGACAAGATAAGTGCAATAAAAAATTATCCAATACCAAAAACTCAAAAGGAAATCAAAAGCTTTTTAGGACTATTAGGCTATTATAGACGATACATTAAAGATTTTGCTAAAATAACAAAACCGTTAACTTTATGTCTGAAAAAGAATGCTAAAGTCAAACACGATCAAAATTTTATCTCTGCTTTTAACACTTGTAAAAATTTATTAATCAATTCACCTATACTTCAGTATCCAGACTTTTCTAAGCCCTTTGTTTTAACCACGGACGCTTCAAACGTAGCATTAGGTGCAGTATTATCTAAAGGTCCAATTGGTTCGGATAGACCTATTGCATACGCTTCAAGAACCTTAAATAACTCTGAACAAAAATATAGTACTATTGAAAGAGAATTACTTGCCATAGTATGGGCTTGTAAATACTTTAGACCATATCTGTACGGTAAACGATTTAAAATATATTGTGACCATCGTCCTTTAATTTGGCTATTCAATCTCAGAGAACCGAATTCAAAATTAATACGCTGGAGATTACGTTTGGAAGAATTTGACTATGAAATAATTTACAAAAAAGGTACTTTAAATTCAAATTGCGATGCACTTTCTAGAGTAGTTATTAACGCACTCGAAAATGATTCAATGATTAATAATCCTGACGAAATTACAGATCCTCATGAATTAGACCAATTTTTAAATGACCTTATAGACGAACAAATAAATGACAATATAACCGATGCCAATTTGCAAACAGCTGACACAATTGACACCGACTCAAATACACAACACACCACTTTTAATGAAACAACAAATGACGGTATACGAATATATGACGAAATAATTAACAATAAAGTTAATCAAATTATAGTCACACCCCATCCATATCCTAAATTAATAGTTGAACAGGAATCCTACGAAAATCATAAAATAATAAATGTTAAAATTCCGATTCAAAATAATGAAAATTTTATACTTGAATTTTTAAAAGACTACACAATTATGAAACGTTGTTACTCCATGTATTTTCACAATGATTCTCTTTATAACGATTTCAATAAAATATATTTAGAACACTTTTCGGAAAAAGGCCCAAAATTAATTAGATGCTTAAAACAAGTAAACACAATCAAGGAAAAGGAAGAACAAATAATGGTAATAAAACATCATCACGTTGGCAAAACTAACCATCGTGGTATTGTAGAAATGTATGAATATTTAAAACGGAACTATTATTGGAAAAATATGAAAACTACTGTTACTGAATATATAAACTCGTGTGATACTTGTCAACGAACAAAATATGGCAGACATCCTCCATACGCACCTCTGGTAATAACTGAAACAGCATCAAAACCTTTTCAAATTGTTCACATAGATTTATTTCATTACAACAATAAAATATATTTAATTATTATTGACGCATTTTCAAAGTTCGCACAAGGATACCAAGTCGAAGGCAAAACGGCTATTCATGTGAGTAAATCATTAATAAAATACTTTTGTTCTTTTGGAATACCAGAAAAAATTATTCTTGACCATGGTACTGAATTTAATAATGATACTGTAAAAGAAATTTTGAATTTACATAAAATAAAAATACATTTTGGCACTGTAGGACATCACGAATCAAACAGTGTAGCAGAACGATTCAATTCCAGTCTAATAGAACATCTCAGAATTCTAAAAGAAATGCACCCCAATGAAGACGATTTAATTGACTATGCAATTTTAGGTTACAATAGCTCAATACATACTAGCACTAAATTTACCCCTTTCGAATTAACCTTCGGACACACTAATTCGCGAAATCCAAATGAAATTTTTATTCCCGTAGCATTTTACTCAGATTATGCTGAAAATCATAAGGAAAAACTTAAACATGTATATGAAAATGTAAAAGAAACAATAGAAAAACAAAAAGATAAAATTGTAGATGAGAATAACCAAAAAGGTAATACTAATACTGATTTTAAGTTAGGACAAATAGTGTTTAAGAAAAACTTGCGTTATCATAGTAAAAAAGGTAATAAATTTATAGGACCTTATGAAATAACCGAAATTTTAGATAGGAACAAAGTAGAAATAACTTCTAAGGAAAATAAAAATAAAAAAGAGATAATACATATAAAGGAACTAAAACAACCTCCAACTGTTACAGGTTGTCCATCCACATCCATGAGGGATCAAACCACCCAAGACTCCATAACTTAAATAATAACCCCGGTCTTCTACCTTATAAATTAGGCAATGCTCAAAATAAAATTGATTTTTGGTCTTTTATTCAAACTTTCGACATTTCAGATATAGTAACCCATTTTGAAGCTGTACAAAATCACTTTAAAAGAATTCAGAAAACATTTCCAAAGAATGAAGATAAATCCGTGTTAATCCATGAATTTGAAAGTATGTGCAACCTAATATTAAATTTAGAACAAAAAATACAAATCCAGTTAAATCAGATAAATCCAGTTTTTAATATAAGAATCAAAAGAGGAATAATAAACGGACTTGGCTCAATAATTAAATCTTTAACGGGCAATCTAGATCAAAACGATGCAGAAAAATATGATAAAGCAATTAACACACTTTCTGAGAGTCAATCAAAATTAAAAAATATAGTCAATTCACAAATAACACTTCTTCAAAATTCTGTTAATATTTTTAAAAATAATACAAACACATTGGCACAAAATCAACAAACTTTATTGAAACGAATAAAGGAAATTGAAACTTATTACGAACAAGAAAAAGGAAATTATCACCTCTATGTCACGGATACATTGGTTTCTCAAATCGCTCTAACTTATCAATTAATTTACAATATTCTAGAGAAAATCGAAGTAGCTATCACATTTTCCAAGTTAAATACAGTTCATAATTCAATAATTGAACCTAGAGAACTTTTAAAAGAAATAATGATTGTAAATAAACAATTGAAATTCAATAAGCTTCCATTTGAACCAAAAATAGAAAACATTCTTTTATATGAAAAGGTCACAGAAGTAAAATGTTATACCAAGGGATACAAAATAGTATTTATCTTAGAAATTCCTATAGTAGAAAGCGAAACTTATAATTATTTCCACATATACTCATTGCCTGTACCCACACAAAACTCCTTCAAAGTAATTCTACCTCAAGCGAAATTCCTTATCCTGAATGACCTTTCCTATATGTTTTTCGACGAGAATTGTCAAGAAGTTTCATCTGAACAGTACATTTGCTACCAGAAAGGACCCACTATCATCCAAGAAGAAATCCCATGTGAAATCCAGATGCTTCGCTACTTCAAGAACGTCTCATCATGCCAGCAGCTAACTGTTCGAATTCCTAAATTACGAATCCAAAAATTAGAGAAGAATCATTGGATTCTAATATCTCCTGAAATAAGTGTAGTTAATCAAAAGTGTGGATCTAACAAAGACAATTTTCCAATTCAGGGAACTTTTATTCTAGAACTTGATTCGGAGTGCGAAGTGGACATTGATGGTATTAAAATTAAACATTTTGAAAATTATCAAACCGAACTGAATCTAATAAACCTTCCAAATTTAACATTTTCAAGTGAAATAGCAAATTTTCAAATGGAACCAATCCAATTAAATTCTATCAATTCAGACGACTTTAAATATGTTCAAAGTGCTTTAGACATTCAAAAACAAAAAATCGCTAACATTTCGTCTCCAATAATATCTGCAAATTTTAATATTTGGACTATTTTTATTTATTTCATCATATTAATAATTATTTTGTATTGGACTGTAAAATTGATTCTAACAAGAAGAACCCGAAGAAGAAGCCAAGGCGAAGAAATCCAGAATGGTCCCCAAAATTTGGAACTCTGAAATTCAACAAATACCTTGAATTTCTGTCTAATGGCGGGGGAGTTATGGGAACGCATATAGTAATGGGACACCGCTAGACTGCTGAATTGCAGTCTCACGGATTGTTTTCCTCATAACGTTCTTGATGATCACATTCAGATTAGAATTAGCTTCCTAGTTGTAAAGACTCAATTTAGTCATATTTAGTTTGTAGAAATAAATGTTAATTTTTTAAAAAGTAGTTTAGATTAACTACGAATTTAATTATTCCGTCTAGCTGATAATTTTCATATAATCGGAGGGAACAGAAACATCTCTTCTTCTGCCTTCATTCGTTCTATGACGCTATGGACTGAATCTACCTCCATTTGGGTGTGACCAACTTCAAGCTACTTCTGTTCAATTATGGTATTACTCTCCACGGCCAACTCTAGTATGCCATTTGAGATATTAACATTGCGATTTTGGTAGCAACAACCGTCACTCCACATGGTAATAAGCCTTGGGTGATATTTTTCTATTTTTTTAAAGAATCTTCACCATATTTGTTAGAAACGCGTCGCTTCTCAAACCACCGCTTTATGTTTTCAAGTTAAAACTCTACTTTTCTAGAAAATTATTTAATTACAATAATTACACGTTATTAATATTTATTGAAGTTAACAATATGAAGTCTAATATCATTCTGAAAATAAAATATGTAAAATGAAGCTATACGGTGTCCAATAGTGCAATTCAGCATTATGACGTAGTCGATCGTCCGATGATGGTTCGATGTAACAATACCATATAAGGTCACGAATTCAGCTGACTGGACATCTATCGTTTCATAACTCCTCCATCCCCGAAGAAAACTCAAGGGTGTAGCGATGGTGGAACCACTTGAGATGGATCGATGTTGGTAGGCTTCTTTGCATGGTGAAAACCCTTTCTCATAAGGTTTCTATATTTAAATAGGAAATAACAGATTAGAAGTATGCAGATTATGGTACTTGAGCTGATAGCAATTCGAGAAAAGGTCATAGGCATCTTAAGTTCATCAAGCGGATTTGCATTGCTATCTTGAAGTTGCAGTTTATGAAGTTTGTCTAAGTTTATTTTCTTTATCTGAATTTCTTGGATATTCAAAATTGGAAACTATAGGATGTCCTTCGATAATATCTTTTTTGTTTTTGTATGTGTATTTTGTAGTAGCTATAGAGCATCTTGGCGGGATTGTTAATAAGTAGCTTCCTTGTGAGACTGAAACTCCCGATTCTTCACAATCTGTTTGTATTTTCTGTGACTCTGGGAATATTACAATGTAATGGCTTTCGTTAAGTTCTTCTATTATTGGTTGGGAGACTTTTACGGCGATTTGTTGGCAATTCTCTGGCGATGATGTGACTGAGAGGAGAGATGTGATGCAGACTTTTGTTTCTCTGGTTACTTGTAGCCTGCTGGTTTGCAGTAGTAGACGGATTGGAGATCGATGCATTCTTCTTCTTGATACTGATATTGGTTGTTGCTCATAATTAGGTAAGTAGAAGGAGGAATAAGGACAGAGTTATTTATATTAGGTACGGAATATAAGTGGTAGTAGGTAAACACATCTGGATGGACCAGTGGAAATTCTAGTGAAAATATGATTTTATCTTTATCATGATAAACTTTAGTATTAACAAAAGCATAATATTTTCATATTTGGTTTTCATTGAATAATAATTGATCATACGCGTATGTGTTATATAAAATTTGGACTATTTATTTAAGATCCTCACGGGAGATTACGCTTTGATGCAGAACACCTAAACTGGCAAAACTTACTGCATTTTCGATATCGTTAAGAAAGCTGGACATAGAGTCCAGATTAATTTTCATTTGACTAAAAATTTCTTGAAATTCTATATAGTGTGAATAATCATAAGATGTTTCGTTGAGTGCTTCCCTAATTCATTAATTTTGTTGGATATTCGAAGCTGATTATATGAAATTATTGATATTGATTCATTAACGCTATCTATAAGATTTTTGTTAAGAGTTATTTGTGAATTTACTTCTCTAATGATTTTATTTTGATCATTTTGCAGTTCGCTAATACTTGCGCATATTTTGTTGGCATCTTCCTGGTCCATATTGCTAGTAACGAGTTTCACTAGCGAGCCAAGAGAGTTGATATTCCTCTTTTAATTCGATTAGATGGAAATATGGAGTTCATTTTAACATTTATACTATTAACTTCAAATTGCAATTGTTTATAAACATTTCTCAAAGAATGTTCATGAATATGGTTCGTCTTATTAAATTAAGTTGTTTAATGAGTAATATTGTAAACTTAGATTTGTGATTTGATTTCGGATGGGGTTTGTAGGGATATAGTGTAGAAATGTATGGGAAGCGATTTTTACCCTAGCTGGTCCTAGTTCGAAAGATAGGATGCCGGGATTACTTATCAAGGATTTAATCTGTATCTTCTGGTTCGTCACTGTCTAAAGAGTCAACGTCCTGTGAAGTTACATTAATTAGCTTTCTTACGGGTTTAAATAGTTGTTTAAGATAGTTGTTTTTGTAAGTCGTTACTGTTATATCTTTTGATGTCAAAATGTGTTCGGGTTTATATGGAGGTTTAGTATTAGATTGTCGTTTCGATTGTTTCTTATAAAGGGTAGCGCCAGGGGAATGTCTGGGGGATCTGTACGTTTTTCGTTTAATTTTTCGATATTTTCTTGTTACTAGTGTCGGTATGTATTCTGTCATATAATTGTTTCATAGTTTCTTTATGTTCATTTAATTGAATTTTGTCTAGTTGAGCTTCGTCGTCGATTTCGATGGGATCTTTTAAGTGAAGATGTCCTAGAAGAAGGTCAATAGGCTTATGTTTGGTGACAGAGTGAATTGAGTTATTGTATCCCAAAATGGACAATCTCAGTTTTTCGAATGGGTTTAATTTTGGATGCGTTAGGGATAATGTTCTCATGTGTTCTAATATTGTAGAATTAAGTCTTTCTACGATTGCATTGCTATTAGGATTATGTGGAAGAGTATAATGCCAGTTAATACCATATAATTTAGCAAAGCATTTGAGAGTGGATTGAGTAAATTCTGTGCCATTATCAGATACAATGTTTTCTGGAATTTTATACGTAGAAATAAATGTAATAATGACTGATAGATGTGAATCGCAGATAATGTTGGAATTATGTAAGCTTGTCCAAGTCTACTAAAACTGTCACATACTGTCATGGTAATTGTATTGTCAAATTTAAAAGTATCTATGTGTAACGTTTCGAGTGGTTTTCTTGGAGTTGGGGTTAGCTGTAGTTTTATTAGAGGCGGGTGTCTCTCATATTTAACTTGTTGACAAATGAAACAGTTATTGTTAAAGTCTTTTACGTCGTTATTCAGTGTTGGCCAATAAGATTAGGTTTTTAGTTGGTTAGCAGTCTTGTGAATTCCCCTGTGATTTGTAATGTCTTCGTGTTGTTGTTTTATAAGTTTTTGTTGTTGTTATTCGATTTTAACGTCATGTAGTATAATATTTGATTTGATTAAGATGAATACAGAGCTTTTAAAGGTCTGTGGAACTATTCTACACATGGTTTTAAAAAGAATTTCATCGATATCGCTCTAAAAATAGAAGGCGTACCGTTTCTTCGGAACAGCATATTCTTTTAAGAATTGAATAATATGATTTTTAAAATAATTTTCACTCACGTATAAGAACCATCTGGTTCTTGCAGGATTATCGAATGATTTTTTAAATCCTAGATGAGGATTTTGATCAGTTTTGATTATTACTATTTGATTTAAAAATACATTTAATGATTTCTCGGTTATTTCGATTCCAAGTATTGGGCTTTCTAAACTAGTGTGTATTGTTTGATCGTCATTTTCGTCATTTGAATCTACTTTGGGAACGTGAGATTGAGAGTCTGATTTGGTTGTAGCGTTAGATTAAATTCTTTCATATATTGAAAAATTGGTGGTAGATCAGAGCCGGAACTATTTTCGTTATCTTTTGGATAAATTTCGACACGGGAAAGGGCTCCGCATTCGTGTTGCAAGAACCTTTTTTATATACGATTTCGTAGTCAAATTCCTCTAACTTCAGTCTCCAACGGACAAGTTGGGAATTTGGTTCTTTTAGAGACATTAGCCTTTGTTGAGGTTTATGATCAGTGACGATTTTGAATTTATTGCCGAAAAGATATGGCCGGAAATGTTTTGTACCCCAAACTAATGCTAACAACTCTTTTTCAATTGTTGAATAATTTTGTTCAGCAGCGTTAAGTGTACGAGAAGCATATGCTATGGCTTTGTATCCACCTATTGGTCCTTGGGAGAGGACCGCTTCTATTGCGAAATTACTTGCATCTGTGGTCAAAATGAATTCTTAGATGAAATCGGGGTAAATGAGAATGGGTTCATTGATTAAAAGAGTCTTGCAATCTTCGAATGTCCTTATGTAATTCGGGTCAAGTATATTGATGTGAGTATCCTTTTTGAAACCGCTTGTAAAGGGTTTGGTTAATTTGGCAAAATTTTTCACCAACTTTCTGTAGTACCCGAGAAGGCCCAAGAAAGCTTGTATGTCTTCCGTGGTTTTCGGTAATGGGTAGTTGGTAATAGCTTTTACTTTATCAGGATTGTGTTTGATGCCTTGAGGGGTGATGATATGACCTAGAAATGATACTTCTTTTCTAAGAAATTCATATTTATCGAGTTGAACCTTGAGGTTACTCTCACGAAGCTTTTGGAAAACACTTTTTAAATTATTAATATGTTCTAGGAGTGAGCTTGAAGAGATAATTAAGTCGTCCATATAGACGAAACAAATTTTATTACGGAGTTCCTCCTTTAGTACATTATCCATGATCCTCTGAAATGTTGCAGGGGCGTTCTTTAAATCGAAAGGCATTCTGACGTATTCGTAATGACCTTTTTCAACGTTGAAAGCGGTTTTCTTAACATCGTCGGGATGCATTTCAATTTGATGAAATCCACTGGCTAAATCTAAGGTGGTGAAATAATAATAGCGTCCAAGTATGTCAGTTATGTTTGGAATGGTATAGCGGTCATCAATGGTCTTTTCACTGATTTTTCGTTAATCAACAACAATGCGTCATTTCTTTTTTTCAGATGCATCAGCTTTTTTGGGAACAATCCATATGGAAGCCGACACCCGTGAGCCGCTAGGCCTAGTAATCCCTTTTTCTAGCATATCGTTAATTTGACGCTCGACTTCAGGTTTATGGATGTAGGGGTATCGATATGACTTAGTATAGACTGGAAGTTCGTCTGTAGTTTTAATTTCATGTTTGACTTGGTTGGTAAAGGATAGGGGTGAATTCTCTTTATGGAATATGTCACGAAATTGTTTACAGAGTTTCTCGATTTCGAGTTTTTCTTCTGAATTCAAATGAGAAGTTCGAATGCATTGGGCAATGTCGAAATTATAGGGATGATCGTCGGCAGTGCTTTGAACAGAAATTTGGAAGAAGATTTCGTAATTGTCTTCAAAATGTTCTACAACTATGGGTTTGTACAGAAAGACATCTTGAAGATTTTCGGTGGTATTTATAATATCAACTGAGGCATATCAATTTTTTGAGAAAGTGACACCTTCTTTGATACTACAACTAGATAGTTCAGTGTATGGAATTCTTACAGTACTATTTGGTATATTGACAGGTATTTTTGCGGTTTCTATGGAATTGGGTTCAACATGAGCGAAAAATAAAAGTTTGCCTTTAGATGAGCAGTGAGATAATGGTAGGTTTGCGTTTTGTGTTTTTAAAAGTGAATTTTTTAGATCGATATGTACTTCTAAATCCTCTAAAGTTTCGTAACCTATCAAGCCGTCAAAGAAATGGTGGAATTTGAAAAGAAGAAATTTCATGATTTTATTTGAATTGAATTCGCGGAAAGCTGGAATTTTAGCGCAAAAATCTCTAGTAGTTGTTTCGAAGACTGAGCTGATGGTAATTGGTTCTTTATAGATATAATTTGGGAAATAATCTTCAGCAATTTCGGGGTTTATAAATGATTTTGAAGCTGCGGTATCTATCAATAATTCTAAGAGAGGATCAGAAATTATTATGTATGGAACATCTTTCTTGTCATAAATTGAAAAAATTTCTACGTCTGATTTGTTGGTTCGGGAGCGTCTTGAAAATTTTGTTCGTTGCTACTTTGTGTTTTTGGATTGTCAGATATTGAATTTGTGGTGTCTACATAGTCATTAAATTCATAGGGAGGAATATAATTTTGATCGTAAACGTTATGTTGGTCGAGCATGTTATTTTCGTAAGGGTAGCAAGGAGTGTTTGATTGATAATAGTCATAATATTGCGTTTGGTCGACATTGTGCAGTTCTTCAGAAGTAAATCTGGGTTGTGATGGTTGGTATTGTTGTGGAGGTGTAAGTGCAAATCGATTTTGGTTCCGATTAAAGTTGGATCTGTTAAATGTATTTGACGAGATGCCACTCATAGGAGTTGGTTTGGGCTGACGGAAATTTGAATTAGGTTTCCACACATTACTCGGTACTCTTGGACCACGAGTTAATGGATTTGAAAATTTTTGTATTGGCATTAGATTCTGACCGAAGTTAGGGACATTATAATTAGTTTGATTTTGATAGTTTTGATTAAATTTTGGATATGGTTTATTCTTAAAAGTTACGTTATTTGATTTTTGAAGGTGACGGATATTATTTTCTGCTATAATAAATTGTCTAGCTGTTGCAAGAGTATCGGGTTTTATAGCTCGAATTGTGGAGCCCATAGGTTCTTTCAAAACGGCCAGAAATATTTTTAAAGCGTGTGTATTGTAAAAATTTTTCTTTGTGGTCGCATCAGCTTGACTAGTTTCATGACAATCAACGTAATTATGAAGAGCACTCAAATTAGACATTACTCTAGTGTGAAAATTAAGAGCAGGTTCCTTAGAATTTTGTCTCAACTGATCTAGATCAAAGAGTAATCCGTTTTCGTCTCTCTGGTCGCCGAAATGAGCTACCAGAGTGCTTTTAACTGTTTTCCAATCTTTGTTTATGCAAATACTGTAAACTTCTCTCGCGTTTCCAACTAATTTTTCATATATTCTGAAAATTGAACTAATGTTTTGAACGCAATTGATATTTGCGGGATTTGGATCCCAATAAGTTTTAATTAAAGTGTTACTCGTCTCTAAGTAAGACGCTAATTCAAGATGATTACCATCAAATTTTGGTACAATTTCTAATAATGTAATTTCAAATTTGGGAACAGACATTGTTGAATTTGATTGACTATTGTTAGATTTATAATTTTCTTCAATGCTTAAATTTTCTAAATGAGAACTAACTTCTAATACTGAACTTTCTTTTTCTTCGTCAGAAGAATTAAAATTAAAATTTGATTCAATACTAATATTAAGCTCACTGTCGCTTTCCACTATGGAATCATCAGATGAGGAGAATGACATAGGCTAATAAAGATAATAGGATAAATAATATGAGAAACTTACAGTAAAATTGCGATGATTTCCATTGATCCTCGATGGACTGCACTCTCTAAATTGGCACCGTAATCTTCTCAAACGTTTATTTGCACTTTTCGGATTGTTCAAATTTTGGGAACTTTCGCAATGAAGGTTCTTCCAAATAAACAGTAGAAACTGAGGGATAATACACCATGAGAATCCTTTTTGATCTTACTAACTGCGCCACTTTATGTTTTCAAGTTAAAACTTTACTTTTCAATTACAATAATTACACGTTATTAATATTTATTGAAGTTAACAATATGAAGTCTAATATCATTCTGAAAATGAAATATGTATAATGAAGCTATGCGGTGTCCAGTAGTGCAATTCAGCATTATGACGTAGTCGATCGTCCGATGATGGTTCGATGTAACAATACCATATAAGGTCACGAATGCAGCTGACGAGACATCTATCATTTCATAACTACCGTTTCCCTCGTGCTATAAATAGCAGGAAACATATTTATTACTAAGGTTATAGAATGTATGGTTATGTACTTCTAACTTTCGCTTATAATACAAGACTGAAGCTTGAGAATATGGACACAGAAGTACACCCTGTAAGTCCATAGTGTAGACACAAATACCATTCCCTTTCTCTGAGGAGATGGCTTTATCTTTATTGTGGCCTTTGTCTTCCCATGCTAATTTTTTTTTGCATCAAGACTGTCGTAATCGGTTTTCGATAAATTACCCTTTTTGAACATTACACACGTATTACATTGATCTTTACGTGGCGTATAAATGTCCAAATTCATGAGTTTGAAAATATTTAGAAAATACCTTCAAGAACAGAATGTCTTATTTTTTCTGCTCATAACAGATCAGAAAGTCACGATGTAAATGTCTGTAGCTATTTCATATAGGCTCTAAATACAGTTTCCTACTTGATGCTCTGCAGTAGTGTGACTTTGCTGGCTCTTTGTGTGTTGAAGATGTTTTTAGAACCCACTCCCTAATTCACCTCTCACCAAGTCCTAAGGTGGCAAGAAACATCTTCTTACACACATGATATTTAATTGTTCGCTAACAAATGATTTTAAATAATATTTGAAACCAAATTTCTTACGTGATTCTTCTGATGCAATATCCCTTCTTCTATGTTTTGGTTCTGAATACTAAACAAGACTAGCCACAAACGTCTTTTTGGTTTTCCAAGAATTAATATTCCAGAACTGTTGCAAAATATTACTTCGCATCTCATTGGAAATGTGATCACATTTAAAATTTTGTTGTGGTCCCCTTGAAGTAGTTATGTGCCCATTACAAGACGGTTTCAATTCGAACATTTTTATGCGCTATTTGTTGATACTATTTTTTTTAAAATCCTATGTAACAATCTCCTTTGAGTCTAGCTTGAGCATTCTTCACAAGTTTCCATTGGGATCGATCTCCTAGTCCCTTACTTCTCCGTTTGTTTGTTCTTCTATCCGCGTTAGTGTGAATATCTGTTTGTTCTTCTCTACTATTTTAGGCTTTTTTCTGCAACGTTTTGCTTTCTTTTTCTATTTCTTCTTCACTGCTACTACTGCTTACATGTAAGGGATCAGGCTCCTTGATATGTGAAGTATCTGTGTATGTATTAAGATACGTTGTTTCCACTTCTCGAGTTTTTCGACCACAAAAAATAACTGGTATATTATCTGTGTTAGGTCTATAACTACAACTACCGCTCGCTATTTCGGTTGACATTTCAGATTTTGCTGCTTCATTTTGTTTGTTACAAACTTCTAACACCGCTAATAATACAGGTTCTTTCGAAAATATTGTTATTGTTGTCTGTTTCTTGAGGCTCAGAAGCTAATGCATATTCTAATACATCACTGCTTTCAGTGTCGCTTGTAGATACATATTTGAAGCTTTTCACTATCAAATGTAGTATTCGCCCAATCCGGTGATTGTTCGAGAGCTAAATTCACCAGTAGTCTTCCTCTGTTCATATTTTAACTGAATGATGAAAAACGTAAATTAAATGCTGCAATTAGTCGTATGCCAATGTCTTGTTAGTAATAAAGTGAAATATAAACACGAAAATTATTGAGTACAATACGTTGTATGTCACGTATTATTTTTCTATGCTACTACATAGTATAAAATCACATTAGAATGGTTTGAATAATTCTATTAACAGCTTTTTTGACAACTACAAGCAAAACTTCACTACCATTCCTAAATAATTGTCTAAAAATACTATGACGTTAGGTTTTCAACGGTAACTCCTACTAAATTTGAAAAAATTATTATACAACATGTGTCTATCTACTAGTAAAATACTGTTTTGATGTTTAATTAAGTAAGTGTGTAGTACTCTCCTGAATACAAACTATAAACACACACAAACCTTTTATAGATAGTTGATGCTTTCAAGTTGTGTACGTCAGTTTTATATACACTAATATGTCTGTAGCCACATACAACAACCAGTACATTTGACATACGTTATACCGAAGTATCTAGTCAAAATCAAATACGCATACGACATATTTGCTGCATGGAAAACCTCCTTTCTGTTGGTCGTTCACATAGGACGCTTTGCAGAGCCACGTATAGTTTTATTTTGGTTAGCCGGAGACAATAAACCGAAAATGGTTGAATTGGTAACATACGACATATTGCGGTATCACCGACGATATTTTATCTGCAGAAGGGTCAAGTACTTTGTGCAAAAAAATAGAAGAAGCAGATATTTTAAGCTTCTCTTCTAGTAGTAAGTCGAACAATTATGTTTTGGAATCAGAACTAGCGTATGTTTCAGATTCTCATTTCTTCACAGATAGCTAGTCATAGCAAAAATGCCAAATCTCACAATAAATATAATAAAATCATAAGCAAAGTAATAATTCTTTTAGTAGTGAACCTAAGAATATAGTTTGCTGGAAATGTAATCTATCTAATCACACTAATGTTAGTTGTGGGGCTTATGTGAAGAAGAAATTTTGTTTTAGGTAGGGCAGGGATAATTTTACCATTAAAGATTGTCCAGTTTGCTCAAAAAACGGGAATTAGGTGTTCCTGCAGTTAGCACAAGAACACTTGACAGTTTTAAATTTAAAGCCAGCAACAAAACTATTCACTTTAGTAATACAGTAAGTCCATCATTTGACCAAAAAGATTGGGACAAATGGAAATCTAAAGTTAAAGAATTTTACAACATGTAACTAAATGTTAAAGAAATTCCACCGTTGTGTATTAGAAAAAAAAAGATAATCGACCTTCAAGTAAAGTTGTTAGAAAAGCCTATCATTACTTCACTAGATAGTGGTGCAAATATTTTTGTAGTGGGATCTCAGAGTATGGAGCTATTAGAAAATCAAGGGATTTTAATTGAAACAAACTTAGATATTAAAAATATTTCTGCGACAGATGGAAACTCTCAATCAGTAGATTAATATATATATATATATATATATATATATATATATATATATATATATATATATATATCTATACATGTATATATATATACTATATATATATATATATATATATATATATATATATATCTAAAATTCTAAAATAGTAGCAGCTTTGGTAGTTCCTTCAATATCCCATTCAATAATTTTTGATTGTAAAGTAGATTTTCATCATTTTTTTTCGATAGGACATTCAATGTAATTTAACCGATTCTATTATATGTACAGTTTCAGAGGAAATTTCAGTTAAGCACTCTGAAGGAGTTAACGATTTTATTAATTCAAACAATGACCAAAAAATTATAGCACAAAAAGTAGTTAATCATTTTAGACAAATATGTAATGTAAACAAGTTAGGCAGAACGGACAAAATTAAATGAAGTATTGAGACAGGTGATGCAAAACCCTTTAAAGTACCACAGTACTTAACGTCACCATATGTGTTAGATATTTTAATGAAAGAGTTGAACGGGATGATAAAGCTGGGAGTATAGAACCTTCTTTTGGCCCTTGGAATGGTCAAGTTCTATTAGTAAAATCATAGACTGGGGACTATCGTTTTTGTTTTGAGGCTAGAAAGTTAAATGAAAAAACCAAACATGATTCTTATCCATTACCTCGAATTGATCGAATTCTTAGTTTGTTAGGAAAAGCTAAATATGTCTCTACTATAGACTTAGGCAGATTCCGTTAGATGAACAGTGGAAGAAAAAACTGCGTTCAGTATACCAGGCAGAGGTTTATTACAATTTTCAGTAATGTCATTTGGGTGGTGTTACTCAGCACAAACACAGCAAAGACTGTGTGATTCTATTTTTAGTCCTAAATAGGAACCATAATTTTTCTGTTATTAAGATGACATAATAATAATATCTTAAACTTTTGAAGAACGTGTTAGATTATTTAATTATTTATCTGAATCAAATTTAACTGTTAATATAAAAAAATGTGAGTTTTTTAAAACTTCCTCAAAATATCTTGGTTTCGTAATTGATGTAGAAGGTCTGCGGACAGGTCTGCAAACAGACCCAGACAAAATTTCAGTAGTGGTAAATTATCCTCGTCCTAAAACTTATACAGACATTAAGCGATTTTTAAGGTCATGATTTTGGTATCGGCGATTTATAAAAAAAAATTCAGATTTAGTGTCGCCTTTGAATAAATAACATTATCTATAAATATGTACCTAACACCTTGTCGGTGACTACTAATTGTCAAGAGTGGAAAAGATTAGTTCCAAAATCACAAGTAACATGATCCTTATATTGCAGGGTATTTTGGTTTTTATAAGACACTTCGTACAGTACAAGAGCTATATTATTGGCCAAAACAAAGAGCAGATGATTTGTAAAATAATATGAAATTTGTCAATCGCAAAAGATGCCAAATAGTTCCCGAGTAGAGTTAAGGGTTACTAAGAAATCAGTAAATTTTCCTTTTGAAGTTTTACCTTTAGACCTCCAAGGACAATTTTCTAGGAACACTAAAGTTATTGTTATTTATTAGTAATAGGAGATTGGTTTTCCAAAATACCTCTTTGTTCCCGCTCAAATCAGCTATAGCTCCTACTATTACAAAGACAGTAGAAAACTAACTATTTTTGAGATATGGTATACGAAAGGTGACAATGGTAGTCAATTTGCTAGAAAAGTTTTGAAAATCTCATTGATAAATATGAAATTCATAAAATATGGTTTACTCCTCGTTACAGTCCACATTGCAATTTTGTTGAACGAAATAACAAAACAGTAGGTACTGTTATTTGTAGTTATGTGAATAAGCATGAATATTGTGATGTAGAAATTAACCAATTCCAATTAGCAGTTAATTCAGCTAAACATGATGTTCATGGTTATTCGCCAAATTTTTTAGAGCCATTGTGAGTTACCAGTTATATCTGTGATTTTTCCAATTTAAGATTAGGGATATTTTTTAACAAACTATTTGGGATGATGTAAGCTTGTGCCCGAGTATCTAATTTAAAAGAAATCAATACCTGTTGATAATTTATTTGCAGTACTTCAACACAGTCTTGTTCATTTGATTTACTAGAATTTACAGTCCCGATAAATAAACTCTCTTCCTTGTTCTCCTTATCCCCATTATGAACCATTTGATTTAGATTCTTCCACCATTTTAATTTGCTTACATTTACACATTTACACATTTTTTGGAAGTGAATCTAATTTTTGTATTTAAAATACACTGTTCCATATGCTGGACACTAATTTATTTTGTGGTTTCTACCACAACGAGTACATTTAATTATATAATTTGTGTTTTTATTTCTATTATTTTGGCCAACGTACCTATCTTTCCCATTTCTATGAAATAATCCAGCTCTATCTCTTCGGTCTGAGATATTTGTAGTTGAACTTCCTGTGTTTGTCTTTGAAACTCTTGCAACTACTTGGGTACACTCTGCATTGAGATCCTTAAGTTGTGTTTTTGTGAATTCTGCTGAATAACAAATTTCTAAGCGCTTATTTGGATCTAATTTAGTTTAGGTCAATAGCCATTCCCTCAATTTGTTATTTTCTATGTCACAAACAACCCTGTCTTCAATTAGCGAGTCTTTCAATTTGCCAACTTCACAAGTTGCTGCGAGAGTTCTGTGACATATATGCATCAATATCCTCGCCTGTTTTGATTTCTAGTGAAAAACATGTGTCTTCCATAGGTAACATTCACTTTTGGCAAACAATTATTATTGAATTTGTCGAGAAGTACCTCAAATTTATCGACTTCTGTTAATTTTAATTCAAAGGTATTGTATAGGTCCAACGCTTCACGGCAAAAGCAGATTGAATTTTCGCCTGCTTCTGTCTGTCCAACTGCTGATAGGAATATTTTAAAACTTTGCATAAATTTACTCCACTAATTTGCACCATCTGTTACATTGAATTGGGGCGGTTAAAATTCGATGATTGACTACGCTATAATATGTTCGTAGTTTATTTAAATGAAGAATCAAAAGTATTTTGTTAAGACTGACAGATTGTCATTTCGCGCGGGCTGTATACCCTTAACTTGGTTGCCAGTTCTCAACTCACCACTTTCTACTAGAGGTCTAGTCACACTACACTCATAATACCAGCTTGAGGAGGTTATGTTGTATAAAATTTCTTAGACCTCAAGGTCACATATTTATCTCTTTATTTTAGATCGTTCATATGGCGATGTGGTACTATTAACAAGGGACACGAAAAACTTAGAAAAAGCCTTAAGAATGTAAGCAAAGAAGCAGAAACCAGAGGACTGAGCATTAACCAAGATTGAACAAAGTATATGCTACACTCAAGACCAGGTATAGAAAACGGAAGAGAAATAGATCAATACATTTGAAACAACAGCTACATTTGAATATCTGGAAGTAATGGTGGATAGTGAAAATGAAAGATTTCTTATAAAGATAAACGAGAGAATTGAGCCAGGCAGTAAACTATACTGAAAGTACCAAGCATTACTAGCAAAAATACCAAAATAAAAATTTACAAAACAATGATAAGACCAATAATAACTTACGCAGCTAAAGCAATGACCTCAACACAGAAAGACGAAAAAAAACTGAGAGTGAAAAATATTGGGAAGAATCGTAGGACCAAAAAAACTACTAGAAAACGAAATTCGAGGACTCACGAACCACAGAATTGATAATTCATTTAGAGGGAGAAGACATTATAAAATACATAAAAGCACATAGACAAAGAAGCGATACCTCTTCCCTGGTAAAAAAATATATGACGTTGAAATCAATAGAAAGTAGACTGAGAGGAACACCGAAAACTAGGTGGAAATACCAAGTAAATGAAGACATGAATTAACTGAGATGGAAATAGTGAGAGACAGAAAAGAATCAAGAAAAATGGTGAAAAGGGCAAAAAACCGCAACACTCTGCAGAAGAGGCAAAAGTAAAGAAGAAGGAAGAAAATTCGGATTGATTCACCGCGAAAAAAAGGATCAGAAGAGCTCAACAAGAGAAGTCGATTCTCCTTTTAAGGAGTTTAGAGTTTATAAATTCAGAAATCAATGCTTTTTGTGTTTTATAAATTATGGAATAAAATAAAAATTTACGTTAAACTGATCTTCACAGAAAAAAATTGTCAAATTTGGATATACGGATCTTGCCATGTGATATTAAGTCATATAATACGCATTGTTTTGTTTGTGGAAGATACACAAACTATTTGTTAGTAGTTTTTATTTATATTTATCGCACTGAGGGATTACATATCACTTTTACACTCTTCTATTTATATTTAGATACCACGTTATTTAATTGAATCGTAATTTTCGCTCCGAATATCTACTGTTGGTATAGAGAGACGTGAGGTCAAAAGCAGACGCCGTGACTCCGCTAAAAAAATGTTAGCGACAATTTTGAAACATCCTGTATGTATATTGTACTTTATAAAGAATATGAATTTGATTTCAGGCCATTTGTATATAAACTAGAACAAATTATTGAAAAAATAACAGTTACAAATAACAGCCAGTTTAAATGTATTCAAATCCTGAAAATTTATCTGAGGGTAATATCTAGTCCCGGATAGTTTCCTTCAGCATTTCAAGCTAATATTATAAAGCAGAAAGCATTAGCTTAAACTCAGGTCCGTCGGGAGAGAAACGTGTCGTCTCAGTAAGAGCGCCCTAAATTGTAGTAAAGGTGTCAAGATAGGACCAATTTAGTGGGCAATTGAACGCGAGTAATGCGCCCTTTAAAGGATTGACCAAGTTTGAAACGACTTTCGTGACGTTATCCTGCGACTGGCCGGGCCATCAGAGTCCTGGTCACAAGATACGCGGACAACATCCAACTCGCTCTCTACTTCTCCCGTTTTGTGAGGAAATGACTCGTACTGGACCAAAGGGCTAATTAAATACGATATAACTAACCCTGAATGTATTGGGACGAGATAAGATTTCGCTAGAAATTTATTGCTTGATCAAAGTTTCGGGTCCTGAAATAGGATGTGGTAGTTTATTCCAAAGGATAAATGACTACCTCCGACTAATAACCATCTATAAGAACTTATAAGTATTAAGTACGTTTTTACAAAGTAAATGAATTATGACAAGAGCGCGTTTTATGAAGGAAATATCAATAGTTGTTTATAGGAGGTTATGCTTATAAAATTTGTAATACAAAATTTGTCACTAGATTATCAATTAACAGAGCGTATGAAAATCAAAACATTCACAAACGTTGATCTCACGCTAGAAAAATACAAATTCAAAATTTTTAAATAAAATTATTGCTCAGTCTCAACTTGTACCGACAGCCTTACATAAAGTTTGGCGATTTTTTGTTTATTATAACTTAACAGGGGATGCCGTGGACGAGCGGAATGATGTTCTGTCTGCCAACCAATACGATCCGAGTTCAAACCCGGATCCGGACAACATAGAAAAATAAAATTTCGGCATGCCATATGTCGGAAGGCAATAGAAAACCACCGACAGTATTCTCCCTAGTACAGCCTCTTAATATAGACTTAATATAGGTCCCTTCTATCTATGGTAACTGGAGAGCACAACACAGGTCTATATAAGATATTAAAATACTTCCTTCGCCTACCTCTTTACAATCCGAGTTTATCTGTATATCAGTAGTATTTGCTGTATTCATAAAGCATACTATTACTTCCCACATTATTTTCCTAGTGTACAACATATTTACTCCTGCTCTGCTGTTTATTTTGATATACATAACCTCTTGTAGACTATGTGGATCTTCCCCTGAACCAACCTCTACGTCTTCCTGTATAATGACCTCGTTCTTTTTATTGATGAATAAATTCCTTCTAGCAGTCTCTTTTATAGTGTCCTGACTCTCCAAATCGGTAGCAAGTTCCATGTGTCGAAGCAACGGCCTCTCTGTTGTCTGTTTTCACCTTAACATGGTACTTTTTCTTTTCGTTTTTCATATATCATCATATTGCATATGATTTGGGTAAAGCTAACAGGATACTACAAAAACATCTTGGTCATTCATTTGACTGCCTGTCTCTTTTAGAAGTCTAACGGTTTCTTCAAACTGTTACAAAAACGTTACAACTGATTCATATTCCTTTAATCGCATTGAAAGTAACATTTTTCTTAAAAACAATCGACTAGACAGACCCTTCTATCAATACTTCTTTATTAAACTGTCCCACATTGCAAATGCTGTTTTCTTTTTACGCAAATTTTTTATTTAGTTAATGATTTTGCTCTACTCTATTTCTTCATCTGTTCCTGTTTATCTTTCTCGGATCTTAACTCACTTACATTTATTTCTTGTTTAACGCCGTTTGTCTATAGAATAAGTTCCATCCTGAATCTTCAGTTGCCATAATGTGTGTGTAAGTTTAGTGAAATACACGTTATAAAAGTTACTCTGAAAGAAAGTGTCGAAAACTGTGAGTAAAGAAGCATATAAATTATATAATTATATTGAACGATAGTTTAGATAAAGTCCAATAATTGCATTTAAAAAATCCTAAAGAATGTTATAAAGTTAGATTGTGTCAAATTGAAACAAATCCAGCAATCCTTATCACGATCTATTTTTATGTGTGATAAGTATTAAATTTTAAGGCGACCATACACGTGAAGTGGAATAATGCGGATATTTGACTCATATCAAAATGTTGTCCAAAGAAACCCAAATCTAAATTAATAAAAGTGGGTAACGGGTCTAGAAATTGAATTTGAAAATATCATTTTTAATCACAAACTCAAAACGCCGAAAACGATATCTGCTGTAATCGTGAAGTCATGAAAAGGGTAAACAAATGACCTAGAAAAAGAATAGACCTAGAATCTCAATCATAATATCGGGATTGTTTTGAAGCCATCATGGTGTGGCAATGCCGAATGAATGGAATCATAAAAAGGCAAGGGGCGTACTACTTTGATAATTTTTGGGGTTTAGTTTGGCATTTAATCCCTCTTCAACATTTCTTAACATCACAGGGTATGGATTTAAATTGAAGCAAAGAAACCCTGTAAAATATGAAATCAGCAATATGTATGACATCAAGTTATATGCGGGAAACGAGAGACAACTTAATCACCTACTACAGGCTATAGAGACCTTCTCAAATGACATTGATATGTCATTTGGCTTTGATAAGTACGAAACACTAAACATCAGTCAAGGGAAAAAGGTAAAATAGCAGCAAGACATTTTCAGTTAGATGATGCAGACATTATTGATGCCATGAAGGAAGACGACACATACAAGTGGACTGGTCCAATCAAAATGCCTGAAGAATAAGGATATCAAAGAAAGGGTCACTGAAGAGTATCTAAATAGACTGACCAGTTTTCCTAAATTACGTCTAATGCCATCAACAGTTTCGCAATACCAGTCTTTGCTTATACCTTTGGAGCTGTAAAGTGGATACGAACAGAGCTTGAGGATATTCAAAGAATAACCCGAACAACTTCAACAAAATTTAGAGCCCATGATCCGAAAGTAGCTACCGAAATACTTATAATTCCCCGTAAAAATGGAGGCCGAGGTCTTGTGGACATAATTCGGTTGCAACAGAAACAAATCAATAGTCTCCAGAGTTATTTTGTTCAAAAACGAACACATTTGCATGAGGCGATCTTGCAAGTTGATCACTGCTACACCCCGTTAGATCTTCTGCACGCAAGACACACGAGACTTCCCACTGATGCCGCCTATGAACAGGAGGTGACTATAGACTGGTCCACTGAGGCACTTCACGGCAGACACCCGAATGATCTCAGCCAAGCTTATGTAGAAAAATAAGCGTCGAACAAATGGCTGACACAAGCGGATATATTTGTCGAAACCGAGGACTTCATGATATCAATCCAGGATCAAGTCACTCTAACCAGGAACTATCGGAGATTTATTTTAAAGGAGCCGCATGTCTCGATCAATGCAGGAGATGTAAAGAAAATGGAGAGAAAATACAACGTATCACCGCCGGTTGTAAGGTACTCGCTACGACTAGCTATCTTCAAACGCGCGACCAAGTTGCGAAGATAGTTGATCAGAAATTGGCCTTACTGTACCAACTCCATACGGATGCATCACCTTACTACAAATACCAACCCGAAAATGCGCACTACCACCTCAATTGGAATCGCAGCATACTCACCGATAATATCATTCCATATAATAGACCATATATTACCCTTACCGACCAGACTGCAGCTATAACTTACCTTGTAGGTGTCTGCATCCCAAATTCTCACAATTTGCAATCCACGTGGAATGAAAAATTGGTGAAATATACTCCTCTTGCTGAGGAAAAAAAGACAATTTGGAAACAAAGTGAGGTTGACGTTGTTCCTCTTATTATTTCCACAACTGGAATAATCCCGAATAGCCCCCACACCAGTCTACAGAGACTTAGCCTACCATTGCTTATATACATACAGCTTCAGACAGATGTTGTTCTGGAAACAGCAGCAATAGTAAGAAGACACTTTAACTTTAAATAGTAAAGATGGAATTTGTACTCGTACGGGTCCGATCTGAAACACCGTTATAAGGCGAGCATCTACAACATAATAATAATGGATAGAGAGATGGTTTATTGACCCCATTCACATACATAGTACATTAGAAGTCAGTGAAAGTAGTGCATCATAGAAATACATTTTACAAAGTAAAAATATTAAGAATTGTATAGTGTTGTATATGACAAATTTGAAATACATTGAAAAATAATCGATAGTAAAAATTTTACATAAATACATTTCAAAAAGTTAAAATATTAAAAATTTAGTGTTGATATATGACAATTTTAAAATATGAAATAAGTAACACTTCGAAAATATACAAGAACGGAAGGGGCAATATTTCAAGCTTTTTGAATATTGTTTTAAAATTAGTATTTCTTGGTGCATTGTAAATTACTCTAAGTACAGTTTTCTGTAGCACAAATACTTTGTGCACTGATGTGCTGGTACCCCATAGAATAATACCATATGTTATTTCCAAATACACTTAAATATCCAACTGATAAACTACTGCAAACGGAATATAGAAATTTTTGAAGTAAATTAAATTCAATAATTAGATAAATTAAATACAATTATTTCTCAAAAAAAAATAAACGAAAATAAAGTTAGTTCGCAGAGTTTATGGAACATTGTTAAAGAAATTCGCCACACTGAAGAAGGTAGAACATCTATTAGATAGAGTTAAAGATGAGAAAAATAGAATTTTAACAATTAAAATTGATATTGCAAACGAATTTAATATGAAATTCAAAGAAACAGGAAAAAAGTTGATAGAAAAAATTAAAATTGCTAAATACTATAAACCAGTCCTTAATATTATCACAAATACCTTTGTCTTTGCACCTGTATTGAGCCGGAAATAAAAACTATAATACGTGAGTTAAAAAATGAAAAGACCTACAGGAATGGAAATTGCTAAAACAGAAACACTCAAATTAATATCAGATTTTATTTTTAAACCATTAAAATAATAGATATATAATACACAGTAGATGAAGCATTTCATTCATAAATTGATATTTGTTTTGACCTGAACATTTAGGAAGAAACAAAATGTTTTGCATGTGGGTTAGATAAAGAGGGACTCTAACGTTGGAACTCTATGGCAACGCTGCACATAAGCCCGGAGAAGGAGATTTATGCGCGCTCATAACACAACCAGTGGCGTATCCCAATAAACTGAATACGTATAGGTTATTAATTTGTGAGTAAAAAACAAGTAGCAATAAAATAGATAATAATGCAAAGTTAATTATTTATACAGAGGAAATAAAAACAAACAAAAATATTAATTTGAACTATAGCTTGAAATTTCGTTTAACATGTAATTTAATAACTTTGTATTATTTTAACTTGAAATTTCAATGTTCAAAAAAATATATAACATTTACAGTACCTCTCAGTGTTGATGAAATATATTTACTTAACTTTTTGGATTAAGGTACCTTTGGCCTCAATAATATAAAAATCTACAATTTTAATAGTAGAAGAATACTTCTATATTTTCAGTTTATAAGGAATATAAAATTATATTACTTGTTTATAAAAACAAACAAAATGATAATTTGGTATCTTTCAGTGATAAGCTGTTGAACTTATTAAAACAAAAAAACTTGGAATTATTCTAAGGGTAAAAGAAATACTCTTTTTTTCAGTTTTAACAGAAAGTATATTAACATGATTCATTTTTAAATAAAATTAGCTTAGAATTAATACTTCTTGATCAGTTTCTTCTCAGTAAATGTGTTTTTTTTTTGTGGTTTCATGATGAATTCTAAGGCTGAAATAACTTCTGAGAATTAATTTTATTAATTCCATAGCATGGTTGACTGAAATATCACCATCATGAAGATGTTCACCAAAAAAATCGGATAAATTTGATGGCAATGGTTTTAGAAACTGATAAATTTAACAAACCCTTAATATTCTTATTAAATATGTCATGAGTTTTATGAAAAAATCTGAAATATTTTCACCAGCCTTACATATAATAATCACCATATCGACAGAGTGGAAGTTATATTTTCATAAATAACATAAACAAAATTTAAAAAAATTTTTTACATAATTTTTTAGAACATTTACCGAAAATAAAAATTTTTACATCTAGTTTTTTATCATTTTGGCGTTGAAAAATTTCTTAAAAATATCTTTTTACGTTATAAATATGCTTGTTTTTGAAAGACGAGTATTTTGGAAAAAAAATTTTTCAGATGCGACTTTTACAAGCTGAGATAAACAAATTCAAAATCTGCTAGATACTGTCATAATATTAATTGAAATTTTCAAATTTTGATCACTTCGCTAGGTTGTTGAATCCCAACTCAACTTAAACACAATTTTTCATTTTTCTACCGTTAATTGGTCCATTCAAAAGAGAACAGTAATCCTAGCTCGCTCGGCCAAACGGTGCGGCGGCAGCTGCTTGGCGTTCTGGTGGGGGGTCAGCGCTCATTCTCTTCGAACGCCCAAAAGACCCTTACTAACATGACTGACGAGGTACTTGTACCCGACGAATTATTGAACATTATTTCGTATTCTTGTACCACAGGGTGCTATACTACCAGTTGTGGTTGTAAAAAAGTTGGCATACATTGTACGATATTATATAAAAATTGCGAAGGCAAAAACTGTTGTAACATCGAAATTGTAAGTACGGTATTTGACAATGACAAGGATGTAAATGCATCTCTGAGTGATGAGCTAAATTTTGATATGACTCAATTAGTTGATTGTGAACTTGCAATTGATAGTAGCAATGATATCTATGAGGATTGGTTTGCTCATGATAATGACGAGGAAAATTGTACATAGCCATTTCCTAAGAGACCAAAAAGGGCGAAAATTTGTAGAAAATAGATGTAAATTTGTAAATAAATATTATTCTTAGTATCTACATTTCGAATTATGTGTAATATATATAATAAATGGATTTATAGATATAAATTATAAATATCATTGTACCTTATTCCTAGCAATATGTAATTGTTGATAATAACCATACTATCAGCAAACCACAAATGCAAAATTTTCACAAAGAAAACCAAAATAAAAGCTTGAGCTTCGTTCAACTGCGAACGAGCGCTGACCCCCACCACAACGCCAAGCAGCTGCCGCCGCACCGTTTGGCCGAGCCAGCTAGGGTTACTATTCTCTTTTGAATTGACGGTAGAAAAATGAAAATTTGTGTTTAAGTTGAGTTGGGATTCGACAACCTAGCGAAGTGATCAACATTTGAAAATTTCAATCTAACATACTTTGAATTTGTTTATCTCAACTTGTAAAAGTCGCATCTAAAAAATTTTTTTTAAATACTCGTCTTTCAAAGACACATATTTATAACGTGAAAACATATTTTAAACAAATTTTTCAACGCCAAAATGAGAAAAAACTATAGGGAAAAATTTTTATTTTCGGTAAATGTTCTAAAAAATTATGTGAAAAAATTTAAAAAAATTTTGTTTATGTCATTTATGAAAATATGACTTTCACTCTGTCGATTGCATCAAACTGTTCCTCAATATCGTTAATGTTCATAAACTTAGACGCGATTGAAAAAAAAAATTGTTTCCAATTTGCGCAGCCGCCATTATGAATTTTTCAAATCTGAAAAAATGTAAATTTTTAGAAGTTTGCTCTCTATATTTATCTATGTTTTGACCTCGATATTAATATTTTATTTATAATTACCAACCAAAAATATAATTTTCGTAAATTTTTTCAATTTTTGGAAAATTTAAGATCAGAATTTTTTTTTAAATAACTATTCACGTCACCTGCAAGAGCATGAGATTTGCATAAATTTTCATCTCCACGATTTTTTTGTAAGAACACATCCAGAAATGACACGAGCATAAATCACTTGAATTTTAGGTGGTCTGAGCTGTGCTTGCTAGCTGCGTCGCAAGCTCCAGCTGAAATTATTAGACAATCTAGGAGAGTGATGCTGGGTCAATATATTTTCATTTAAAAATGAAAAATTAATTATGGGAAACTTTTGACTTTTATTTACTGACTTTCCTGGACTAAAGAGAAAATAAAAATTTAAGAATACATACATACATTTTTCTCAATTTTAAAGAAATATTAATAGATCAACAATGGTTTTAATGATTAAAATGACAGATCCTTTTTCACAAACAAAGCGTTAGTAATATTTCATTACTTGGTCAGGGCTAAAAATAATAAAACGTGAGAAGTAAAATCGCAAAATTTGCATATATTAATAAGTTCTTTTTAACTATTTATAATAAATACCCAGATGGGACAGCGAGTTCAATATGTTGCTGACCTTATGATGGTTTCAAATAATAGTAAATTGGTATTTTTCTTACATAGTGTTTTATAATTTTTCACGCTGACAATGTAACAAAACGTTACAAAAGCTTTGTTTTGTAATGAAACTATTGTTGAGATTTTCGTATTTATTTATCCGTCACCAAAAAGCTGCTGTAAATCTACTCCTCTGATACAAGCAAAAGTTTCCCATATACTATAACCATAGTTACTTGTGAAAAGACACTTCAGCACCCACATTATCGTGTTTTTTCAGACAAAATACACTCTCGTGTCATTAAAATTAGTTTTAACGAATAAAATAGTCAAAGATTACATAAAAATACTTTAAAATAAACACAAAAACACTTAGAGCAACAACAGAACCGCTCTGGCAACATCACAACCACAAAATTGACGGACCTTACTATTATTCATTTAATGAATTAAAAGCGACCATTTAAAAATTATTTTTGTCGCGACGTTCCCGTACTTAACAAGATTGTTATATTTGATTACATTAACTATATTCAAAAAACTATTTTACATTAACAGTTTTTTTTGGTTCAAAAATAAATGGATTGACTTAAAACAGTATAATCATGTGAAATATGTGGAACCAGTAAATAGGAGCATGTAGTAATTTCACCTATCAAAATAATTTCACTAAATCGATCAGTGGTATGGATAAGTATAATCTGGCAATTGCGCACATCACGTCAAACCATAAGGGATGTCGGTTCTTATTTCTTAAGCTTACGAAATAGCTACGCATTACGTCTTATTTCAATGATTGACTGCCTTTTAATGTAAATAATTGTATTCATACTTTTATTATATATCTATGATTAAAATATATATTTAACAAATGTATAAACCAGGGAATATACTCGGATAATTTTAAAAACTGTTACCGTCTTAACTGTTCGGTACAAAGTTTTCCAAAGTTTCTTTGGATAGAACAAAGATCCTAGTGAAGTATCATTATTTGAAACGATAGCTAGCGATAAACAATTAAGACGTATGCGAACGGCACACTTGTTGTGGTTGGAGAGCTAAGAGTCGTGGGTTTATTTTATGAATGTTAAGCAACCGGAAAGGTAATTAAAGGGCGCCAGATATTTTAATGCACAGGAAAAAGAGAGAGAAATTATAAAAAATTATGTATCTTCGGTAATGTGTCTGTGGAGGTTAGGGAAATACTCACCAAAACGCGTTTATTATGTTAACCAGTTTATTAACATGTTTGACTAGCGTTAGTGATCAGAACCAATAAAAAATCTACAATATGGATACATGCATAACCGGGTACCAACAACAGACAGCAACAATAAGATACAAAATCTTACATTCGTTCAAAAATTAATATATACATAAAAACAATCAAACAAATTATCACCCAACACTACACGATAATTGTTTGAGGAATAAATAGTCTACAAGGAACAACAAATAAACAAATTAAAATCATATAAATACACAAACGATAAATGTCGTGGAGATGCGAACAAAAAATTGGTTTATTATTGAAATTATTCTCTATTTATTCATAAAAGAAAATGTAGGATAATATTACGTTACTGAATTACTCGAAAACAAAAAAACACATAGGCTTTGTGGAAGTTACGTAAATATAAGGGATCAGAAAATACTTTTATCTAGATTAAGCGTGCACGCCGAATTTCTTAACGGATATTCCATAAAACAGCATGAAACATAAAAGTTCTTTGAAACAATGCCAATATTAGTAATAAAAAACTCGTTATCATAATAAAATAGTTCTGATACCTTATGCTTCTTTGGCTAAAGAAATAGCGTGACTCTAAATTAGTATTTCCACCATCGACTCAGAAAAGGTGCGATTTACTCCAGGTAGGAGAGATACAAAATAATCATTAACGATACCTGAGTCCAGCAGTCACAAGCTAATCTCGAATATACTATTCAGGTAATCAGCTTGGGTGATGACACTTGCATAAATGCCGGAGGCGTGGTTTCTCGATACGGTCAATTTAATTTCTTAGGACAATACTTATAATAAGTAATCTACTCTCACCGCGTGATGGGACAAATCACAGACACTCGGTATTCTTCGGTAACTCAATCTCGATAATAAGCACAATACACAGATACTCCGGTAATTTTAAATCGCGGACTAAGCACAGGAAATATCGATACTTTGGTACGATACGATATGATATCTAAATCTTGATAACGATAAATACGACACGTAAATAGAGTTGACACTCTCGGATCTTTACAACTGCCCTGGTCAAGTATTCGTCGCAGACTGATTTCTTCACGAGATTTTGGGAAGAGGCAGCCTTTTTTTGAAATTTTTTCCAGAAAAATAACGGTAAAGCTGGTTCTAAAAAAACCATATAACAAACCATATAAAACGAATCGAGGCCATTAATTCACCAATTACGATGTCTACCCAGAATTCCGTACAAAGTACTTTTTTGTCAGAGGCGATACTGAAAATTATTGTTTGCACATCGCACATTTTTACTTAGAGGCTTAAAAGCTATTGTATATTTTCAGTTGTTATTTACTTGAATTGAAAATCAAGATTGGAGCATAACAAACCTTTTCGGTGTCCAGAGATATATTGTTCCCAAGTTTTTTAATATTCATTGGTCATAAAGAACGATATCCTTCGCTTCGACGAAAATAGTGTTGCGCCAGGGCCCTACTGGGATAGAAATTATTCAATTTCGTAGGGCGAAATATAGGAAAAATAGAAACGTTAAAAAACTCAATAGTAATTTCCCTTATACAAGAAAGGGGATGCCACTGATATAAATAACTACAGGCCCTACTCTTTGATAGCTCATGATTCAAATATATTGCGAAAATTATCAAAAACTGTTTAATGTCTTATTTTGATAAATTTAAAATCATGTCAAATAATCAGTAGGGTTTTAGAGGAAAAGTCTCAACGCAAGACGCCATCCTGGCCTTAACACCTAAATTTACCGAATCCCTCCATGATAGTAAACCATACTTATGCGTATTTATATACCTTTCCAATGGTTTTGATACTGTCAGCCATCATCTACTTTTGAAATCACTAGAGGATATAGAAATTATGTATACAGTAGCAACGAAGTTGTCTAATGTGATGTACTTCAATGAACTGTACTCGGCTCTGTACTATTCAACATATATGTAAATGGCTTGTTTTCATAGCGATGCTCAGGACATATTCCGGGCTTTACTGATAATACTGCAATATTTTATGATTCTGACACATGGGACAATTTAAAAGCAAAGATTAAAATTGACTTATGTCAAATGAAAAAACAGTTAGAATATAAATTATTAGCAATAAATATTTTAAAAACAAATTACTTACCTTGTTAGCTCCTTCAGGTCGCCAACTTTTAACGAACCTTGGATAAGTACTAATAAACAAATTTCAATTTTTCCTGTAAAGAGTATCAAGTATCTATGGGTGAGTATAGATCAGCATATGAAATAGCAATCTCATATTGCCTTTCTGGTCATCGAACTAAGGAGCATGCTATATAAATTCAAAATGCTCAAATAATTACATGAAACAGACTATCTATCTAAAATGTAGTCTGCAGGTAAATAGCAGAAAGTAAAATGCAAAATCCGTTCTACAGCATATATTATTACAAGTTGAAGGGGCAACTAGTTTCGAGTCACTGAGCCATCATCAGGCCTGTAAAAGGTATCAAGATACACAAAGTTCAGAAATACAGAACGTATCGAATTACCTTAAATGTATATATCATTCACATGAATAGTATTATAAAAGGAAAGCTGTCACATGTCCGTGGCATCCAGCAGAACCCAAGATGTGTTAGTAGGTGATATGGGAAATATACTGTGAGAACATTTTATTAAAACTTCCAATTGCAACGTGAAAATGTGATCCCTTCGACCCCCTTCCCAGTAACAATTACAGCCCTAAACTATTTAAATGAGAAGTATGGGATTGTGATATATTTTGGAAGGTCTCATCATTCTCTATTCTTCTCCTCCTTTTCCTCCCCTCTGATCTGAATTGAGGGTCATTACGAAGTAGAACGACTGAAACATTCCGTATAATCAAAAGATCGGTAATATAGGGCGCTAACACGGCAACAACAATAAAAGGACGCTAGATGCAGCATGTAAACTACATCATAACATGTACATGATCTAATTGGTATTCGAAATGCAGAAAGTCAATTGTTTTAATTGTTTCTCCGTAGTTTCTGTTCAAGTTGTAAGCACGTATACATCCTAAATGTCCTAAAATGTTTCGGTAATTTCGGAAATACTGTCGAAATATTCGAAAACGAGGACCCGTAAGTACTTGTTGTTACTTCAATTATTTGGCTCGTTTTCAAAATAGCGACAGGCTTGTTCAGAGAATTAAATACAGTTTGGGATGAATACATTATTGAAATGTATACAGTTTGATTATAACGATGATAGAAATAGAAAAACAATTAAAGAAATGAAAAATTATAAATCAGCAGGTGCAGACCAAATAAAAGAGTAATTACTTACTCGATTATAGAATAAAGTTCCTCTACCCTCACTTGTCTGCTTTTGTTACTATTTTTCTAATAATTTAGGTTCCAGCAAGTTGCTGCTATTTCTTCGGTTTTTGCTCTCCTTTCACTGAAATTATACGTAGATGAAAGAAAGTTTGAAGTTATACTAAACGTAAACAAGTCAACCATCTCCTGAATTTTCTGCGGAGTACCTCAAGGAAGCACATTAGGCCCAATAGTATATGTTCAGTAGAAATCCAATCTTACGCTAACATCTGATACAATAGCACGAACGTTTTCTGACGAGACTGCAATGCATGTAAGTCACCAAGATGCTAAAGTAGCTTCTACCTACTGTAACAAGTTATTTATTTTTAAGCATTTTGGATTGATTTTATTTCGTGGTATTTTACTTTTAACAAGTGGAAATAACTCGTTACTTACTTTCCAACTTTGATTCCTGGTACCATATCATTCCCGTAACATTAATTTGAGTATTTATTAAATTCCGCTTTTCAAAATTTAAATTATCGAGGACGCCCGGTATATAAACTATTTTGATTAAAACCGAAGCCGTCCAGTATAGCAGAAATATTTCTTGTTGTAATTAAATCGATTCAAGTTAATTCCCTCACCACCGATATCGCCAAAATTTTTAAGTAGGAATTAAATTATAAATTCGAAAACCGAGCGTTTTAAGGGGGTTAGAGTTAGTAGAATCGAGAGATAATTTGGCAGTAAGCAGATATAAAATTTATAGTTGTGAAGTGTCCGACCGTCCAGTATTTTCTGAGAAAGTGGAAATTTATTTTGAAAACCGAATAAAATATTTCACCGGGGTTTTGAAGTTTTATATTCAATTTCCATAAACGATTTAGTAGTTCGGCTATTTAAGAATATAATTCCGTATTTTGATGGAGCCGCTAAATCGGTATTTTTTTTTAAACGATATAAACAAAACTTATTTACAGTTTCTATCACCGCATATTGTTTCTTTGGAATTGAGGTTTGAGCCTTCAATACATTGAAGTAACATTTTGATTTTAATTTTGCGATTTAGATAGGTATACCTATTGTCCTGTTTCAAATTACCCAAATACATATTAGATTTTTATTTGCTTTTCTCCTCGATAATTGGATTCTATTTCGACTGTGATCTTTTGTTTTTTTTTTATTCAGGAATTAACCTCTCTGTTATACAATTTTGGGGGTATATAGGATTTTAAATAATCTGTTTCTCTTTTTTTATAGTAAGGGTTGATGGACCCAAAATTTTGTAACCCATATAGAACTGTATTCAAACCAAACCACCACCTTAAATAAATCATTTCTCTTGTGAGTTGAGTTACGAGTTTGATTTTATGTAATACTTTCCTAATTGGGGGTAAACTACGGGTTGGGAATTGAACGGGGGTATTTACTCGGGTACGGTTTAACTGGCGCCTTGGGTTATAAAGCTTATATTCCGATTGTTCGTTACCAGCGTACGAACCTCCCTTCTTCGATTGAAGTCCAGCGGGTGGAATACCTTGTGACATAGATCGGCCATCCGATCTGCTGGAAACTTGGTGAATTAGTAGTAATTGATTTCGGGGCCACAAGTTCGATCTATTTTCAATAGGTCGCTAACGTAAGTGAGGTAAGTGCATAGGTACACGGGGTTTATTTTTACGTTATATAGGTGGATGCAAGGCAATGCAATGCCCCACGTTGGGCGCCACCTATGTAACGTAAAATCAAACCCCGTGCACCTATGCACTTACCTCACTTCCGTTAGCGACCTATTGAAAATAGATCGAACTTGTGGCTCCCAAAATCAATTACTACTAATTCACCATGTTACCAGCAGATCGGATGGCCGATCTATGCCACAAGGTATTTTACCCGCTAGACTTCAGTCGAAGAAGGGAGGTTCGTACGCTGGTAACGAACAATCAAAATATATGCTATATAACCCAAGGCGCCAGGTAAACCGTACCTGAGTAAATACCCCCGTTCAATTCCCTAACCCTAGTTTACCCCCAATTAGGAAAGTGTTACATAAAATCAAACTCGTAACTCAACTCACAAGAGAAATGATTTATTTAAGGTGGTGGTTTGGTTTGAATACAGTTCTATATAGGTCACAAAATTTTAGGGAGTAGATATTCCCACAGTGGACACTTAAGGTCCATCAACCCTTACTATAAAAAAAGGTAAACAGATTATCTAAAATCCTATATACCCCTACCCCAAAATTGATAACACAATGCTCAGAAGGATTGTTGGTTCTGAAACTTGTAAAAAAAAATTACAATCATATAATGTGAAAACGGTGAGAACCTGAAGGGTAAACCATACCGTGGCTTATCTACGCATATCAAATTGTAAACTTACCAAAAGCAAAAACAATATAAATTACCATAAACGTTCCGTGTGAGCTTAGACGCAACTTACCTACTCTGCCTAGAGTAATAAATGACCAAGAAAAATTACAAGCCACTTGTATGTTCACAAATGGTGAATTATATATACAAAAGTTATATATACACTATTAAAAAATAATTATAGGAACATTTAAATATTTGAAACTTGCGCGTCTTCACCCGCTGGTAATAAAATCCTGACGATCCACAAGTTGTACCTGAGGTAGCAATCACTATGGTGCGACTGCAAGCATCGCAGTAACGCCGTGGTACAACGAACCAACACCAAGTGACACCGGAACTAATCCAATACGGAAATCCGATAACCAAAAATCCAACAATACCCCAGAATCTATGAATAAAACCAAACCCTGTTCGACTAGGACAGGGTCATCCTGTGTGCTGCTAATAAGTAGTTAAAAGCCGTTACATGAACTTAACCACATGGCGATGTAGGTGAATGGGCTTACATATCCATCTGCACCTCACAGATGAGGTCTGGACGAAATACTATCTCCACAAACTTCTCTAACCCACACTACTCCACCCAAACCAAACTACCCCCTCAAATTCATGTTCCCCTGCGGGATGAATGTGGGCTCCCAATAAACACCTCAATTCAACACCACGCTGATCAGAAAGGAAAGAAGCACGACAGGTTTCATTGACAATCCACCTTTTCGTTCGATAGACACTCTCACTCGAACTGTTTGGAGCACATACGTTCTATGAGCTTGGAGTAAATTACTCTACTTGCACATCGCATAATGAAACCCCCCGTATAAAAACAATAATTGACTAATCAACAATAAACCCTATATTCACTAATATACCACATCCCACAATTATATTTACAAAATAAAACATCACCCATTATACCCTGATGTACATCCACACTACACCGGTAGACAACCTTCCGTACGAATCACAGATCTCTTAACGTTTGTAAAAGAAGAATGAATGAGGCTTTTGACATATAGCAAATCAGCTGTTTGATTCGAATAATGGAATTTTTTTGTTTATATTTCAATGGTACATAATATAACAAAGTTCACTCTTTTTAAGTGTATATTAAGATTACTGTAACTATTCTACTGAGTGTAATTATTTCCTTTAAACTATTAACCCAGTTGGTGCTAAACGAATTGACGGCTAGGCTATCGAATCACTGAATTAATGGTATAACTAGAAATTGTTGACATAAGAAGCTAGTCTGACTTGATATTAAGGTAGGAATGTTTATTTATTATGACCAAAACTGCATGATTGTTGTCTGTTTATGCGACAGATTTATACAGGAAAAACCGTAACACCGGAAATTTGAAAGCATAATTTCCGTAAACTACTTAGATTTATTTTAGTTCCAAATTATATATAGTTTTAACTGACCGGAAATTTGAAAAACTAAAAACCGACTTTGAAATGGATCAGAGGCTGTTGCCACCAGCCGTTTCGCTCTCGGAACGCGCATAACTTTCTCTAGATTACTCAGATTTATTTTTGTTCAGAATTATATATAGTTTCAACTGACAGGAAATTTGAAAAACTAAAAACCGACTGTGAAAGGGATCAGAGGCTGTTGCCACCAGCCGTTTCCCTTTCGGTACGCGCATAATTTTCTCTAGATTACTTAGATTCATTTTACTTCAGAATTATATATAGTTTTGACTGATCGGACATTTGAAAAACTAAAAATCGACTGTGAAACGGATCAGAGGCTGTTGCCACCAGCCGTTTCCCTTTCGGAACGCGCATAAGTTTCTCTAGATTACTTAGATTTATTCTAGTCCAGAATTATATGTAGTTTTAACTGACCGGAAATTTGAAAAACTGAAAACCGTCTGTGAAACGGATCAGAGGCTGTTGCCACCAGCCGCTTCCCTTTCGGAACGGGCATAATTTTCTCTAGATTACCTTGATTTATTTTAGTTCTAAATTGTATATAGGGTTGTCTGACCGGCAATTTGGAAAAGTCAAAACTGAGTAAGGGCGGATCAGAGGCTGCTGCCACCAGCTGTTCCACTCTCAGCCGGTAATAATGTGGTTTCATATTTATCTATTCTAAGACACAGTTTTTGTTTTGCTTGTATTTGGGTAACTTCTGTCCTATCCTCTGACCAATATTTTAGAATAATTTAACCGATAATTTGAAGTGTAAATTCTCCTAAAATAATAAGATTCTCAACCAAGTATGAGGCTGTTGCCACTGATTGATTGATAATCTAGTTTACATTCTTTAGTTTTTTTGTTATAAAGTGGTCTGGTCACATTTTCCCACCTATCCCGATTGACCATCCCTACCGCGAAGATAGTTTCATCTCGTTGACTACCGTGATAGGTAATTATTGTTTTACTGCTGCTTACCGCATAATTACAAATCTACTTATACCGCTTCCGCTGTTATTAACAATTGCATTTGCTTGCTTACACCTGGTTTATTGGGTCATTGCTCGAATTCCTTAATACCGGCAAATTTCGCATGGTGCATAATAACATAAGGCTCACTGTATATATTCAACTGATTCGGTACCGCTTGAAAATAATCAGAAATTGTTGAATGTTATTGTGTATGTATATATTTTAAATAGGACTGGTAATATACAAATAAATACGATCAGTGTTTTCTCCATATCCCGTAGCATCAACGCCTGAGGTTTATACGTTTTGTGGATGTGTTAAATTCAACGGGACCCATGGAATTTTCCGTAACCTCCATCTGAGGCTACCTGGAACTCTTGACGCGAAGGGTCAATGGGCCGTGGAGTAAACCACGTAAAATAATCTGGCGCCTGAGCATTTGTTTCCAAACTTTGCATCGAGGGTGTCCAAAGTGACGCGTCAGTTGCTAAGAACCTGCGAGAGGTGGAAGAGGACGAAGCGGCAGGAAAGCGCACCACACTACACACAATAGTATCTAGAACCACTCCAAGTATGGTTAAATAAATGGAGAATAAAAGTAGACGAGAACAAATGTGTCCATATAAGCTTCACTCCCCACAGAAAAACTTGTCCATCTGTCAACATAAATAATATAGATATTAGACAAACGAATGAGGGCAAATACCTGGGACTACATTTAGACCGTAAATTGAACTGGAAAAAACATGTCAATAAGAAAACGCAAATCTACATAGAAAGAAAAGAATTATATTGGATGATAGAAAGAAAATCAAAATTATCTAATGAGAATGAACTACTTACACATACAAAACAGTCATTAGACTCATATGGAATAGAAGTGTGGATATGTACGAGTAAATCCAATAGAGCAATTATACAGAGATGCCAGTCAAAAATACTTGGTATATCTCCAATATCATCCTACATAACGATCTACGTATTAAAACCATAGAAGAAACCATAAGAAAGCATACATAAAAATGGAGCCAAACACTACGAACGATTAGAAAACCTGCTGGTAGTATAAGTTCAAGAGGCAATCTCAATGGACATAGAACTCAACTTGCCATTGTACTTGCTAACCTGTCTAGCACACAGTTGTTCAATACTATTTGGATTTTTGCTTTGGAAAGATGAAGGCATTATAGTTGGGTTTCCAATGGCTTTGATAATTCTATTAGCCATTTCTAATTTATTATATATATATAAATATATATATATATATATATATATATATATATATATATATATATTTATATATATATATATATATATATATATATTTATATATATATATATATATATATATATATATATATATATATATATATATATATATATATATATATATATATGCATGAACATGCATGTTTCTGGCTCATTTTGCCTCTTCAGCACGGCATAACCAAATAAGGATGTGAAATTTGGGAGCAAAGATGTTAATCGAAACATGGGAAAACTCAAAATAACGGATTTCAGCAGGGAAACCAAACGCTCATTTGTGTCTTCAATTGGAAGATCCCGAGTTTTCATGACAACAACCAGCATCGCCCTTTATTTTGCGTGAATTACCCATGAATCTCTTTGTTGTTGTTGTTAACATATCACGCGATATTCCTACATATATATGTATATATATGTATATATATATAAATATATATATATATATATATATATATATTAAACTGAAAATTATCTATCAAGATAAATTAAAACAGAGATATCACTAAGTTAATGTGAATCTTAGTAATAGATGACGATAAACCCAATAAATTGCATAATAGTCCATAAGATAACAATTTAAATATGAGTATAAATATGTGAAGAAACACTTACAAACAAGATACAACTAATATTGCATATAAAAATTGTTATTTAAGTTTGCAATTATTTTTCTTCAAATTATATTTCATGACAAAAAACACAGACGTAACAAATAAATTACGTAAACATTAATTTGGTACATAACAATGATTATCACGGTATAATATTGCATGAATTTCAAAATAAAATTCCATAATTGTAATTTATATATTATAGACACTTTTCAGAAACCCTGTATGTTATGTAAATTATTGATTATTTTGGTATAAACTTCAAGGTCAAAATGTCATCGTAAAATGACGTTCGGTTAATAGTTCGAACGGTGTAAATTCGGAGTGACATTATGAATGCATAAGAACAAAGTGAACTTATCTACAATAACATAGAAAACAGATATTTGGATTTGAAAACAATGATGTTTATTTATAAACAATTGAAAAATGAAACAAAAATTAAAAACAACTAAAAGTTGTTGATTGAGAGCTGGGGGAGACGCGGTGTAGATTCAATAATGTGAGGACGCATTAAAAATTTCTCTCCTCTAAATTTTTGTAAATCTCAAACATTTGATATATTTTAAGTTTAAAGAATTAATCATAGTATTTAGAAACAATGATGCTATAAAATAACAGAAACTTTCTATCGAATACATAATAAAAAAGTGAAAAGTTAGTGAAACGCCGAGAATTGGTAAGGTGAACAATTTACCTTTATTAATCTGCTTTTCGTTTGCTCATTCACGTATCTTCCGTGAATAAATTGTTGCTCCTGGCGAAATAAATCACGTCACATCATTTTAATATCAAGATTTCGCTTTTATGATCATAGGTGATCGTATTTCTTCCAAATGTTTCATCCCAGAGACAAGAAGATGCCAAGCATAGACTTTTCCTTTCGTGTGTAACATATTTGTCCTATAAAACATCGTTCATAATTTTCATTTGTTAGGTTATATTGTGTAAAAATTTATTCGTTGGTAAAATTATTAGATATAGATATTCAATCTCCACTAGATCGGGATAGAACATTGAAATTACATTAAAGGAAATAATAAAGGAAATAATACTCACCAAATCATTGCGATAAATCATCAGTTTGCCTCACAAACACACTTGGTTTTCATTCTTTACTTAATAACTGAATTATCATTACCATAGAATAACTCAACGTCACGTCAACATTAACAAATTATTAGAGTAGAGATTGAATGGTTTGTGGAAGCTTTCAAAAACATATAGAGATAAGTATAGGAAGCGAAATTTATTTGATATGTTTCATATTTAATAGTATTCATAAAAATAAAAAAAAACGTACTTACGCAAAGGTTTAATTAATATGATGATACAATTATGATTCAGAAAATGTTCATTATTCAAACAACTATTCACAATTAAAATCTATTTATCTATGTTTTTCCTTTCTTTTCTTTGATATCTTACCTTTCAGTTTCTTGTTACTACCGATCGCCAAGTGCCGAATCTCATCCCTGAGGTATAGTGTCATAAAGTTACATAACTCATAATTTTGTTACTAAATATAATTTTGAATTGGAAATTAGCGGTTAGCCAAACCAATTCTGGCGCCCACAATCATTAAAAAAAATATTTAAAGTCAAATCAATTATAAATACATACTCATAAATATAAGATCCATAATAAAGTAGCATCCCAATATAGGATCATTAATAAATAAATAAATGTTATTACTCTAATATTTTAAATACATGATAATATATATATATATATATATATATATATATATATATATATATATATATATTTTGGTTACTTTCTTGGATTAAAGGTCAAATATACTTAAAAAAACATTTAATAACGACGTACGTTTCGACTTATGAAGTCATCTTCTGGTTAATAAAATAATCTAAAATTATTACATGTATAAATTAAAATTCTGTCAATATTTATAAAATCAAATTACACGAAAACAATATAAATTATTACCTTTCTTTCATTATTTCAGATATCACATGAAAGACAAAACAATTTCTGAACAGGTACATATTTATCACGCATTGCTTGGACATTGAACTGAATACAAATTGGTCTCTCTATAGATTAGTTGTACTTTTTTTATCATAATTAATATTTTTCCTTTTTATACTTTATCGTTAGTACGGACAAATTATGATTTTAATGCTGTTAAATTTTATAGCAAAGTGCAAGAGATCAGAGCTAATATCATTCTCTCAAAATACCATCATAGATGATGTTTAAATTACTAATATCGCTCCTATTATTTATGCTATTAGGATCTTTTTTAATGTTAATCATTTCTAAAAACGTTCTAACTTTGATAGTAATTCATCATTTTTTAACAGACTTTTTAGCAAGACGAGAACATTTTTGAAAGAAAATAGTAATTTGTTGGTAACATATGCAGATAAGATAAATAAAACAGTGATATTGAAAAAATTAGATTACAGAGAAAAAATGTTACAACTACTTAATGATACTTCTACCTATAAAAAAGAAAGATTTAACCCCACTGAGAAAATTCAAACAGCTGTTAATAAATTAGTCAATAGTTGGTTTCAATCAAAATTAATAGATAAAATAACAAAAAATAAATTAATGATACATAATTCCCAACCTCCTGCAATCTATGGATTACCAAAACTTCACCAAAATGGTATACCTTTAAGACCAATTGTAAGTAACGTGCAGGCTGCTACCTACAATTTATCTAAATATTTTGCCGACATACTATCAAATATAATAGGCAAAAATAACTATTACACAAAAGACTCATGGGAATTTGTTAAATTTATACGAACTCAAAATGTCCCTAAAAATCACGTATTAATTTCCCTGGATGTCGCATCATTATATACGAATGTAGACACAAAACTAGCTTTGAAAATAATTGAAGAAAAATGGGATCAACTCAAAACATACACTAACTTAGATTTAAATGAGTTTCTCAGTGGTGCTGAATTGTGTTTATCCTCAACATATTTTCAATTTGAGAACAATTTTTATTCTCAAATATTTGGAATAGCAATGGGCTCTCCCATGGCCGCAACGGTTGCCAACCTTGTTATGGAATGCGTTGAGGAAGAGGTTATTCAATCACTTAGTTTTCAACCAGTATTTTTTAAAAGATATGTAGATGACATAATAACTTGTGTACCGAAGGACAAAGTTAATGAAATATTAGATAAATTTAATACCTATAATTCGAGATTAAAATTTACCGCTGAAATGGAAACAGAAAATACAATAAATTTTTTAGATGTGTCTGTCTCATATGACAATAAAGGTAGCATTTTTACAAATTGGTATTCAAAACCACTTGCTTCACACAGGTACACAAGTTATTACTCTAATGCTCCACTAAGCTATAAAAAAAATGTTATTAAAAATTTAACTGACAGAGCAGTTAAGTTGTCGCATCCTAAATTTAGAAAAGAAAATTTAAACAAAATTCGCAAAATATTGTTAGAAAATAATTATCCGTTAACTTTTATAAACACATTAAGAAGAGAGTTCATGCTATTTTCAATTCTAGTCAACAAATAAATCAACAAGAGATATACATGTCATTACCATATGTTCATGGACTATCAGAAAAAATTACTAAATGTGTAAAAAAACAAAAATTATCAGTGTCTCATAAACTAAAAAACACAAACCAGCAATTCTTTTCAAAAATGAAACCAAAAATTCCAATAAACAAGCAAACGCGCACAGTCTATCAAATTCCATGCAATGACTGCAATTGCACCTATGTTGGTCAAAGTAAACAATACATTCAAAAAAGAATTCAAGCACACAAATATGCAAAAACCGATGTCACAGCATTATCAAATCATTGCAAAAATACTGGACATAGTTTTAACTTTAACGATGTGAAAATATTGGCCAGGGAAAAAAATGAAAAAGTTAGAACGTTTTTAGAAATGATTAACATTAAAAAAGATCCTAATAGCATAAATAATAGGAGCGATATTAGTAATTTAAACATCATCTATGATGGTATTTTGAGAGAATGATATTAGCTCTGATCTCTTGCACTTTGCTATAAAATTTAACAGCATTAAAATCATAATTTGTCCGTACTAACGATAAAGTATAAAAAGGAAAAATATTAATTATGATAAAAAAAGTACAACTAATCTATAGAGAGACCAATTTGTATTCAGTTCAATGTCCAAGCAATGCGTGATAAATATGTACCTGTTCAGAAATTGTTTTGTCTTTCATGTGATATCTGAAATAATGAAAGAAAGGTAATAATTTATATTGTTTTCGTGTAATTTGATTTTATAAATATTGACAGAATTTTAATTTATACATGTAATAATTTTAGATTATTTTATTAACCAGAAGATGACTTCATAAGTCGAAACGTACGTCGTTATTAAATGTTTTTTTAAGTATATTTGACCTTTAATCCAAGAAAGTAACCAAAATATATCTTAAGTGGTCAAGAAAGTAAATAATTTAAATATATATATATATATATATATATATATATATATATATATATATATATATATATATATATATATATATATTGAACCAGATATCATAGATATTAAGAGAATTACTTCTATAGGGATATGTTGCTAATATGAAAACATATGAAAATAATATAATTTAAGAAAACACAATTGAAAGGAAACACTTTTCTTAATTAATTAAAAGCATATCAAGTGAAGATATATTAAATGATTAGCCTATAACAATTTAATAAAAGAAGGAATTACCTCAATAATAACACAAATTTTAAAAAATGCCTAACAAATGTGATGGAGTAAATAAAGTTGCCTAAGACGATGAATATCTTCTATAACGTAATCAGCTGTTCATCTAAAAAGAAACAATTATTAGAATAGTTAAGTCATGATAATTATAAATATAAGCAGTTACATTATAAAATAAATACAAATATTTAGTAGAATAGGGAGTATAGTTTCTCATAGATAAACTATTAGAAACATAAATAGAAATGATATAGTGTCAGTAAAATGAACATAGAATTAAGAAATAATAATTTATTAAAGGAGTTAGTAGAAATAATTTAATATAAAGATTAGATAGAGATTACATAAAAGGATTTATGATTTAGGTAATATAATTGTAACAGTAATAAACTGTTAATAACAATATTAGATATTGAAATATTTAAAAAGTATTTATCTATGTATATAACCAATTGTTAATTTATTTGTATGATAAAAACTCAAAAGACTCTCTACAAGTGAATTAATAAGGTGAAATATTATATTTATGAACTTTTCTACTAAGTAAACCAAATTAAATAATTCAATTGCATAGGACAATATTTGATTGGTTCGAAATAAAGTGACAGATCAAATTTTTCAATCAACAAGTAAAAAAACAAACTTTTGTAAATAGTGACCTGGAAAAAACAATAGACTTGTTTGTTGGAAAAAGTTGAGAATCGGAGGGAAGCGTAGGTAGTTGGAAGCTGGCGTCGAGAGATGTGGACTTTGTGTTATAGTGTTCCCAAAACTTCATGAAATTCCCGAAATAAATTGATAAAACTTATTAAATACTATTAAAAACAATCCTAATAATACTCACAGATAATCAGATCCACTTTTTTCTGCAAAAATCAGTCAAATTTCTCCAAATTTGGTGTTGGAACTTCAGAGGAGTCTTCCTGGGGTCCAAAAGCGTTATCCAAATTCCAGAGCATGAGGTCAGTGTTCTTTTAAAATATTATTGGCCAATAATAAGAGAAACAACTCAAATAAGTGCTTAATTTCATTAAATTGTTAAACATTCACAGCAATGATCGATCTAAAATAAAAAATAAAACGGACTTTATTTAGTGAATTAATAATATAAATTATTAACATTATCAAAGAGGCCTAATTCAAATAAATAAAAAATACGTACGTTCGCCATTTTATCATCATAAGAATGATGATTAAATTTATTTCCATGTAATATGTCCATCTGTATATAAATCTTATAATATTTCCATGTATGTATAAATCTTCTAATACTATTTCTTCCACAGCTTATTTGTAATATTTTTATGTATATTCTCCACATAAATTCTTCTATGTGTCAAACTATTTAAACATTTATCAATCGACAATATTAGGTGTATCTAATGAGCACCGATGCTCCATCTCGCATTGTAAAAACTATGTTCATTTTACGTTTGAAGCTCGCATGACTGGATGTTGAGCATGCGCACAGTAGAAAATATAAAATTGATAATTTCTTTAGAGGTAACCATTGGCGTCTCAACGTATAATTATTAAATTGAAAATTTTTATTTTAAAATTAAATGTTGTTCAAAGTAAGGTGTTTCTCTTTATTTAAATAAAGGTAATACATTTTTTTTAATGCCAGGATTCAAAGAGTAGAGAGAGTTTCATGCTCCCGCATAAAATAACAATACATCACAAATATAATATTAAAATGATTACCTGAGCTAGCCACATCAAAACAAAAAAATTCTACATATAAAAAATAATAATTAACTAACTAAATAACTATATAAATAAAATAATAAAAATATAGTTCAATTGTCACCCAAAACGTGGGGCGGTTTATTAAAATCATAGGAAACATCTGTAAATTTTAAACTCAATTAAACTGGCAAAACGAATTATGTTGAGAGATGGAAGGCAGGTAGGAGCAGATAGTGGTTCGGAAGAGGAAAGGGAAGAACGAAGTCATGGTATGGGAGATTACCAAGCGGTATATTTGGAACAAGGACAACAATTAGAAGAAAATGCACAGGAAGAAGGTTTGACAGGAGATGGGGAAGCTGTAGAACAAGAAGATAGGATACGGGAAATGCAAAGAAGAAGAAGAAGTAGAGATGGTCAGATGGACATGATGCAATTTTTGATCAGAATGAAGGAAGAATTAAAAGGAGATATCAATAATCTGAATGGAAAAATGAACAACATGGATGGAAAAATGAACAATATGGATGGAAAAATGGACAGTATGAGAGAAGGAATTAGAGGGGATATAAACAACATCAATGGTAATATGAACAGATTAGAAGAGAAAATAGAAGAAATGAAATTTGAAAATTGTAAGGAAATTAAAGAACTTAAGAAGACTAATGAAGAATTTGGAAAGAAAATTGACAAGGTGAGAGAAGATATGGAGGACCAAAATAAACATTCACGGATTGAAATTCAAGAAAACGGTATTAAAATTAGAGAGCAGATAGAAAATCAAATGGTAGAACAAATTCAAGAATTAGAGAGAGGTATAGAAGAAAAATTACCGGGAACAATTCAAGCAGAAGTAATGAGACAGAATGAAGACATAACTAAAGGAGTGGAGAATATTAAATTCAAGGAACAAATAATAGAAGAGATAATGCAGAATTACCAACAGAATGCGGAGCAGAAATTTAAGGATTTGGATACGAAGGTACAAAAACAAACAGGAACATGTGAGGAGAGGAACGAGTACATTGGCCAAATAGTTAACAAAGAACTTGAAGAAATGAACAGGAAATTACAGGAACAAGGAATTGAAGAAATGAATCAACATGGTCGAGAAAAAGTAATCAAAGATTTGGATGGTATAACAAAACCAACAAGCATAAGTACTAAAAGGAGTGGAATCATGGGAAGACAATTTAATAAGGAAATACAAGAGATGAACCGAGGATTAAAAGGAAATACAGTAGAAGAAAGAGAAGATAGTATAAGAAGAAATGAAAGAAGTATATGATGTTCCGGAAAACTTTATAATAATGTAGTAACAGGAATAAAATGGGACAACATGATGACTATGATTCATACAAAAGCTTTCTTTAAAATAATACATAGTAAAATGGATAATATGAAAGAATTGGGAACGCAGATTTTAATGGATTCATGGGAAGAAATTTATGAGATATGGGGCAACAAAGTTAAAAAGGATACAGTAGAGAATAGACAGACGCATCAGAAATTTATCGAGCATCAAACAACAAGAGAAGAAAGCAAGAAAAAGGTTAGAAAAAGAAAAGCAAATTAAATAATGGGACATGAGAATAGAAATGAGCTTTGGAGACGAAAATGCAATTCAATGGAAAAGGGAAAGGATACAGAAATGAAGTTGAAATTAAAATTTATTATTAATGAGTAACACAAGTATAAATAATGTACATAGAATTTATTATTAATGAGTAACTCAATTCTAAAGAATGTATATATGTTATGTTACGAACAAGACTTATTAAAAAAAAGGAAATAATTGTCATAACTATAGTTTTTAATTTAATATTAGGTAGTGTACAAAGATAAAGTAGATATTAGACAGAGTTTTGTTTTCCATTTGGCAGCTGGTGATCCAATTAAATTCATCACGTTTGTTTCTTCAGAACCTGAAAAAATAAATATAATATAATATAAAGAAAAATTTATTAGGTAAAACTTATAATTAAAACAGTTTTAAAATTTGAATATTGCAAATTAACATATATAGCAAATAAAGAAAAACAATTTATGAGAGATACTGGCTTTACATAGAAAGAAACTATTAAAAATATAGGATAGAAGGGATAAAATTAAGAATAACTCAAGTATTAAATAGAAGTTCACATTTTTTTTTAAAAATAAGGAAATAAGATGTAAGTCATAAAGGATAGGAAAGGATAATAATTAACGATATTGATAAAAATATAGGAGGTAATGTTTGATGTCAATTAGAATTTGGTAGATTACTTTAAAATACATGAATGAATAAGATATTGATATTGATATATATATGAATTCAAGAAATAATTAATTATATTGAATAGTGATGAATATTGAAAAGAAATATGATATGAGGAGTATATAGAAGAATAAAATATAATGAAATTAAAAAGAAATAAGTTGATATATAAGTGGAAGTTAGTCTGAAAATGATAGTAGAGAAGTATAATATGAAGTAATATTAAGAATATAAATTGACATTGATACTAATCAAGTGTATTTTAAGGAAAGAATTATGAGACAGTTATTGAAAGAAATAAGTATTATAGTAGGAAATATGTGAACAAATATTTGAGAAACAAAATTAAAGATATAAAGATTATGCCATAAAGTTGTTAAAACATGTTTTTGAACATAATAAAATCAATCATTTATAGTAAGAAAATTAAGATTTAAATAAATATCCAAGGTATGGATATCATTTAAATTTAAATTTGAGGGGAATTGAACCAGATATCATAGATATTAAGAGAATTGCTTCTATAGGGATATGTTGCTAATATGAAAACATATGGAAATAATATAATTTAGGAAAACACAATTAAAAGGAAACACTTTTCTTAATTAAAAGCATATCAAGGAAAGATATATTAAATAATTAGCCTATAACAATTTAATAAATAAAGAAATTACCTCAATAATAACACAAAGTTTAGAAATTGCCTAACAAATGTAATGGAGTAAATAAAGTTGCCTAAGACGATGAATATCTTCTATAACGTAATCAGCTGTTCATCTAAAAAGAAACAATTATTAGAATAGTCAAGTCATGATAATTATAAATATAAGCAGTTACATTATAAAATGAATACAAATATTTAGTAGATAAACTATTGAAAACATAAATAGAAATGATATAGTGTCAGTAAAATGAACATAGAATCAAGAAATAATAATTTATTAAAGGAGTTAGTAGAAATAATTTAATATAAAAATTAGATAGAGATTACATAAAAGGATTTATGATTAAGGTAATATAATTGTAACAGTAATAAACTGTTAATAACAATATTAGATATTGAAATATTTAAAAAGTATTTATCTAAGTATATAACCAATTGTTAATTTATTTGTATGATAAAAACTCAAAAGACTCTCTACAAGTGAATTAATAATGTGGAATAGTATATTTATGAACTTTTCTACTAAGTAAACCAAATTAAATAATTCAATTGCATGAGACAATATTTGATTGGTTAGAAATAAAGTGGCACATCAAATTTTTCAATCAACAAGTAAAGAAACAAACTTTTGTAAATAGTGACCTGGAAAAAACAATATACTTGTTTGTTGGAAAAAGTTGAGAATCGGAAGGAAGCGTAGGTAGTTGGAATCTGGCGTCGAGAGATGTGGACTTTGTGTTATAGTGTTCCCGAAAATTTCATGAAATTCCCGAAATAAATTAATAAAACTTAATAAATACTATTAAAAACAATCCTAATAATACTCACAGATAATCAGATCCAGTTTTTTCTGCAAAAATCAGTCAAATTTCTCCAAATTTGGTGTTGGAACTTCAGAGGAGTCTTCCTGGGGTCCAGAAGCGTGATCCAAATTCCAGAGCATCAGGTCAGTGTTTTTTTAAAATATTATTGGCCAATAATAAGAGAAAAAACTCAAATAAGTGCTTAATTTCATTAAATTGATAAACATTCACAGCAATGATCGATCTAAAATAAAAAAGAAAACGGACTTTATTTAGTGAATTAATAATATAAATCATTAACATTATCAAAAAGGCCTAATTCAAATAAATAAAAAATACGTACGTTCGCCATTTTATCATCATAAGAATGATGCTTAAATTTATTTCCATGTAATATGTCCATCTGTATATAAATATTATAATATTTCCATGTATATATAAATCATCTAATACTATTTCTTCCACAGCTTCTTTGTAATATTTTTATGTATATTCTCCACATAAATTCTTCTATGTGTTAAACTATTTAAACATTTATCCATCGACAATATTAGGTGTATCTAATGAGCACCGATGCTCCATCTCGCATTGTAAAAACTATGGTCATTTTACGTTTGAAGTCCGCATGACTGGATGTTGAGCATGCGCACAGTAGAAAATATAAAATTGATAATTTCTTTAGAGGTAACCATTGGCGTCTTAACGTATATTTATCAAATTGAAAATTTTTATTTTAAAATTAAATGTTGTTTAAAGTAAGGTGTTTCTTTTTATTTAAATAAAGGTAATACATTTTTTTTAATGCCAGGACTCAAAGAGTAGAGAGAGTTTCATGCTCCCGCATAAAATAACAATACATCACAAATATAATATTAAAATGATTAACTGAGCTAGCCACATCAAAACAAAAAAATTCTACATATAAAACATAATAATTAACTAACTAAATAACTATATAAATAAAATAATGAAAATATAGTTCAATATATATATATATATATATATATATATATATATATATATATATATATATATATATATATATACTGTTGCAGGCTAATGTGGACTCCGTTATATCTGTAGTCCAATTTGGGCTCCTAGCGTATATTTCATGTATACCACTATATAAGTTGACGTCTCAGTGGGATCCGTTATATGTAGCGGTTACAGTAGGCTCCGTTGGTGTATATTTCCATACTTCAAAAGCAAGGTAGGCTCCGTATATGATGCATTTCAGGTAATATGGACTCCTTGCGGCGTTGCCACATATACTATCGGCCAGTTAATACATACAATCAAAAGAATAATTGCCAGTTCGGTATTGACATTGTATAAAACGATTGCAATCGGCGTTCTTCGTAAGAAATTTTTATCTGAGACTGAAATTGTTAATTTGAAACAACAACTATGAGAAATAAAAATTATAAATTACAAACAATTGACTTATATTAAACTGAGATTGTTTATAACATGAAAGAACGAATACGTAATAATACCTATAAATTAGCATATTTGCATATCATATAAAAACCTGTTGACAAAAATAAGCTCAATAGTCGAGCTTATATGATATATTTTTATGGAAATATACATTTACATTTTTGACTGATGCATTTACAAGAATATGCTACCTTCTCCCTCCCATTTTATGCACACCTAATTTATTTTGAGTGAATGAAAACGACGAATACTCAGTGTGTATTAGTTTATTACTTTCAGGCTAAGCGCTTTCGGCTGTTAAGCCATTATCAAAGCCATCGTCATTTAAAAAAGTAATTGTCAAAGCCATCAAGTTGATCAAAAACAATACTCATGATAGAACCATCGTTATGATTGAGTCATTCGAATAAAAACATTAAAATACCCTATTGTAAGGGTGTAAAATTATATTCACATGATGACTCAATCATAACGATGGTTCTATCATGAGTATTGTTTTTGATCAACTTGATGGCTTTGACAATTACTTTTTTAAATGACGACGGCTTTGATAATGGCTTAACAGCCGAAAGCGCTTAGCCTGAAAGTAATAAACTAATACACACTGAGTATTCGTCGTTTTCATTCACTCAATTTGCATCTAGTGTGTACACCATATTCACAGGCATTTCTAATTTATTTTGTATTAATAGTTGATCCGAATAAGGACCCTACAATTTTTATGAAAGTGGCGACTGGTATCTTTCTTTGAAAACTTGATATGCATTTGTACTCGATCCAGTTACTTAAATTGCTGATAGGCTCAGCTCAATTCTGGTTAATGTCTGTAAGTTTTTGTTACTAGTTTTGGTACTCAATGAAAGTGTTGAATTCTTAATATTTTCCTATGATCAGTTTTTGAAATATACATTTTTAAAGTCATGAACAATTAAGATTCTGTTATGATAATTCCCAGTGTAATACAATATAGAAAATATATTTTAGATGCAGTTTTTGTAGATCGCACAATAATATAAAAAATATCCTTATTTATACAGAGTGTTCTTAAATATATCGACTAGGTAAGTAATTAATGAGTATTTTCAAATTAACATGCTCAACACATAACAGAGGATTTTTTTCTGAAGTGATATTCAGTGGTTCAAATCCATTATTTAATCAATTAAACGCTTTTTCAAATTGTTTTCGTTGTACGAGTGATCAACAGTGAAATAAATAAGTTCTCAATAGCTCCTGTGTCAAAAACTAAAACATTTAAGAATTGGTGGCTAAAATCGTAAATGAAAAACCCAGCAAAATTGCTTTACACATAGGTAGGCTATTGAATATCACTTATATAGTATAAAAAAATTAAAAAGCTACCATACGTGTTTAGTATATTATTTTAAAAATATCCCTCAAATATATACCTCTTTTTATTTATATATACAGTTGTATAATATAAAAGAAATTAAGTGTATTATCTATTTTGTATTACATGGTAATTTATGACGCAAACAAAATCCTGATTGCCACTAACTTTAAAAACGTATATCTCTAACAAGTACCAAAACTAACAGTAATAACACAAAACTGCAAAAATATACCGACGACATTTCTAAATATAGGATCATTTATAATAAAATTGCAATTTCGGAATATTTACCGTCCTTTATTTTTTGTCTGACACTGTATGAAATAGTATTGCAGAGAATAGCAACAAATAAGAACTACTAAGAATTTCATTTCAAATATTTTTTCACTAACCCTATAACTATCTATATCTTTGGGTCGAAAATCAGTCTAAAGCTAATGCCGAATGAGTAAGGATTAACAGCCCTGCAAAATATTAATAATAAAAAGTCTTACCAAAACGAAATAGTACTTTCGATAAACCGCTACATTCCAACTCTAACGGCTTGTATCGTACAAATTGTTAGGTCTATTTTAGCAATGAGAGAATTACATCACCTGTCAGTGTGTTTAGTACTCCGCTCAGTCTTAGAGGATCATTTAGGCATAACCGTTTCACCTTCGCTTTGTGATCTTAAAGGTTTTTTGGGATCAGGATTCGAAGGACCTACAAGAAATACTACGGTTCACATTGCTTTTCTTGTTCTCGCTAATCGGAATTATATCATTACAAAATTTCAATGACGTCGAATTTGATCCAAAGCGTGTTTTCGTTCGTAGTTTTGAGCCCTTGTGTAAAGATAAAAAACTTTGAACATCAAATTCATCGGAATGATGACGCATCAAATGCCTTCCAAAATTCTGAGCATCTTGTATACAACATGGGGAATCATGTGGTCGTCGCTTTTTCTTAGATATTCTTGGCAATTCTTGAACATCAGAACCAAAAGGTTTGGATTTTTCTGTTGATTTATCCAGTTGCTGTATGTTTTACTTGTTTAAGTGATGAATTATATTCGGATATTAAAGAGCATACTGTATCAAGTTCAAATGAAAACGACATCTGTCCTAGATGTGAATCATTATTTTTTTAAAACGTAGAATCTCCCAGTGTTAAATCACGTGTTACGATTTCATTTTTGGAATTGTAGTGGAAATCCAAAGAAGAGTTTTGTAAAACCGCATAGCTTGTCAACGGCACTTTATTTTGTGGGATCGTGATACGCTCTGATGAGTCAAAAAGATTGTTTTCTCTGTTTGAATTATTGGAAAAAAACTTTCCTCGGATGGTAAATATTCAGAACCAGATGTTTCCGTGATACTAAGACATTGTCCAGTGCTAACAAACAATGTCTTTTATGAAATTAGACAATTTAAATCATTTATGAAAATAATACAGTATCAAACTTTTGTCAAAACTACCAATTTTATGTTTTATGTCAAATGAGTTTCCATTTTTAAATTTTAAGGATTGTTTGAATATTCACACTTCTTGTCAGTACACTAGATTAATTACTTATAATTAATCTGCACAACTTTAGGCGGTGTGCAAATTTAAATGATGCCTGCTATATTCTGTAAACAGATAACCCATGACTCTACATTTCAACATTAAAAAAGTATATTTAAAGTACCCGCTAGAGGATGTAGTGGCATACGGAATAAAAAGTATTCAAAAACTAAAACCCGACTAATGAAAAGTATGAAACAAGAAAATATTCTCATCTATAATAGTTATGAACAAACTGTTCAATATTTATCTGCTATTAAGTAAACAGCTTACCCCTAATATATTATGATTTATTTGATACATACTCATAGTTATGTTGCAGTCCACTTCGTTATTCCAAATGAAACACCCAGTATATTTTTAACTTTCTAAATTGCTGATATAATTATCAACAACTTATTATGACAAACTAATATACTTTAGTCTCATGGCGAGATGATAATTATTTTATTACGGACATTCCCATTTGACTGTTATTTATAAACTATAAATTTGATGATAAATTATAATTACTGAATTTCCACCACCTACATCGGTCACTGTAAGGTAACTCAATAATATCCCAGAAAAACGTGTTCCATTTTTTATACAGGGTGAAGAATAATTAACGTAAATTTTGGATAATGGATAATAGTAATAACTGTGTGTTTTTAAATGGCAAACATATTTTTTGTCGCCTCAATTCTATATTAGATTTCAACCATATATTCTTAACATTTCCCTATGCCTGAATGTAATGGTTTTCGAGATTTTTTTGTCTTTATTATTTATTAAAAAATAATTATTATTTGTATATTAATAGTCATTTTTCAACGCCCTATCTTCGAAGTACCTTTTATTGTACCGCTTTGTTGCGCTTAAGACGGATGTTTATGGTTATTCTGTACCATGATATTCCACAGGAAAAATTATTATCTCGCAAGCTAATTAATTGTTTTCACTAAAATAATTTCATTTGAGATATGAAATAGTGTACATACTCGTATACTTAATTTCGTCCACATTAAATTATTTTGACAAAGAAAAACAACACAGAAAAAGAAGATTTAAGCATGTGTTTGAATAATTGTAGACTTTTTTAGTATCTACAATTATTCCACTGGATAGTTTTTCGTACGACTTTACCTTTCACTGTAAATAGCAGGAATACCATTTTTCACTCCTCCCCAACCGCATACATCAACCCTTAAACCACCATATTTTTCAGGGTTATCATAAACCTTTTTATCATTCTCACTTATAAAAGTTCAGGTGTAACAGTTTTTCATTATTTTTACTAAATTAGTTATTCCGATCGTTCTAGGTAATTGAAGCTACATAAACTAAATACAAGCAAACACAGAACCTCTCACATCTACGTAAAAACGTCAGATTTAACATAATTTAGTAGAATTTTGACGTTATCGTAAAAAATGGTGTTTTTCACTTGTACAACAGTCATATTTATACAGAGTGGTTCAATAACAATTGTCCATATAGTAACTGGAGAAACCTTAGCACAAAATATGAAGATTCGAGAACACTTCAGTAAAATATTCCTTCTTACTGAGATCTAGGGTGTTATATCATAATTATTTGAAATGATTGTAGTCCATTGTTTTCACACCTTCCACTTTTTATATATTAGGATACTTCAATTAGTGGTAAAATATAATTTTCCTCTATCACTAGAGGCATGCGGTAGGGATAAATACTTCTTTTCCCCCTACAATCTACGCCACTATCGTAAAAATGATTTCAGCATGTTTTCTCGATACTCCGTTACTTTCCACGTAAATATTAACCTCCTGTCTCTATGCGATACAGTACGAAGTTTTCAAGTTATTCGAGATTAAATGGAATGTTTATAATACCTAATTTTAGTTGATTCCATCTCAAATGATCTTTTCATATTGATGTTTATCAAATTTTCACTCTAAGAAGATATACATTAAAAACTATTATTTTTATTCTATCCCACTGGACGCCCCTGGTTATAGCGGGAATATGTTACCACTAAATGCATATTTGAATGGTTTGCCAAGTACGCACAAAAATATTGGAAGGTGTCAAAACAACGGGATTAAATCGTTTTATAATATTTATAATAAAACTTTCTGGGTATCGGCAAGGAGGTATAGGTACCTCCAGTTACCATATGAACAATTCTAAATGGAACACCCCATAAAAAGGATATACAGATGCAACATAATTTGTTAAAAGTATCTCGTGCTCGTAAGAAAAATTGAAATTCTGTTTCACTTTATCACTATTGAAATTAAAAACCTTGTTAAACCTTTTGAAATGAAATGATGAAATTGTTGGATATCTCCGTAAAGAGATTTGAAACTATCCGATTTGTTAATAATTTGGTAAAAAATTCTATTGAAATAAACGGGTTATAATCATTCATTTATTTTGTCCTTCCGTACACCAATTATTTGAGGATTTTTTATTCAAAATTATTTAGAATTGATTGATGATAACGAAAGAGGTATTGTTGATATTCCATAATACATAATACTTTAATTTAAATCCAATTTTCACTAATTTCTCTATCAACGATTATCGGTTCTTCAGATACAGCCAGCCGTCCTACTCGATATGGAAAAGTTTTAAAAAGTAAAATATTTTGTTTTCCATTGGATATTTTATCAATGTATTTAATTCTGACCAGCTTTGTTATAGCAGATTTTATATGGTAATTCAATCTTCCACAAAAATAATACTTTTTCAAAAACATTGTGGATGTGTTATATGATGGCTTTTGTTTAGAAAACAATGTAAAAATGTTTCAGAAAAATTGACTCATTTTCTAAAAGTAATAATATAAACATTATTTGTCATCACACACTTTGTAAAAATACTTACAATCTGGAACCCGATTTAAAGCCAAATTTAATATTCTCTTAAATTGAAATGTCATCGTGGACATTCTCACACAATACAGATAACAATTATACAATAATTGTTTCTAGCCACGTGCCTTCTACAGTACATGTTTGTACTCGACTGGAGCCCGAAATAACTGCTATATATACTGAAAAGATATCGCGCTGTTTTATGCAAAGAGGCGTCCATTTTTTAGGACTTTGGTATGTTATATTTACCCTAATTTGCTAGATATGGAGTAGTAAAGTTAAAAAAAGTACACAGTTTTGGAGTTTTTCAAACTTACGAGCTGAACTAAATTTATGTTGCGCACACACTACTACATGTGTGGATATGTATAATTGCAAAAAATTATTTAACTTCACAATAATATATAATAATAAAATTCCACTTTGTTTCGTTTTAAATATTGAATTTGTTTGAATTAAAAAAAAACAACGAATCTTTTGCAGCAAGATAAGTTACATATCAGCATAATATTTAATTAGACGATCTACGTCAACGAAGTCGCGGGTACAAGCCTATTGAGTCTACATATTTGTGCTGCTTCCCTTATGTTCGGCAAGGTAACATTCATTTCACCGTCTGATTCATTTTTCATATTAAACTTTTTGGTAATTTTAATTCAGTATAATAATTAAAATACTAGCTATCAGCTGTATTGTAGTCGCTGGAACTCGCCCTGCGACGGCCTGTCTGGGATTTGTTGATTATCAATACTTATTATTGACTAGTGAATAATGAACGTCATCATTCTTAGGAAGCTGCACACGTAAAATGAAAACTTTATCAATTATCAAACAGCCGTGAAAAAATTTTGTTATGACATGACAATTTAATTACTGCCAAAATTGTCAGAATCATTTGAAGTTATATTCAACGTTTCCAAATGAAAGTTACTATTTCTGTAGTCACTAATAGTTGGTATTAATTATTACCGATTGGTTTGTTTTAAAATTTATGAAATTTCATTGGTCAATGGAATGTTATATTGATAGTCAATTTATCAAAGCCCTCGAGCGGAAGCTCTCGATTTTTAATTAGATTAGTAATCTCAAAATTATGTCGAATCAACAAAAACAGAAGAGTGTTTATCAAGATCATGCTATAATTTGGATACTTAGCTTCAGAAATAAATAATTTGTTCTTAGTATTTCCCATTTTAAGAATCAGTGTAGCGAAGCATGATAAGGTTTTAACTCTAAAAATATACTGGGGTTGAACAATTATAATGTTTGTTATGGTATTTATAAACAACTTGAATTTTTGTTGTGTTTGGACACTTAAAATTCTCATAATTTCATGACGCCAACTTAAAATGCAAGTATGAAAATTATATGAGGAAAACGAAAATCGCGTAAAAGAATTTTGATGTTTACATCGTATGTGTACAAGAAATAAAAGCTAGAATTGGAAAAAAACTCTAGCTCAGTTGGGATGCAAATTAGATATATTTAGTAAATAATTTTTGGTATCGTGTATGTATGAATGTTTACTGAGGTGATATTCACTGAGACCTAAGAGATCTATTGTGCCTACTTTTTTCTACTTAGTTCCTGAGGAAAGTCTGAGCAGCTAGAGCATTTCCTTTAGTCCTATTTCCTAGAAAATTTTTAGGATATCCGAAGGCTTCAGCTTAGGTAATTGTCCGTCTTCATTGGTATAGTCTAACAGTCTCTATATGTAATTAACGTAATATTTGGTTATACTCATTCAGTCTATCTTGCCATAAAATTAAAGCCGGTAGATATAATCTATAAACATAATGAAAAAAAACAAAGATATATATGCCAAATTGTACTCAAACCTAAATAGGAACAAAAAGGCAATGAAATGAACATCGTGATTGATCAGCCATTTCATAATTCAAGAAGAACTTATCTATTAAATCAGTAAAATTATAATCCGAAAAAGTAGATTATTAAGTTCACACTTTCTATTTACAATAAAATAAAGATTGTTATCACCTCGAGTCAATAAGATATACAATGTAATTGAAACGTTTTGAATATTTTTATTAAAATTACTTTCAAGATTCAAAATGACAGAGTTATGTTATCTAAATGAATTAAAATAATTATAATTTGCATTCATATCTAAAACAAAAAACAGCCAACTCCAAAGCTCCCGTTAACGAATCGTTGAAGATGTCAAATTACTTGTGAGCCCTTGCATGGTATACGTATCTCATTCCTATATATATATATATATATATATATATATATATATATATATATATATATATATATATATATATTTAAAAATAAACTCATAGCTTTGATTTTCTTGAATAATACTTTAACTGTAACAAGAAATAACCGATGATGTAAGTCTTTACCAATTTAGTATAATAACACTAGAAGGAGCTCACTCTGACCGCTACAGTGATGTGGTACTGAACTGCAGTGGTGCCAAAGTTATCGGATCCTTGTTTGACCTAGAAATATAACATAAAATGTATATCAAGTTTTCAACATATCGCCATCTAGAAATATACACGCGCACTACAAAAATATACAAATTCACGAAAACGGCCAAAATTAGCTCCTTCTAAAAACTATGCCAAATCAATCTAGACATAAATATAAGGTAGTAGGTAGGACTTGGTAAACTGGGCTCCGTATATCGGAGCCCATTTTACCGCGGAGCTCACTTATACCTCAGATTTAACATGGGAGGAGCCCACCTTGTATGTTAACTAAATATATATATATATATATATATATATATATATATATATATATATATATTGTAATATAGTACTATTACTGGGTTAACTATAATGAAATTAGGTTAAAAATTGATTTCGTTTTTTTTATGTCGGCTAGCTGTTAATATGATTAATGATAAGACTCGTAACTGGGTTGCGGTTCATGCCCTTATTGAATAAATTTAGAGAACATAATATTTTTTAATACGAATATTTTTTTTACAATAGTTAATCAAATCAATGTTAACAATTTTCTTTTAATTTGAATACGATATATACCACTTTTCAAAATGAAATTTTAAATACAATTCCTTTTTGGTTTGTATCGTTTTCACTCAGTTAGAATAATAATTTCAAATTTACAATCGAACACTTGAATTTCATGAAAATGCGTTTAATAGTTATCACATTTTTTTAAAAAAAAAGTAAGCTTTCCTTTACTATTTAAATTACTGACCTAATGACTATAATTAAATTAAATGTCTATGAATACGAGCTCAAAATATGACACGCTATATCCAATTGTATATGAGGTAAAGTTCCTTCACTTCTTTGGCAGTTAAATTACCATTGTATGCTGCCTCAATAAATTTTAATTTAGTTCTCCTACCGAAATTTTGTTTGCAAGGTATGTTATAATTTTCAAAATCTAAATTTTAATTTTATTTCTTCCTAACAACTTGTATTCATTCTCAATAAATTTTAATTCAATTCTCTTACCGAAATTCTGTTTGTAATGTATATGTTGTAGTTTTCAAATCCGTGATTATAATTTTTATTTTTCTTGATAATTCTCTATTTTCATATCTCTTCCTATTGACATCTATCTGCCAAAATTTTTTGAATTGCCCCCGCTACTTTTCAATTCATCTCATTTTTTCTAAATCCGCCTTCAAATGGTTTTTTTATCTCTATCTCTATTGGCGCACTTGAAACGCGAACTTCACTACCCTCTTATAATTATTACATGTTAATTATTTATAAATTCTTAAATTTTTACTTATATCTATTATAATAATCTAATACGTAATACGTATCAGTTACTTCTCAAAAGAATTGTATTTATACATTCTCTCATGATTTCCTCAAATGTCATTTTTGACTTTTCAATTCCTTTGTAGGTTATCTGTCACAATAATTTTGATGTGTATATAGGGTGTCTCAAATGATCATTTTTACAGTGTTTCCCAGATAAATGATTCTAAAAAACCTGATTTAGAAATAAAAATAATATATTTTTTTATAAAGTTTAGTGGATTATATTTTACATAATCAATATGTTATAATATATATATATATATATATATATATATATATATATATATATATATATGAAACATGAATTTTGATTTTCTACTACACCTGCTTTCAGTCGAAATTTCAATAATTTCGACGTATTGGCCTAACCGTTCTTCGAAGGAAAAAACAACTACATTCCTGGCTAATACCACGCAGAATATTGAATTACATCCCCTTCGAAAACAGTGACGTCGATCAGCCATTTTGCCGATACGGACATCTTTGGTGATTCGCAACTGATAGCGGAATGGCATAGTACACTGACGCGTTTCGACCTTCTTGGGTCTCTTCAAGAGTGCCGTAATGCCTTCCAGTTCAGAATCTCTAATCCGAACTGAAGATACCGTCCTCCGACAACTTCACTTGGCTCGTGTAGTTACACACAAGCGAGAAGCAGTCACCTGGTGCCACCTTCACTTTCAGTCGCGAACCAACACCTCAGATAAATGCGACCGTATTAGTCGTATGAAATAAAATGAGTATAGTTTCATAAAACACGGTCGAAACGCGTCAGTGTACTATGCCATTTCGCTATCAGTTGCGAATCACCACAGATGTCCGTATCGGCAAAATGGCTGATCGACGTCACGGTTTTCGAAGGGGATGTAATTCAATATTCTCCGTGGTATTAGCCAGGAATGTAGTTGTTCTTTTCTTCGAAGGAAGGTCAGGCCAATACGTCGAAATTATTGAAATTCCGACTGAAAGCAGGTGTAGGTAGTAGAAAATCGAAATTTATGTTTCATATAGACACCTCGTATTTTATGAAATTATATTCATTTTATTCCATGCGACTAATTGAAAACGCAACCAGATTTTGTCAAAATATTTTAAACAAGAGCACGAAACAAAAAGTATGTAACGATATTGAAACCTACTGAAATAATATATGGGGAAAAGGAGCTTAACAAAACAAAAATGCATAGTGAATTGAAAAAGATCATCGACAAAACATTCGTCTGAAGAAAATGCAATGGGAGAGTTAAATGCAAAGAAACTTGAATCAAAGCCATTTACAAGAGATTGCTGTCTCGCTACAACAGTATGGTCACAGGGCGAACACACCTACTGCCTTAAAATGAGTAAATGGACCTAGGAAACAACTATAGGCCAATAATCTATCTAAATACGATGTATAAATGCCTGCCTAGCATCATGACAGAAAAATTGTAGGCACATCTGGAGAAAATAATCTATTCCTACCAGAACAATAAAGCATAGCTATAAATACTTATGGATGCAAAGATCACCTCCTAGTTGGCAATATGATAAGTGATGATTACAGAGAAAGCTACCAAAACTTCTCAATTGCTTGGATAGCTTATAAAACAGCTTTTAACAGCGTCCCTTACAGCAGGGTAATGGAATCTCTTAAGAAATATAAGGCATCACAGATAATCATACACTTCCTTGAAAAACTAATCGCGAAATGGAGATCAACCTATATCTGACCACAATCTCTGAATGTGTGTCAAAAACATACAAGTGAAAAATGGAATTTACCATGGCGATTCTCTCTGGCCGCTATTATTTTACCTCGCACTATTTCAGCTAAGTTCACTGCTATACAAGTTACTAACTGGTTGCCGGTGTAAAAACGAAAAAAATCAGCCACCTCTTGTATATTTATGATTTAGAGTTAATAGCCAGAGACGCCATTGTACTTGAAACACACCTCAAGATAGTAAGAGAATTTAGTGAAGACATTAATGGAATTTGGATTAGACAAATGTGCTGAAATAATAATGGTAAAAGGCAGAAAGGCAGAATATACATTTGAATGAAGGAACGACAATACAAATACCTAGGTGTAGAGGAGAATGAAGGCATTAGTCACAAGCGAATGAGAAAGAAACTTACGTATGAATACCTCCGAAGAACAAGAGTAATACTCAAAATCTAGCTAAGTGCCAAGAATAAATTATCGGCTAACACAACACTAGCAGTTCCGATGCTGCAATACAGCTTTGTGGTAATCAAATGGATTCAAGCAGAGATCAGAGCTCTGGATAGAAAAACTAAGAAATTACCAGGCAGCAAGCGTACGTCATAATGACGTACCTTACAGGTAATGTTAGACATCATAATAACCTCGCAATTGACGTTCTTCGGACGTCTAGGTGACGGCAAAATATCAGCGTCATTATGGCGTTAGTCAATGTGACGTCAGTATATGGCCATTTTGTAGTTGCAAATAGCTTGTTAGGTTACATAGAAGACGTCACTTATACGTTGTAAACATCGTCGTTAATAAGTACTTTTTTTGTTGATTTGGTTAATAATAAGAAATTTGTTATTACGGACAGAATTTCGACATATTACAACACAAAACAGTTACAGTATCAAACTTTAATAAAACTTAATTATTCGAAAATGTTGCTGACGTGAGTAAAAATGTTATCCAATCATAAAGTAGTGCCTAAATATTTTTCTCGTGATAATATTGCTGTTCATATGGAAATTAAAACAAAAATAAAAACGTAACATGTACAAATACTAAATAAGATAACATATGAAACCACTGCATGGGAAATATTATATAATAGTTCTCTTAAAAACACTCTTCCAAATTTCAATGCTTTAATAACATTTAGTTATGGAATATAATGTCCACATATCGGGGACTTTTTCTCTTTGTTTTATCACTTCAATATTATCTTTGTATGGCGGTCAAAATACTTCCTTTTTCAGTGGGGTAAACTAGTTAGGGTTCACCCCAGCAAGGTCACCTCCAGATTGTTCAAGAAACTCCATAACCGAAAACATTATGAACTATAATCACACTCACAACTATTTTTATGTAAGTTAATAATATTCTCTCAACAACCAGAGCAGAGTGAATTCAAAACACATAAAACCATGTACCTCGCCAATTGTGGAATGAGATAATTACCAATTTGAATTCTTCACATGTAGAGGTATTTTGAATTAATTTAGTAGTAGTTAGAATATTTTAGGTAAATAATGACTAGCATTTGTATAATTTGCAATTTATGAGATTTTACTTATTAAACAGGAGTTACCATAATATTGGGTAGTCTGAGAGCATGCCACGGGACAATAGAACTTATTATCAAAGTGAGATAGTGATTATTTTAGGGTATTTTTAAAGTAAGTCAAATTGGCATTTCATGAGATGTATAATGACAAATTTAGAATTTTTTTTTGTATCACATTACTGACCAAAAAATTATGTCACAATGATGTTATATGAAAGACAACATTAGGAACGTCCAATTAAGGACGTCCATGAGACGTCATTTTTACGTTGACGACGTTCAACGTCAGAAAATCACTAATTAAGCACGTCATCATGACGTACGCTTGCTGCCTGGGTTGCTAAATATGTATGGTGCGCTGAATCTATGGTCCGATGTAGACAGACTGTATGTCTCTATACTCTGTTTCTAAACTTTTAAACTAGGAGGACCATTTTAAGAAGCTTGAATCACACGGCTAGAAATCAATAAAAGGTTACTAGATTGGGAGGTATGACATAAAATACTAGCCATACTAAAATTATACAGTCTGGAAATATTGAGCCACAAACTAAATAATAATTGAACTAATAGACATATGGTAAATAAGCATGTGTATATTATTGAAAACGAAAAATAGAATACAACGAATTGTAACATTAAATCTATAAAGAATTCCAAGGTGGACGACAACTTTTGTACAGGTTGGCAAATTAATTTTGGCAGTTGACGATGCGCGGGAAAGCCATACAACTTGACAACGTTGTAAACGCAGTTACCGGGAAGAACAGGCGACGTACATTCCGCATGCAAAGTTTCAAATATTGTGAGACTACTAATACGTACGAGGGTAACACAATATTTTGAATTTGGATTTGAAAATAATATTAGTGTGTTCTTTATTATTAATTATGAATAAGGAAATAAATACCATTAGATTTTTCTACGGAATTTTGTTTTACAGATGTAATTATTTATTGCTTCAAAAACCATACGGAGAATTCTATAATTACCCTTTATTATTATACTTGATGTAAATAATAAATAGATTTCAAGAGACATGAACTTTCGCCTTTACTTCAAATTAATATCTTTTAAGTAGTCCCTTCATAATATTCGTCATTGAGTTTATTCGTGTATCAATATCAAGGTAGATTTTGTAGATAAAGCGTACAATATGATAAGGATTGTTAAACGACTTTCTAAATTTAACAATGGCCAACAATTTTTCCTATGTGTTCTTAGTCATAGTTAATGATATACCTACCTGTTAAGCTTTCTAAAATTGTTATTCTTAATAATATGTAGTAGATAATAATGTAAAAATTCGGGTTTATACATAAAATTTGAAAAACAAATTGGGGAAATCGCTTTTAGGGATGGGCTAATAAGTATAATAATAATATGATAAAGCTTTTTTGTGGAAGATATTTATACTTTCAGATGTAAATTTCTGGGTTTTTTGCAAATATTTACAATGAAATTGGAACATACCTTCACACTTTTTACAGAGTTAGGACTGGTAAAACAAAAAAATCTTGGTTCTGGGTGCCGTCAATTATTGTTTATTATTATGTATATACAGATGTGCTACAAATATTATATTACTCCAGTGGAATTCGTCTCCAATATCTACAATTTCATAACACCTTTTTACATTTTTACATTTGTTGAGTTCAATGTATTCAGTCATACCACCTACAAACAAACACTATAATGAAAAATATGTTTTAGATGTACACGGATCATCAACAGTGAAATAATGATGTGCATCTACAAATGATTCTTCAAAATCACTTTCTATATCAACTCCATGATCATCGCTATCTCCGTCTTCGGTAAAATTAATAATAATATCTACAACAGTATCTAAAAGTGGATCATTGTTCATGAATTCATATTCAATCATTTTAACATGGTCACATCTAACTTTCCAATAATTTGCAGAAAATTCAATACATAATTCTTTAACCTTTGTAAAATTGAATGTAACATTTCGTTTGGCCATATATTCTTCAAGTGCCGCCCAAACACTTTCGATTGGATTTAAGTCCGGGTGATAAAGGGGTAGCCTCAAAACTTGCAATCCATGTCGAATAAACTATTCATGTTATAAGTTTTATATTGCGGTTTGTACATTTTTGCAACGTAATAAAGACCCGGTTTTAACATTTGTTCACTGTAATATATGTTTCTTCCAGAAAGTCAGTTTTTTAATTGTTGTTTAGTCCAAGCAGTCGTAGGTAATTTTTCATTTAGAACATTGTGATATGGGGCGTTATCAATTACCAAAACAGCTTCTTTTGGTAGGTTTGGAATACGTTTTTCTTGTATCCTCTCCTCATAATTTTCGTACGCTATTTCATTATGATAATCTCCTGTTTTTGACTGGGAGTTCCACATAATACCAGCATTAGGTACAAAACCATTTTCACTCCCTGCATGCACAATGATGAGCCTATTATCTTTTATAACGGGTTGTCTTACTCCTTCGTTACTCTTGTCGCTCCATCCAGGTGCGTGTGACATGAATGAATGTATGGTTCATCCATATAAATGATAGGTTTGTTTTGTTCTCTGTACTTTTTTATGTTTCTTAAATAAATTAGGCGTAATTGTCTGATTTCGTGACGTTCCATTAACAAACTTGTGTTGTTTTTCATGTCGGTCTAACGAAAACCTAAAGAATGTATTTGTTTCCGCAGAGATTCGCGACTTCCTGCGAAGCCATAACTATCTGCAATGGTTTGGTGTACATTTTTTAACGTGGGTATTTTTTTCTCGGATATGTGATAATTTATTATGCAGCTTCTTAGCACAGTTTGACCTATACGGATACTGGACGTTTTTTGTTTTTTAGTAGGCACATCAGTGTCAGCATTACTTCCTGCCAGAGCTTCTTTTTTAATACGGGAAAGCGTTCTTTAGCTAACTTTCGTAGCAGCAGAAACTCGTTCAATGACCTGACAATAAAATAAGTCGATATAAATGTTGTATTAACATTTTTACTCATGTGTTTTTTTATACAAATAAAATGAGGAAGTAGTTTAATTGGTTTTCAGTGACCGTTCTTTGAAATTAAAATTTTTGTTGTGGTTTTCGGTCATTTAAAAGAAGTATGAAAATCAAAAATACTATATTACGTTTCAGTCCATTAGTTGTTTCAAACGATCTTTAGAAACCATAGATAACATATTTTAATATGACCAAACAGCAATTGTAACTTAAATCGGAAGATGGTTCAAAACAAATAATAAAATCGAAACGTAATAGAGATAGGTATGAAATGAGTATAATAATTATAAACCAAAAAACCTATTACATTTAAATAGGTATCTTACACAAAATGAACATGTGTCCTTTCATATACTCCTGTAGACAGAAACAGAATAGTAATTTATGCAACAAGTGCATAAAGTGGTGTTTTTTTTTTCACGAATGGAAAAATTTACGCATGAGCCGCAGGCATGCTAAAACCAAAAAATGTCTCATTTAGGTTGCCCTAAATGGACTAAAAATGGCTTCGATTTGTTTGTAATGATGACATAACGGTGCATAAAATTGACACATGAGTGCATACAACAACTTGTCTCACCATAATGTCACTTTTTAAATCGTTTAACAAATGAATATTTTATGTACGAAAATCGATTTAAAAAATTTACTATTGAGTGTAAATTTGTTAAATAATTAATTTGGCTTAAAAATGTTATTGCAATAATTGAAACTTACCTTTGTTCATGGAATTGTCGACTTGCCATTGTTTGTCTTTTCGGCTATGAAATTTAAAACGTTCAAAATAATTTCACGACACTGCTCACTCAACTTTTTATGCACAACTTTACTTTCTGGAGTCGCTATAAGAAGTTAGTATTGCACAACCCCGGTAATCACACTTTTCTCTGAACTGTACTGTCGAAAAGAAGCTTACGAATTCTGCCAGCGAAGTGAGCTCTTGCAATCCCAATACGTCTTTGCTACGGTGCATCGGAAGTTGCCAAACTTCCGACTGCCAAAATTAATTTACCAGCCTGTGAGGAGGTTAATAACAGTTGTCAAATTTGGTGGCACATAATGTCTTAAATTTTAAAAAGTTTTGTACTATTTTAAAAAATGATAAGATCTGCGTCGTTTCGGATCAAATGTAGATAATTGAGAATGAACGAGTCACAATAGAAGAAAATAGAATTATTGAAAGAGCAGAGAAACAAAAATTAAGCTATATGCTATATGAGAAATGCAGATCACTTGAATAAAAAATTAACACATTTGAATGAACAATTTTACGTATGATGTAGATATCAGAAGGTATTCCAGTGTAAGAATTTGTTTGATTTAAAAATACAACGAATATTTTTTTGTTCCAGAAATAAATCATCAGAAATATCTTTAGCAGAATAATGTATTTGTCATTTCTTCTTCGAATTTCTTAGTTGGAATATTTCATAGCAAGATCAGGTACCTACACCGAACAGAAAATTACCAAATTGTATAGAAAACGGCCTAGTTTTCAATAGGTTGGAAAATCAATCTATTATGATTGATCGTCACACTGAAATCAGATTTGGTATAAAAATAATTCAGTCATTGAACTATTTGCAAGTTTTATTAAAAAATATATGTAACCTTTCACAGTATATCTGAATTATCTCCATTGTCTATTATTCACTAGCTCAAGAAACACTAAATAAATTTATATAAAATATAAATAATTATTCACTTACAATCTGCCTCATTGTCGTCACTAGAAAAAAATGATTATTGGTGTTATAAGATCATCCATAATCCTATCTAACTTGAACATTTTATCTTCGTTTACAGCATGTGCAACACAATTTGGCCAGTGAATATTGTAACATTTTCTAACACTTGCATTAGAAGCAGTTTAAATGTAATATTTTTGGGTGCTACTTAAAATCATTTTCTTTTGTAACTTTGTGTCATACATTTGTGGAAAATCTGGGCATTTCTTTATTTGAGTCCAAATTTTATCCGACGTTGGGATTTAATTTTCGAAAAAGAAAGTTTGAATGATACCTCAATTATATTTTTAGTTGTGTTATCGAAGGTTTTTAACAGTTTCTGGACGACTTTGACGATGGTTAGAAGGAACAATTGTTCCAGTGTTTCTACATTTTTTTATAGTACATTGATTTAGCTAATGCTAAAAAGTGAAATTTGTACACGGTAATTTCACACAAAAGTGCCATTTCTATAACTTACCCAACATTTTTGCGAATTTCAAATACCTTGCCAGTGATCTTTGTCTTTAATTGATCATATAAGATTTTTTTATACAAATTTATAATTTTTGTTTTTCTGTAGATGATAAGTAGCCTAAACTTACAGAACACCTTTTTGGGGGCGAATGAAAACGTCTGCTAGTACCTACTTGGAATAGTATCCGAGTCCATTTTCAAATTAGTCCTGAGACTGTTTTTAGATTTTAATAGAACAATAACAAGAAACCAAGAACGCCATAATTGAAAAATAGACAACATTGTTTGTTTACAATTTACACAGTTGATCGATCATGTCAAAAGTGCTGAGTAAAACCAGCTGCGATTTGACCAATCGGAAATCAACAGAATAGCCAACTTGAATTCAAATCAGTGCTCCTAGCTTGAAAACAGGGTATAGACGTGATGGAGGTAGAGGACTATAACGAATCTAGAAGCCTACCACGATATTGCAAATCAAGGACTCGTTCATTACTTATAGCTGAAACAACAGGACAATTATATAGGTGTCATATCGATGCGAAATACAAGAAATAATGTATCCTAACCTAACCTAACCTAACCAACCTAGCCTTCAACAGAAATGAAAAACAATTCTATAAAACCTTAACAACACTAGAAAATAACCCAATATCTGAAATACCTTCTAAGCAAGAATTAACACATTTTTGGTCAAATATATGAACTACACCCCTACAACACGTCGACAATTGTAACTGGATCAAAACAGAAACAGAACGACACAATCACATACAAATACAAATGGATCATCATACTACCCAGGAAGAACTCTCAGAGACCATCAAACACACCCACAACTGGAAATTCCCAGGAACAGATAAAATACAACATTTTTGGTATAAGCAGCTTACATCCACACACGAAGCACTCGCCAGAGAAATAAACAAAAGTATACTGGACCCAAGCACATTTCCAAATTTCCTGTCACAAGGCAATACCTATGTGAAACCGAAAAACACAAACACAAAGAATCCATCCAACTATAGACCAATAACATGCCTACCTACACTATACAAAATAATAACAGCTTCCATATGTAAAAAAATAGAAAAACATCTAACAAAACATAACATACTCATGGAAGAACAAGAATGTTGCACAAAATTCAGTCAAGGGTGTGAAGAACAATTAATAATGGATTCGATAATTCTACAACAAACCAAAAAGGAATGCAGGAATCTACACATGTGCTACATAGATTATAAAGAGGCTTTCGACTCCATACCCCATAGCTGGTTAACAAAAATCTTAGACATCTATAAAATAGACACAAAAATCAAACAATTTCTAACGGACATAATGAGAACCTGGAGAACGAAAATTACCATAACTTCAGAATTAGAAACCATACAGACAGATGAACTATACATTCGACGAGGAATTTTCCAAGGTGACGCACTAAGTGCTTTATGGTTCTGTATGTGCCTAAACCCACTCTCAAACGCTCTAAATAACTCCCAATATGGCTTTAACATAAAATATCCAAAAATGGTACAACCTACTATACATAGATGATATAAAAATATACGCATCAACAACAACACATCTTAAAGGAATGCTTAAGATGATAGAAACATTTACAACAGATACACAAATGGAATTTGGTATAAGTAAATGCAAAACACTACATATCGAAAGAGGAAAATGGAAAGAAAGCAAACACAAAGAAACCCTCAACAACGAAATCCTAGACAACATGACAGAAAACGAAACATACAAATACCTCGGATTCCAACAAAACACTAAGATAAACATGCCGATATAAAAATAGAATTAAAAAAACGTTACAAACAATGATTACTGGCAATATTGAAAACACCACTCAATTCCCGTAATCTTTTCAAAGCCATAAACACATATGCAATCCCGTTCATCAAACATACTCGTTTGGCATAATCAAATGGACCCGAACAGATCTGGAAAGCATCCATACCCTTACTAGATCAGAGCTCACCAGACACAGAAAACACCATCCCAACTCATGTAAAGAAAGAATAACAATTAGCAGAAAGGATGGAGGAAGAGGTATGATAGATATTCAAGAATAACATACAAGACAGATACAACAGCTCCGGAAATTATTTCTAAATAAACAAACATCCCTTCACCAAGCAGTTTGCAAAGCTGACAATAATTATACATCACTTGATCTATCAACATCCAATCTCCCATTAGATACTTACACTCCATCTCAAAATATTGCAGAAAAACTTATTTCATGGAAAACATACATACAACATAGAACATGATCACATATCAAAAAAACTCTCTTATAAATGGCTTACAGAAGGAAGACTTTTCCCTAAAACAGAAGGCTTTCTCATCGCAATACAAGATCAGGTCATATCTACACGTAATTACCAAAAATATATAATAAGAGACTCAAACATACAGACCGATAAATGCAGAAAATGTCACCAATTTAACGAAACCATAGACCATATAACCAGTGGATGCAAAGTCTTAGCAGGCACAGAATATACCGAAAGACACAACATGGCAGGAAAAATTATTCACCAAGCCCTTGCAAAGACATATGGACTCATAACAGAGGAAACACCCTACTACAAATACACCCCAACCACAATTATAGACACCAACGAATACAAACTATACTGGGATGTAGAAATCCGTACTGACAAAACAATAAAATGCAACAGGCCGGACATCGTTTTCCAAAATAAAAAAGAGCAAATAACCTATCTCATAGACATATCAGTTCCTAACGACCCCAACATCCAAGTAAAATACAGAGAAAAAATAGCAAAGTATACTGAATTAGCCATAGACATTCAGGCACTTTGGAAACAGAAAAGAGTAGAATCCATACCGTTCATCATTTCAACCACAGGCATCACCCCACATGCCTTTAACTCACACCTTGAACAACTAAGTCTTCACCCAAATACCCATACAAACATACAAAAGTCTGTCATCCTGAAAACATGTAATATTGTGCGATCTTTCCTCAATTCAAGCAATAGACTCTGAGACGACCTGGTACAACCTGTCATCCCAGACAAGAAATACCACTTGATCAAGTGAGAAGAAAGAAGATAATAATAATAATAATAATAATAATAATAATAATAATAATAATGAAGACCAAAGCATTATATCAACACAGTGCAGAATGTGTGGAGACAAACATGAAAATGTTGAACACCTCCTTAGCGGTTGCAAAACACTTGCTCCTAGAGAATACACTACTCGACATAATAACGTCGCTAAAATCATACATACAGAACTTGCCCGCAAACTAGATTTAACTGAGGCGAAAACGCCATACTACAAGTACACACCCCAACATGTGTTAGAAAGCGACAAGTTTTTGCTATACTGGGACAGAGATATCCAAACAGACAGGACTGTACAACACAACAGACCCGACATACTGGTTTTCAATAAAACTGAAAAAGAAATACTCTTGGTGGATGTTTCGGTTCCAGCGGCTGCTAACATTCAAAAAAAAGGCATGGAAAAAATAGAAAAATACTTACCATTGTGCGAGGACCTGAAAGAGACATGGCATGCGAAAACGGTTAAAACCATCCCAATTATTATTGGAGCCACTGGAGGAATACCGAAAGACCTGAAAAAGAACCTGGATAGCCTAGGACTCCAGAAAAATCTTTTCTACGAGCTACAAAAAGCGGTCATTTTGAGCACGTGCAATATAATCAGAAAAGTGTTGAACAAAAATACATAGGAAATGCTGGAAACCTTGCAACTAACCTTGCCGGTTCTCACGCTAAACATCCGGTTAACGTGAAAAAAAAAATGATAATAATAATAATAATAATAATAATAATAATAATAATAATAATAATAATAATAATAATAATAATAATAATAATAATAATAATAATAATAATAATAATAATAATAATAATAATAATAATAATAATAATAATAATAATAATAATAATAATAAGGGGTTAAAAGGGTAGTGATGCGTCTCCTATAGCCTCTCCTACCAATTCCTGCTCGCACCTCCACGTCGGTAGCCCCGGTAACCATCTCTGGAGATTCAAGATCGGGTAACCAACCCCGGTGGCGGATCTACAGCAGATGGGCTAACGCGAGAGGGAGAACAACCACCGCAGGGGAGGTTGTATCAAGCAACCTACGTCTTTGGCGAATACGCGTACCCTAGCTCCCCTAAGCCAATACTGTGTCCCGTGGTTAGGGCTGAATGGCACCTGGGGGTTATCAGGTGTCACTAACGGAAGTTATTTGGAATAAACCTCCCCTATTCTCAGTATACCACGAACGCAACAGCTAGTAATGGTACGGCAGGGCTCTGCTGAAATAGGCTGATATTCCACCCTGCAAGCTGGCAATAGCTATAAATTGTATACCCATTCATGGAGAACGGCAAGAATGAAGCCTCGGACGAGCGACGTCAAGGACGGGGACGTCGCGGGAATACTCAGCCCGCCCAAACGGATACAGACTCAGAACGAAAAGGATCACGAACCCTGGCCAATACTGTTTCGTTGGAAAATCCAACGACCACCAAAGCCGGGAAACCACGACAACGGATGACTTGGACGGATGAAATGAACAAGCATGTCATCCGTTGTTATCTCATAGCTACCAATTTTCACCAAGACCTAACAGACTACAGAACACGCATGCACCAACAATTCGTTAGCAAGTACCCTGAATTACAACACCTTTCCGAACAAAGAATAAGTGACCAGTACAGAGTAATAATCAGGAACAATCGAATCACTGAATTTGAAATAGATCTAATCAAACAAGAAATCGCATCAGAAATTAATGAAACGGCAACCCTACCTGCCATACCGACTGAACCACACACACCACGTACCAAAACCACCATCGCTGAAACACTTTCACAAATACCACCCCCTGCACCACCAACAACTCCAAGAAAGCAGACTTTAAACACCACACATACAGAAGACTGGCAGCGAAACCACGATAATATAATCGAACAGTTACACATAACATATATGAAATGGACAGGAACCTGTCCTAACAGCAGACCAAAAATACCCCGACTCAAAGACAGCCAGAAAACCAACAAAATAATAGCCCAAGTAAATACAGCCCTCAACAGCTTAATCACCGAAAAAACCAACATAACTGAACTGCACACCTTAATCTACTGTGCAGCAATAGTAACATTGACTCTAAATGAACAAAAAATACCAACTAACAACACAAAAAACAAGACAAAACCAAAAATACCGAACTGGCAACGTAGAATAGAACAAAAAGTAACCACTATCAGAAAAACATTAGGACTACTTACCCAATACTTAATTGGCAACAGATCCGCTAAAACAATTGACAAACTTCAAAAGTCGAACATAAATTTAGCACAACTCAGCCAACAACAACTTTTATCACTCCTCGACAACCACAAACAACGTCTAGCAGTCTACGCAGGGCGACTAAAACGTTACAAAACAAGTAACCTCCGAAAGTCACAAAACAATACATTCAGACAAAATGAAAAGAAGTTTTATGCACAACTCAATAATGAAAACGATAATAAAAACTACCCAACACCATCAGAAGAAGATATCACCAATTTTTGGAAATCAATATGGTCAAACCCTGTTGAACACAACTCAGATGCCAGCTGGATCACAGAAATCCAACAAGAATATGAACATCTGGACACACAAAACAATATCACCATCTCCATCGGACAACTAAAAGACATAATTAATAAAACACACAATTGGAAGGCACCCGGCCCTGACGGAATACAAAATTTCTGGCTTAAAAAATTCACTGCGACGCATGACAGACTTGCAAAACTTATAACACACATCGTCCACAATCCCTCAGAACTCCCAATTTTCTTAACACAAGGCATCACATACATCAAACCTAAGAACAATAACACTCTGAACCCAGCCAACTACAGACCAATCACATGCCTACCGACATTATACAAGATCGTCACATCCACCATCACACAACATATGCAGGACCACCTAGACAAATACAACATACTCACAGAAGAACAGAAAGGATGCAAAAAGAACAGTCAAGGTTGCAAAGAACAGCTGACAATAGATGCAGTAATCCATCAACAAGCACTTAAAAAATTCCGCAATCTTTTCGTCACATACATTGATTACAAAAAAGCGTACGATAACGTACCACATAGCTGGCTAATACACGTACTCAGAATCTACAATATCAACCCTATCATCATAAATTTCCTCCAAACCATAATGAAAAGATGGTGCACCAACATACATGTGCAAACAGAAAATACTCAATTCACAACTGACAAGATACCCATTAAACGAGGAATATTTCAAGGGGATACACTAAGTGCCCTGTGGTTCTGCATGTGTCTCAATGTTATATCTCAGGCCCTCTCTAAAACAAAACAAGGATTCACCATCAAATTCAACAAGAACAACAATTATAAAATCAATCACCTTTTCTACATGGACGACATCAAACTATTCAGCTCGACAAGAACACAAATGAACTCCCTTATTAAAATAACAGAAACCATGTCCAACGACATAAAAATGGAATTCGGGTTAAATAAATGCAAAATCAATAGCATAGAGCGTGGCAAGTGGACAAACACCGAGGGCATCAGGACTACAGGAGGCATAATAGAGCACATGGATGAAGACGACACATACAAATATCTTGGCATCGAACAAACAATCAAACTCAACCATACAGATCTCAAAAACAATTTCATACAAAAATATACGAAGAGACTCACACAATTACTAAAAAGTAAACTCACATCCAGAAACCTTACTAAAGCCATAAACTCTTACGCCATACCAACGCTCACTTACTCATTTGCAATTCTCAAATGGACACCGACAGATCTCGAAAATATCAACAGACAGACCAGAACACTACTGACAAAACACCATATGCACCACACTAACGCCTGTATAGAAAGGATCACTTTACCTCGAGCAGATGGTGGGAGAGGAGTTCTTGACATCCACCAACTACACGACACGCAAATCTCAAACCTAAGAAATTACTTTCATGACAAAAAGTCCAAAAGCAAACTTCACCTAGCAATAGTACACGCCGACATTAACTACACTCCACTAGACTTACACAACACCGACCTTTCACTGAAGGACAAGAAAACCACATACAAAGAGAAAATACAAAGATGGGCAAGCAAAGAACTACACGGACGATACTTCAATCAGACACAAGGTGAAGACATCGATAAAGGACTAACACATAAATGGCTCCAGAAGGGTGACCTCTTCCCTGAAACGGAAGGATTCATGCATGCTATACAAGATAAAGTAATAAAAACGAAAACATATAGCAAGTACATATTAAAAGACCCCTCAGTTACAAATGACAAATGCAGAAGATGCCATTCAGACAGAGAAACAATAGAGCATATAACCAACGGCTGCAAGAGTCTTGCACCAACCAAATACCTGGAACGACACAACACAGTCGCAAAAATCATCCACCAGGAAATGGCATATAAACTTTCACTAATAAACAAAACCGTACCTCACTACCAGTACACACCATCCGAAATACTGGAAAACCAGGAATACAAAATATACTGGGACAAGACGATACAATCAGACAAAACATTAGCATGCAACAGACCCGACATCACATTTACTGACAAGAGAAACAAACACACCTACCTAATAGACGTTTCCATCCCTACCGATCAAAATCTAACAAACAAATACTCGGAAAAAATACAAAAATACACCCCCCTCGCAATAGAACTGGAGAGAATTTGGAAACAAAAGGCGGTCACCATTATTCCGTTGATTATGTCTGCTACTGGTATCACCCACAAAAAATTCACAGAACATCTGACAGAACTCGACATACCTGAAAATATACACAATCGAATACAAAAAAGCGTCATTTTACACACGTGCAATATAGTCCGCTCGTTTCTTAGAACACAATAGACTTCGTTTATACTTGGCCCGCCCGTATAAAGAAGAAATCCAGGGAACAAAAACCCTGTGAATTCCTAAAATAATAATAATAATAATAATAATAATAATAATAATAATAATAATAATAATAATCAATAATGATCCCTCCTAGGAGCTGTAAGACCTTGTCGTTGGTGGAGTGGCTTAGTAACTTCCTCCCTCCTCGAGCCGCAAGGACGGGAAGGGAGGCGTGAAACTAAAAAACAGCTCAGAAATGGTCAGTGGGGCACTGGTGGGGCTATCTATGCCGATGTGATGGCACCAACAAATGCCAGTAGAAGATCCAACATGCCCAAGTTACATCCGAACACACTGGCAAGTCCTGACCAGACATGGGGGACGAGCGGCGAGTTTCCGGCGCCGAAAAACTGGAACACTCGGCTATGGTATGGTAACCCAGACAGAAGAGTCCCGATGGAGTAAACCAGCGATAAAAAAATCCGAAATCTAAGGTGGAAAAGACCGTGCCGAGAGATGAATGATCATGCGTAGTTGATCGCTAACGGTTCCCTCCGGATACCAGGCGACCTCCGGTTGTATGCAGCCTTTCTGTAGTATCCAGGCTCTGTTGCAGATGACTTTTATTTCCTAGGTTACTCGTGGGAATTGTATGGATAATCACAACAATAAACCCCAAACAGAGGCGCCTCCCTCTATAAATAGAGGCAACACTAGAACGAACCCGGAAAGGAGGTTTCACCCCGGTTCCTGGTCGTTAAAAGAAAAAATGATAATTTTGACAAAGTCAGCCCATTCTTGATTGAAAAAGCTTTGAACGGTTTTTGTGGTACACCCAAACTAGTTCGAAAAATTAAAGAAGGATTATTAGTAGAAACAGTGTCTATTGGCCAATCAAAAAAAATACTATCCATGACACGACTTAGTGATATGGATGTTGAAGTAATACCCCATAAAACACTAAATTTTTCCAAAGGTATAGTTTACTGTCCAGACTTGCTCAATTGCCCTATAGAAGAAATCCAAAATGAGCTTATTTCACAAAATGTAACTTCTGTGTACAGACTTAAAACCAAAAGAAATGGAACATTTATGGACACACCCAATCATGTCATCACTTTTAACACACCTATTCTGCCAAAAAATGTTAAAATTGCCTTTTATTCATTAAGCGTTCGCCTATACATCCCCTCCCCTGTACGATGCTTTCGTTGCCAACGTTTTGGACACACGTCCTTAAATTGTGAGAAACCTCAAGTTTGTGTTTGTGGAAAACCTGTCCACACTGGCTCCTCTTGTGAATCGCCGGTGGAATGTGTAAACTGCAAAGGTCCACACTCGGCAAGATCCAAAGAATGTCCTATCTTTAAGTACGAAGCAGCTATACAAGAAATCAAAACTAAAGAAAAAATATCCTATCCGGAAGCAAAGCGGAAAATGACAATGAATACTCCAAAACCCAATACCTCTTATTCCCAAGCAACCTCCTCTCAACAGATAAACTTAAATACCACACTAGAGTCCCTTATCCCAAAAATTTCGACTATAATAGAAACAAAGATCAAAGACCTTTATAAAGCCCTTGTTGAAAACAAACCGATATCTATACCGACATCCAATATCTTACCACCACAACATTTCCCAGACAGTAATAAAAGAAAAAGTTACAATCTCTCGGACGATTCTGATGACATGTGTTCTTCTCAGAAAAGCGATACTTCAACAGCATCCTATAAAAAGAAAAAGGGATGGCCAAAAGGGAAACCTAGATCCAAAAGGCCCCCTTTGGAAAACCCACCCAAAACAATATCTGAAAAAGAGAAACATCCACATGAACGAGAAACATCTACGAACGCATTGACAAAAGATGATAACATATAACCAAAAATTATTAATTACTTAATTCATACACTCATTTGCTATCTCGATATATAAATTTTATATTTCTATCTTTTTTCATTCGTCTGCTCCTATAGATGTATATATCATACTCATTACTCCTAATTAAATGAACTGAGATTGTTACGAATTTAAATCAAGCTATTATAAATAACTACTCTGAATCATAAAACAAATCATATAATGATTAACAAAAACTTTATTATACAATGGAACTGCAATGGCCTAAAAAATAATCTCAGTGAACTGCAAATAATAAGAAACCAATTCCTGCCCTTAATATTCTGTCTACAAGAGACCCACCTAAAACCACAAGAACCCTTCCGATTAAGACAATATCGCTGCTTCCGAAAAGATACTATACCAAAGTACAGAGCAAATGGAGGGGTGGCCATCTTTATCAAAAATAACATCCCTGCTAAAGAAATTAGTATTACTTCAGAACTACAGGTAGTGGCAGTGCAAATCCAATATCCCACAAAGATTACAATTTGTAATATATACTTACCCAACGATAAATGGAACCCACGCGATCTACAACAAATAGTTAACCACCTTCCCCGCCCTTTCCTCATAACAGGTGACTTCAATGCCCATTCACCACAGTGGGGATCTTTATCACAAGACATCAGAGGCGGCCGCTTAGAATCTCTAATAGAAGACAACAACATTGTGATTTTAAACACAGGTGCTCCAACCAGATTCAATGTAATTACAGGAGAAACATCATGTATTGATCTCAGCTTATGCTCTCCACAATTAGCGCCAAAACTGAGATGGGAAACATTGGAAGATCTCCATTCGAGCGATAATTTCCCAATTATTATATATATTGACAACCTCCTAAGAAAATCCTACACAAATCGTGAGAAATGGTTACCAAACCTAGCAAACTGGGAAAAATACTCATCAATCATAAATATTCCTCCACTTGTCAATGACATCCAGACCTCCGTGAACTCTCTCACAAACGCCATTATCCAAGCTGCCACATCTAGCATCCCAAGATCCAAACCAATAAAATCACATCGACCTGTCCCATGGTGGACTGAGGATATTAAAGTTGCTATCAGAGAAAGAAAAAGAACTTATAGCTTATTTAAAAAACATCCAACCATAGAAAATCTCATAACCTTCAAAAGGGCTAGAGCTTCAGCTAAAAGAAAAATCACAACAGCCAAAAAGAATTCATGGGAGAAATATGTATCAACGCCAACATCAGAAACCAATTTTAGCGACATATGGAGGAAAATCAAAATAATCTCGGGAAAAAATACTCTAGATTTTCCCGAATATCTGATGCACCAAAATAAGATTATAGATAACCTCCAAGAAATATGTGAAATATTTGCGAATTATTTCGAATCCCAGAGTAGCACAAACAATTACGAAAATGAATTTTCAATTTTAAAAGAACGAGAAGAATCTGTCGATATTGATTTCACGCCGCTACAAGAAGAAGATTATAATCTGCCATTCACATTTGATGAAATGAAACAAGCCTTAGAAAACACCCCAGAATCAGCAGGAGGCCATGATGAAATCCTGTATTGCATGCTGAAGAAACTACCACCAACGGAAAAGTACAAACTTTTGGAATTCTTCAACAAATTGTGGCTGTCAAACATTTATCCTAAACAATGGAAAACTGCTATAGTGATCCCAATCCTCAAACCCGATAAACCATCATCCGACCTGAACAGTTATCGACCAATTTCACTCACCAGTTGTTTTTCCCCTTTTCCCTTGGTCTGTCCGCTGTCCTCACCTAATCCTCCCCCCCCCCCAATCCCCACTAGAGGAGTAAACCTCATTAAATAATCCGGAATCTTAAGGTGTGAGACATCGTGCCGATGGATGAATGACCACCCGGAGTTGGTCATTAACGATTCCCTGTAAGCACCTGGCGACCCTTACTTGTAAACAGCCTTACTACGATAAGGAGCACTGTCGTAGCCGACTTCTTATTTCTTCCAAACTCGTGGGATATTATATGAGCACCTCTTCCTATAAAAACCAAACAACTGTTACAGATTATGAGGCAGGATCTGTAGCCGTTATCTCACAGCCTCAAACAAATACGAATCGGGAGACGGCGGCTTCGCCCCGGTTCCTGATCGTAAGGAAAAAAGTAGGGGATTTCGGAAGCACGAATCCTTTTCTGATAAACAAATTTTTCTATGGACAAGTTGGGCAAGTTAAAAATTTGCGTAAAACTAAAGACGGCTTATTAATCGAAACAACTTCTGCTGCACAATCTAAGCGTTTATTACAAATAACAAAGTTCCTCGACGACGAAGTAGAAATTATACCACATACAGGATTAAACCAATCTAAGGGAGTCATTACTTGTCGCGATCTACTCAACTGCACTGTAGAAGAAATATTGGAAGAAATAAAAGACCAAGGTGTAACTGCAATCCGAAGAATTAAAACCAAACGCGAAGGAAAAATTATCGATACACCGAGCCACATCCTCACCTTCGACTCACCAAAGCTCCCTAAAGAAGTGAAGATAGCTTTTTATATATTGAAAACTCGCCCGTACATCCCGCCCCCCCTCAGATGTTTTAAATGCCAACTTTTCGGCCACACTGCGACAAAATGTACTAAAGATCAGGTATGTGTATGCGGCAAACCTTTGCACCCCGGTAACGCATGTGAAACACCATTAACATGTATACATTGCAAAGGACCACAGCCCGCACGCGCGAAAGAATGCCCGATCTACAAACAAGAGGTAGCAATACAAGAAATTAAAGTAAAAGACAACATATCTTACCAAGAAGCCAGAAGAAAAGTAATAATTTCCACCCCAAAAGAAAATATTTCATACGCTACTGCCACCACATCCTGCCCACCAACCCAACCAGCCCCGTATAACCCTCAAGAATTGGCCAACTCTTTAATTCCACACCTAACAAAAGCTCTAACAGAACTCTTCGCAATATCTTTTCAAATGCCACAAACGAACCCTAATAATGAAGACAACGAACACACCAACAGAACATACAGCTCAGATCTTGATTCGATCATTATTGAAACTTCGTCAGGTGGGCAAACAAAGAAAAAAAGAAAACGCGGGTGGAAGAAAGGTAGACCCAGAAAAACCTCGCAGAAATCGAACCTGACCTAGCTAGTTTCACATAAATCCACGAAAATCAACCCCCGTGATATTTTATAGTTCTAAGATTCATATTTTTTGATCCTTATCATTTATTCTTTCATAAAATTATTTCATTTATATACACATAATATATATTTACAACCAATTTTCCTTATTATACACATATTTATTTATCCCTTTTTACACAATTTTAATGGATAATAATACAAAATTCATTCAATGGAACTGTAATGGACTTAATTCACACCTTCCAGAACTGCAAATAATAAGGAGCAATTTGAACCCCATACTTTTCGCTCTACAAGAGACACACCTGAGACCGAACGAAATCTTTACCTTTAGAGGATTCCAAACTTTCAGGAAAGATGTGAAACCAAATATTAGAGCAAGGGGTGGAGTGGCAGTTTTACTAAAGGAAGAAATCCCGGCTAAAAGGGTAACCCTCAATACCAGGTTACAAGCTGTGGCTATTAAAATTGATACTCCAATAAAGCTTGCCATATGCAGCATATATCTTCCAGATTCAAACTGGAACTCATATGACATTGAAAACATATTCGTACAATTACCGACCCCATGCATAATTATGGGAGATTTCAACGCCCATTCACTCTCTTGGGGATCTTTAACAACTGATACTAGAGGAAAACGTTTGGAGAAATTTATTGACGACTCAAATATATGCCTTCTAAACAATGGAAAGCCCACACATTTCAATCAAGGCTCAAACTCCTTTTCAGCTATCGACCTAACCCTATGCTCCACAAATATAACCCATCAGTTTCACTGGAACCCATTAGAAGATCTCCATTCCAGTGATCACTTCCCAATCTCTGTTACCACTAATATCCCAACAAAGGTTAAACTTTCTACAGAAAGGTGGCTTACCGGAAAAGCCAATTGGACTGACTACTCAAATATAGTGTCTCTTCCAAACCCCGATTCGAGTAACTCCATTAACGAAATGGTAGAGGCAGTGACCAAATCTATTCTGGTGGCAGCCGATGCAACTATCCCCAAATCTAAAAGTAAAATATTATCTAAAATGGTACCGTGGTGGAATAATGAAATTAGGGAAGCAATATCAGCAAGGAAAAATACACTCAACAGATTCCGAAAATCGCCTACAAACTATAATTTAGTACAATTCAAAAAACTAAGATCAGCCGCCCGACGTTTAATTAAAGAAAGCAAAAGAAGGACATGGGAAGAATATGTATCAACCTTAACAACTGACTCCGAGGTATCCGAGATATGGAGAAAAATCAAAACAATATCAGGCAAATATCAATCTACCACCCCCCATACAATAGAAAATAACAACATATTTTTAACCGATCCCCACGATATAGCTGAAGTTTTCGCTGACCACTTTGAATCAATTAGCAGCTCGGAAAATTATTGCCCCGACTTCCAAAGAACAAAAACTACTGAAGAATCTCTCAACCTGGATTTTAATACCGATGACGCAGACCTTCCGTACAACGTCCCTTTCATTTTCGACGAACTGGCCAACACCCTTAATACCTGCAAAGATAGTGCACCGGGACTGGACTCAGTTATGTATATAATGATAACTCATTTACCTAGAAACGAGAAAGAGAAACTCTTAACTCTCTTCAACAAAATATGGTCAGCGAATACCTACCCTAGTAACTGGAAAACGGCTATCATTATCCCGATCTTAAAAAATCGAGATTCAATGACAAATCCTACAAACTATAGACCAATTTCACTAATATCGTGTATCGGAAAAATATTTGAAAAAATGGTGAACAACAGACTAACCTTTGTGCTAGAATCACGCGGCCTTCTATCAAACCTCCAAGTGGGCTGTCGACGAAATCACTCCTCTCTAGATGCCCTAGTCGCATTAGAGACTGACATTCAAAATGCCTTTTCTAAAAGACAACACCTCGTCGCAGTCATGTTCGACTTGCAAAAAGCGTATGACATGACTTGGAGATATGCAATAATGAAACAAATACACACATGGGGCCTCCGTGGAGCGTTACCTAATATTCTAAATGATTTTCTCTCGGAAAGATTCTTTTGTGTAAGAATTGACAATGAATTTTCATCAACACGAGCCTTAGAAAACGGAATACCACAAGGCTCAGTCCTTAGCGTAACTCTTTTTGCCATTGCAATTAACTGTCTTGTTTGTAACATCGGAGAAAACACCAAAGCAGCTTTATATGTCGACGATCTAACCATTTATTCTTACAGTCATTCAATTCCCGAAATTGAGAATTTATTACAAGGACAAATCAACAGCCTAGAAGAAACTGCTAGAGCCAGCGGTTTTAAATTTTCACCTTCGAAGTCCCACGCCATCCATTTCTGCAGATTAAGATCCGACCACGCCGAACCACAACTAAAGCTGCAAAGTCAGAATATCGAGATAAAACATAAAACAAAATTATTAGGTATGATACTTGACCAAAAACTAAACTGGAGACCGCACATTGAATATCTGATTAACAGATGCCGAAGAGTTATTAACATTATCAAATGTTTGTCGAGTATCCGATGGGGGTCCGACAGAGAAATTTTATTACGCATCTATCAAACTTTAGTGCAATCCAAAATTGACTTTGGCTGTATTGTTTATGGTTCTGCAAGACGTTCACACTTGAACCAGCTAAATAAAATCCAAAATCTCGCAGTAAGACATGCAATCGGTGCATTTAGAACAAGCCCTATAGAAGCAATCTTATGCGATATTTCGTCCTTACCCCTAAACTTAAGGAGAGATATGCAGCTCATAACATATGGCGTGAAAATACAAACGTTACCCAACCATTTAAATAACAAGATTTTCACAAACCTTCCCAGTCCACACACACTAAGACGTAGTTCAACTAAACCATCCAGTATTCGTTTTTCAGACACATCTGAAGAGTACAGGATAAACTTACAAATAGAAAAAATGACCTATACGTATGACACTCCTCCATGGCTAAGAAAACTACCACAAATAAACATATCTCTCAGTAAATACAAAAAAGAAGATATCGCTCCATCGATCTACCGAACGCTATTTTTAGAACAAATGGATCTATACAACGAACATTTAGTCATCTACACAGATGGTTCCAAATCAGAGAATGGAACAGGGGCGGCAATCGTAATCGGTGTAGATTCCTTCTTTTGGACCCTAAACCAAGAGTCTAGTATACTTAATGCCGAGTTGTATGCAATATGGCAAGCGTTGTTGTACTTCAGTCAGAGCAGCTTTGAAAAATGTTTAGTTTGTACGGATTCCTTAACTGCCACTCTCTCGACAAAAAATCGTTTTTCTGCAAATGAATGGGTTGTACGCATTCAAGAATTATCAACCCATCTATACAGTATGCAAAGGACTATTTCAATAATGTGGATACCTGGGCATACCGATATTACCGGTAATACTGAAGCTGATCTAGTAGCAAAAAAAACCACAAGCGGAACAGTTGACAAAGGCATACCTAACACCTTTCTGGATATGAAAACGGATATAAAGAATAAAATTTACGAAGCATGGCAGAACAGATGGAATACATATGACGGACAATTAAGACACATTAAACCGAGCGTACAAAAATGGTTCTACCCCAAAACTCTTACAAGGCGTGAACAAGTCGTCCTCAGCCGATTAAGGATAGGCCACACAAACCTAACCCATTTACACCTCCTCCTTGGAAAGAACAAACCCAGATGTGAGAAGTGCGGCATCCCACTGACAACCCAACATATATTAACTTGTGCAGCCTTCAATTTTCACAAACAATTCCTCAAAATACCCCAGATCGAAAACATTCTTAGAAACCAAAATGACGAGCTTAACCAGGTGATAACTTATCTAAAGTCCACAAATTTATTTTATAAAATATAAATTACCCAATTGATATATCGACGAGCACAATGACCTAGATGTCGATGCTCAAACACAAACACAAAAAAAAATAATAATAATAATCAATAATGATCCCTCCTAGGAGCTGTAAGACCTTGTCGTTGGTGGAGTGGCTTAGTAACTTCCTCCCTCCTCGAGCCGCAAGGACGGGAAGGGAGGCGTGAAACTAAAAAACAGCTCAGAAATGGTCAGTGGGGCACTGGTGGGGCTATCTATGCCGATGTGATGGCACCAACAAATGCCAGTAGAAGATCCAACATGCCCAAGTTACATCCGAACACACTGGCAAGTCCTGACCAGACATGGGGGACGAGCGGCGAGTTTCCGGCGCCGAAAAACTGGAACACTCGGCTATGGTATGGTAACCCAGACAGAAGAGTCCCGATGGAGTAAACCAGCGATAGAAAAATCCGAAATCTAAGGTGGAAAAGACCGTGCCGAGAGATGAATGATCATGCGTAGTTGATCGCTAACGGTTCCCTCCGGATACCAGGCGACCTCCGGTTGTATGCAGCCTTTCTGTAGTATCCAGGCTCTGTTGCAGATGACTTTTATTTCCTAGGTTACTCGTGGGAATTGTATGGATAATCACAACAATAAACCCCAAACAGAGGCGCCTCCCTCTATAAATAGAGGCAACACTAGAACGAACCCGGAAAGGAGGTTTCACCCCGGTTCCTGGTCGTTAAAAGAAAAAATGATAATTTTGACAAAGTCAGCCCATTCTTGATTGAAAAAGCTTTGAACGGTTTTTGTGGTACACCCAAACTAGTTCGAAAAATTAAAGAAGGATTATTAGTAGAAACAGTGTCTATTGGCCAATCAAAAAAAATACTATCCATGACACGACTTAGTGATATGGATGTTGAAGTAATACCCCATAAAACACTAAATTTTTCCAAAGGTATAGTTTACTGTCCAGACTTGCTCAATTGCCCTATAGAAGAAATCCAAAATGAGCTTATTTCACAAAATGTAACTTCTGTGTACAGACTTAAAACCAAAAGAAATGGAACATTTATGGACACACCCAATCATGTCATCACTTTTAACACACCTATTCTGCCAAAAAATGTTAAAATTGCCTTTTATTCATTAAGCGTTCGCCTATACATCCCCTCCCCTGTACGATGCTTTCGTTGCCAACGTTTTGGACACACGTCCTTAAATTGTGAGAAACCTCAAGTTTGTGTTTGTGGAAAACCTGTCCACACTGGCTCCCCTTGTGAATCGCCGGTGGAATGTGTAAACTGCAAAGGTCCACACTCGGCAAGATCCAAAGAATGTCCTATCTTTAAGTACGAAGCAGCTATACAAGAAATCAAAACTAAAGAAAAAATATCCTATCCGGAAGCAAAGCGGAAAATGACAATGAATACTCCAAAACCCAATACCTCTTATTCCCAAGCAACCTCCTCTCAACAGATAAACTTAAATACCACACTAGAGTCCCTTATCCCAAAAATTTCGACTATAATAGAAACAAAGATCAAAGACCTTTATAAAGCCCTTGTTGAAAACAAACCGATATCTATACCGACATCCAATATCTTACCACCACAACATTTCCCAGACAGTAATAAAAGAAAAAGTTACAATCTCTCGGACGATTCTGATGACATGTGTTCTTCTCAGAAAAGCGATACTTCAACAGCATCCTATAAAAAGAAAAAGGGATGGCCAAAAGGGAAACCTAGATCCAAAAGGCCCCCTTTGGAAAACCCACCCAAAACAATATCTGAAAAAGAGAAACATCCACATGAACGAGAAACATCTACGAACGCATTGACAAAAGATGATAACATATAACCAAAAATTATTAATTACTTAATTCATACACTCATTTGCTATCTCGATATATAAATTTTATATTTCTATCTTTTTTCATTCGTCTGCTCCTATAGATGTATATATCATACTCATTACTCCTAATTAAATGAACTGAGATTGTTACGAATTTAAATCAAGCTATTATAAATAACTACTCTGAATCATAAAACAAATCATATAATGATTAACAAAAACTTTATTATACAATGGAACTGCAATGGCCTAAAAAATAATCTCAGTGAACTGCAAATAATGAGAAACCAATTCCTGCCCTTAATATTCTGTCTACAAGAGACCCACCTAAAACCACAAGAACCCTTCCGATTAAGACAATATCGCTGCTTCCGAAAAGATACTATACCAAAGTACAGAGCAAATGGAGGGGTGGCCATCTTTATCAAAAATAACATCCCTGCTAAAGAAATTAGTATTACTTCAGAACTACAGGTAGTGGCAGTGCAAATCCAATATCCCACAAAGATTACAATTTGTAATATATACTTACCCAACGATAAATGGAACCCACGCGATCTACAACAGATAGTTAACCACCTTCCCCGCCCTTTCCTCATAACAGGTGACTTCAATGCCCATTCACCACAGTGGGGATCTTTATCACAAGACATCAGAGGCGGCCGCTTAGAATCTCTAATAGAAGACAACAACATTGTGATTTTAAACACAGGTGCTCCAACCAGATTCAATGTAATTACAGGAGAAACATCATGTATTGATCTCAGCTTATGCTCTCCACAATTAGCGCCAAAACTGAGATGGGAAACATTGGAAGATCTCCATTCGAGCGATCATTTCCCAATTATTATATATATTGACAACCTCCTAAGAAAATCCTACACAAATCGTGAGAAATGGTTACCAAACCTAGCAAACTGGGAAAAATACTCATCAATCATAAATATTCCTCCACTTGTCAATGACATCCAGACCTCCGTGAACTCTCTCACAAACGCCATTATCCAAGCTGCCACATCTAGCATCCCAAGATCCAAACCAATAAAATCACATCGACCTGTCCCATGGTGGACTGAGGATATTAAAGTTGCTATCAGAGAAAGAAAAAGAACTTATAACTTATTTAAAAAACATCCAACCATAGAAAATCTCATAACCTTCAAAAGGGCTAGAGCTTCAGCTAAAAGAAAAATCACAACAGCCAAAAAGAATTCATGGGAGAAATATGTATCAACGCCAACATCAGAAACCAATTTTAGCGACATATGGAGGAAAATCAAAATAATCTCGGGAAAAAATACTCTAGATTTTCCCGAATATCTGATGCACCAAAATAAGATTATAGATAACCTCCAAGAAATATGTGAAATATTTGCGAATTATTTCGAATCCCAGAGTAGCACAAACAATTACGAAAATGAATTTTTAATTTTAAAAGAACGAGAAGAATCTGTCGATATTGATTTCACGCCGCTACAAGAAGAAGATTATAATCTGCCATTCACATTTGATGAAATGAAACAAGCCTTAGAAAACACCCCAGAATCAGCAGGAGGCCATGATGAAATCCTGTATTGCATGCTGAAGAAACTACCACCAACGGAAAAGTACAAACTTTTGGAATTCTTCAACAAATTGTGGCTGTCAAACATTTATCCTAAACAATGGAAAACTGCTATAGTGATCCCAATCCTCAAACCCGATAAACCATCATCCGACCTGAACAGTTATTGACCAATTTCACTCACCAGTTGTCTGGGGAAAATATATGGAAAAATGATTAACTTTCGACTAACCTGGTGGTTAGAATCCAACTCTTTGCTTTCCCAATTCCAAGTCGGCTGCAGAAAAAATAGGTCAACAATGGATGCACTGACGTACCTTGAGAACGAAATTCAAGAAGCATTCACAAAGAAAGAACACCTAGTAGCCGTAACTTGCGATTTACAAAAAGCATATGATAGAACCTGGAGATTCTCAATTTTAAAACAATTACAATCATGGGGCCTCCGAGGTACTCTGCCAACAGTATTATTAGGATTTCTCTCAGACAGATCATTTCGCATTCGTATCGGAAATCAAGAGTCGTCTAATAAACTGCTACAAAATGGTATCCCACAAGGATCAGTCCTCAGTGGTACTTTATTCGCAATAGCTATCAACTTTATCTTAGAAGAAACAAACCAACTTACTAAGAAAGTTCTCTATGTCGATGATTTAGTTATGTCATGTCGCCACAAATCAATGGATACAATTGAAGATGTATTAAATACAGATATAAACACTATAAATCGATCAGCCGAATCAAAAGGTTTTACTTTCTCTCGTGAGAAAACCAATTGTATACACTTCTGCAGGAATAAAAAACCACATCCCGAACCCCAGTTATACATGCAAAACCACCTAATTAATATTAAAGATACTGTTCGTATACTAGGTATGACATTGGATAAGGGTTTATATTGGGCTGAACACGTGAACTATCTTGTCAGCAAATGCCAAAAAGCACTCAATATCATTAGATGCTTAGCTAACATCACGTGGGGTGCAGATAGGGAGATTTTATTGAATATGTATCAGTCCCTAATTCAAGGAAGGTTAGATTATGGAGCTCATATATACAACTCCTGCACTGCAACACGCCTAAAACAGCTAGACCGAATACAATCATCTGCTCTACGTTCTGCAAGTGGTGCGTTTAGAACAAGTCCAATAAATTCTCTCCAATGCGATACCGGACAAATGGCTCTTGATCTGAGAAGAAAATACCAGACCATAATATATTGCGCAAAAGCTATAGTTTATCCATCTCACCCAAATAAAAATCTCGTTTCAAACGAACAGCTTAACAAAAAATCAACATTCTATCGCAATAAAGAGCTATGCAACATGTTATCAAAAAATCTGGAAGGAGTTATGCAAGAAAATATTTCAGTGACTCCCCCTTGGACTCTTGTAACCCCACATACTGATACTACACTAGCTAGCTTAAAAAAGAGGAAACGCCACCAACCGTTTACGGAGAAAAATTTGAAGAAATACTCAAATCTTACCCCAATAACCTTATAATTTATACCGACGGCTCCAAGACTCAAAACGGGGTAGGGGCAGCCTTTGTCACAGAAAACGAAACACACTTCTGGTGCCTAAATCCTATGAGTTCAATTTTTACAGCGGAAATCTATGCAGTCTGGCAAGCACTCCTATATTTTTCCTTCTCAAATCTTCTCTCCTGCCTAATATGCACCGATTCCCTTAGTGTTATCCAAGCCATTGGCAATTTTTTTCCAAATGAGCCCTATTGTAAGAATATTCTGGAATTAAACACTCACCTCACCTCTTTAGGGAAAGCTTGCACTATCATATGGATCCCGGGCCACTGCAATATTCCTGGTAATGAACTTGCCGATCAAGCAGCCAAAGCAGCAACACAGAACCTAAGTGACGTTGGATGCCCTATCCCTCTGGATGATTTGAAAAAGGCAGTAAAAACAAAAATACGCTCTCTTTGGCAACAAAGATGGACTAACTTTGGAGGCCAGCTGTCAATGATCAAGCCTAGTATACATAAATGGATCTACCCAAAGGCAACAAGGAGAGAACAAGTTGTTATGTGCAGAATTCGAATAGGCCACACGTATATCACACATCACTATCTATTGACTGGCAAATCCAGACCACAATGCGAAACATGTAAGACACTCTTATCTGTAGAACACCTATTGAAATGTAAAAAATATAGACTTCAGAGAGTATTTGATGGATTGGACGCCGACGTAGACATAAAAGCGATGGAAAACAACGACACTTTAAAGAAAATACTTACTTTCCTACAAGCAATCGACATATTTAGAAAAATATAATTAATTAAAAAGAGTGAAAGGAAGGATTCAAAAGAGCTAATGGCCAAAGTAGTCGAAGCTCCAAGAAAAAAAAGAAAAAAAAAAAAAATAATAATGATAATAATAATAATACCCTCCTAGGAGCTGTAAGACCTTGTCGTTGGTGGAGTGGCTTAGTAACTTCCTCCCTCCTCGAGCCGCAAGGACGGGAAGGGAGGAGTGAAACTAAAAAACAGCTCAGAAATGGTCAGTGGGGCACTGGTGGGGCTATCTATGCCGATGTGATAGCACCAACAAATGCCAGTAGAAGATCCAACATGCCCAAGTTACATCCGAACACACTGGCAAGTCCTGACCAGATATGGGGGACGAGCGGCGAGTTTCCGGCGCCGAAAAACTGGAACCCTCGGCTATGGTATGGTAACCCAGACAGAAGAGTCCAGAGGAGTGAACCTCAATAAAAAATCCGGAACCGAAGATGGAAGCAATCGTGTCGATCGGTGAATAGCCCCACGACAGAGAGGCTGCGAACGATGCCATTGAGATACCAGGCGACCCCTCAGTGTATTTAGCCTTAGCAGGGTATGGGAGCACTGCCCTGCCGGACTTGTTATTTCTGCCCTACTCGTGGGATCTACATGAAACCAAAATTAAATACGCCAGAACCAGCTGCAGTTAGGGGTGCTATAACTGCCGTTGCCTTCACTCAGCACCATAAAAATACGAACCTGGAGACGGGAACAACACCCATGTTCTTGGTCGTAAAGAGGAAGGAAGGAGACTTTTCAAAAGTCAGCCCCTTTCAAATAAATAGAGCAATGTATTCAATAGTAGGACAGGTTAAAAACTTACGAAAAATCAAAGATGGATTACTCGTTGAAACAGCGACTGCAAACCAATCGAAAACAATTAGTGGAATGAAAAAGTTACTAGATTATGACATTGAAGTAAAACCACACCAACGTTTAAATTTTTGTAAGGGAGTAATCAACTGTAAAGATCTGATGAACTGTACAGAAGCATAAATTTTAGGAGAACTGAAGGGCCAAGGTATATTAGAAGTTCGAAGAATAAAAACAAAAAGAAATGGAGAACTTATTGAAACCTCGAACCACATTTTAACTTTTGACACTCCGAAACTTCCGAAAGACATCAAAGTTGCCTTTTACCTACTAAAAGTACGCCCATATATACCATCTCCACTTCGATGCTTTAAGTGTCAGAAATTTGGTCACACATCCCTGTCTTGCGACAAAGAACAGGTGTGTATATGTGGAAAACCGCTACATACAGGAATCCCGTGCGAACCACCTGTAACATGTGTCAATTGTGAAGGAGCTAACGTTTCAACCTCTAATAATTGCCCAGTTTTTTAACGGGAGAAGGCAATTCAGGAAATAAAAGTTAAAGAAAATATTTCGTACTTTGAAGCAAGAAAAAGAACACAAATAAGTGTTCCTCTACCAAATACTTCTTATGCCCAGGTAGCCTCTACTGTAGCAAATACTTCTATAAAAGACTTGGTTAATGACTTAATTCCGTCCCTTATGAATGCTCTCAAAAACAATTTCGATATAACACCAAAAATAATGAAAAGACCTTTACACCCATATCAATCTCTCGCATCTGAAAACTATAATGCTAGTCAGTCAGAATCCCAGAGCCATTCGCAGCGATCCAAACGCCATCTTTCGGAGACCTCTGATATTGAATCTATTACCACTGAAGACGGTTTTGATATTTAGCAAAATAAAAAGAAAAAGAAAGGTTGGCCTAAAGGCAAGCCAAGAAAACCTCAAACTGGTATAGATATAGAAATACAACTTCCGGGCCAAGAGCCTTTGGCTTCGGATTCAAACATGTAATATAAATTCGTCTATTCTAGTCTTGCGCTATTTATTTATTTATACATTCTCTTTAGTCATACATTTTATTTATTTATATACTTCATTTATTCTACTTTTTATCTATCCACACATTTTATCCATTTATAAATTTTATTTATACTCAATTTTAAACTCACGCAGCTCTTCACCTTTCAAAGTACATAACATAAACTTAATATCTCATGGCTCTAAATGAAAATATACCACAATGGAATTGCAACGGGTGTAAAACGCGCTACCCTGAGTTGAAGAGCTTGATTCTCAGTAAAACACCTCTCCTCATCTGCATACAAGAATCACATCTGAAACAAGGAGAACATTTTAATTTAAGAGGCTATGAATCTGCCAGATTAGACGTCATACATGATAGACGTGCTAGAGGCGGGGTAATAACGTTTGTTAAAGAACACATACCATTCACTATCATTCCTTTGAACACAAACCTTCAAGCTATTGCTATATCCATACTTTTTCCCTTCAAAATGACCATTTGTAATATGTATCTTCCCGATGTAAACTAGACACCGGCAGAGTTACGAAACTGTATTAGACAATTACCGGACCCATTCCTTCTGTTGGGTGATTTTAATTCACATAACGAACTATGGGGTTCGACAAAAACATGCCCAGGAGGTAGAATCCTAGAGGATATAATAAATGAACATGACCTGATCATTTTGAATTCAGGAGAAGGAACATATCTCAATCTAAGATCAAACAATATGACTTCAATCGATCTAACCATTGCGTCAGCACAAATCAAACACAAATTTAACTGGTACGTCAATGAAGAATGGAATTCAGATCATATTCCTCTATCGATTGAAATAGCAGATAAAAGCATAAACAAAAGGCGTAGACAAAAATATATTTTCGATAAAGCTGACTGGACACTTTATGGAAATACTTTAGATTCGCAAAACATAACAGGAGTATCAATCATGGAGCAAGTAGACGAATTAACCAATGCCATTCAAAACGCTGCTAATTTAAGTATACCTAAAACAAGTGGTTTGGTAAAAAAAAAGAAGAGTACCTAGGTGGAACCCAGAATTGGAAGAGGCCATTAAAAGTAAGAAAAGAGCCTTCAATTTATTTAAGAGAATGCCGAGCAACGATAACATGATTAACTTCAAAAGACTCAGAGCCAAAGCCCGTTTTCTTTTGGTGAAAAGCAAAAGAGAATCGTGGCAAGATTATGTCGGTACAATCGACTTAAATACCCCAACAAAAGAAATTTGGGAAAAGATTAGAAAAATTAAGGGATATAGCTTCAAAGTGACCTCACCCTTATTAATTATAAACGGTAGAGAAATTACGGGCGAAGATAATATAGCAGAAGAACTTGCCAAATCATTTGCAACAGTGAGTGCCACCAATAATTATAACCCAAATTTTGTACAACTTAAAACCATACAGGAAAGCATAACGATAAACTTCGAAACACGAGAAACCATACCATATAATATACCATTCAGCTTAGAGGAACTTGAGGAAACAATAACAACCACCAACAATTCAGCACCAGGTAGTGATGAGATCCCTTTTGAACTCCTTAGGCGCTTACCTGAAAATAAAAGAATATATATATTAAATTTATTTGACAAAATATATATCAACGGTACTTACCCCACACAATGGAAGAATGCAATTATAATATCAATCACAAAACCCGGAAAAGATGCAAAAATTCCATCTAGCTATCGACCCATCTCACTAACATGTTGTCTAGGAAAAATACTAGAAAAAATGGTATGCGTAAGACTACTGCAACATCTGGAAAAAGAAAAACTATTATCAAATTATCAAATGGGCTTCCGTAAAGGAAGATCCACTGTCGACCAACTCGTATTAATGGATAACTACATAAAAAAAAGTTTTTCTGAGAGATCACATACGGTAGCAATATTCTTCGATATCGAAAAAGCCTATGATACAACATGGAGATACGGGATTTTGAGAACATTACATACATGGGGTTTTCGTGGCAACTTGCCGAAATTTGTTCGAAGCTTCCTAAGTGAAAGGAAGTTTAGCGTTAGAGTCGGAATGGAAACATCACGAAGGCATTATATGGAAAATGGAATCCCTCAAGGGGCAAACTTGAGTGTAATTCTATTCTTGGTAGCTGTCAACGGCTTGGCAAATGTTGTAAGCGAAAGAGTACAAAAAAGTCTGTATGTGGATGATCTGGCGATATTTTACTCCTAGCCGCTTATGGAAGATATAGTCAGCACATTACAGAATAGCATAGATGCCATCGCAGAGTATTCGGAAAACAACGGTTTTAAAATATCGGTAGCTAAAACACATTGCATACACTTTTGCAAGCAAAAGAGAAGTCATCCTGAACCCATGCTGTACTTGTATGGAAATAATATCCAGATTGAAACATCTACCAAATTCCTGGGTATCATTTTTGACAAGAAACTTCTTTGGCAAGACCATATAAAAGAGCTTGCAGCGAACTGTAAAAAAAGGTTAAATATCTTAAAAACCCTAGCCAATATCAATTGGGGATCTGATACAACTGTACTGATAAATTTTTACAAGACGTACATATTATCAAAAATGAATTACGGGTCCATCATTTACGGCTCGGCAAGTGAATCTAACTTGAAAGTACTGGAGCATATTCAAAGTGCTGCCCTAAGATTAGCTCTAGGTGCATACAGAACAAGCCCTTACCTTTCATTATGCTGTGAAGGAGGAGTAACACCACTTCGGTATAGAAGGCAAAACTTAATGTCAAATTACTACTGTAAAATTCTTAAGAACCCTACAAATCCAGTTCATGAAATACTATCTGCACCAGCGACACCTTTCCATACCCAACGAATTAGTACTCTATCACTTCCTATAAGAACATCACTTTTACTGTCCTCTCTAAATATCAGCACAAAGGAAAATGATGAGGGCCTAGAAGAACAGAAAAAGAGCATAAAAGAAAAAATTATGGACAGGTGGCAAGAAGATTGGACTGTAAATAATAACTTCCTAAAACAAATACAACCAAACATACAACTCAAACCAACAGAATACAAACTTCAAAAACGTAGGGATAAAGTGATAATTACCCGGATAAAAATTGGACATACTAACCTGACCAGCTCTCACTTTCTTCTCGGTAGAAACCCACCTGTCTGTGAATGCGGAAGACAAAACACCGTAAGTCATCTAATAGTTGAATGCCCACTGCTTTCTCGCAGCCGTCTAGATATGGGGATTGCAAAAGATGTTAAGTCATGCACATCAACAACAGACCAGCAAATTAAGCTCCTAAATTTTCTAAAAGCGAACAATTTGTATCTGAAAATATAAAAGTGTAGCCTCAAATATTGGGGGAGGTTTTTGGTTGGTAGGCCATAAAGGAGTCCAACACTACCCGATTATACGTCGGGTGAACATGAGTTTTCCCTCCTCCAAATTAGAAGAGCTAATGACCAAAGCAGTCGATGCTCTATAATAAAAAAAATAATAATAATAAGAATAATAATAATAATAATAATAATAATAATAGTGTTTTTAAATGAAACTCAAGGTCTCTAGTTAATTCCACAATATAATACAAGTTATTGAAAATTCTAAAAAATTAACAATTGTTTCGATAAATCAATATCATCGTCAGAATGACAGAAGTTACATTTCATTTTATGCCTACCTGATGTTTAGTAGTTATATTTTTTTGGCTAGACCAAGAAGTAACCTAACTTGTGATTGGCTTAATTTATGTTTATAGAAAAAAAGAAGAAGATGTGATATTACAAATATTGAAGCTTAGATATTATTGGCCCTATGGTGATATCCTGGATATCATTATTCCAATTAAGATCAGTATAACTGTGCAATGATATAGAAAACCAGGAAAACTATATCTGCTGATCTTTACAATTATCACTTAAGAAGACAGTTTATTAGTGGAGAATTCCCTAGATTTAACTGTTCATTGACAACTTCATATTGTGGGTTTCTTAAATGTCTTCTAATTTCCAGTTCTTCAAGGAAATCCAGTTCTTGTTTCTTTTCACAAATATGCAGCACTTCTAGTTCTGTGTTAGGTGTCAATGAATGATTGGTGTCAAGTAAGGGTCGAGACAGTCAATTTCAATAATAATAATAATTAATACTTAACCTACCTAACAAATACATAGAAACTAACAACATACAGATCAAGAGAGGAATTTTCCAAGGAGACACATGGAGCCCGAAGTGGTTCATCCTAGCACTGAACCCACTAAGCAGCCTACTGAAAGCAACCAACAGCGGATACAAGGTCACCAAAGACTATAACCTATCACATCAATTTTACGTCGATGACATAAAGCTCTATGCCCCAGATGAATACAAGCTATCATCATTATTAGAAACCACTGCAACTTTCTCTAAAGACATAAACATGAATTTCGGACTAGATAAATGTGCGTCACTTATAGTGAAAAAAGGGAAAATAGCCGAAAGAAACAACATAGACCTACCCATAAATAATATATCATTCCCTGCATTAACCGAGGGCGAAACATACAAATACCTGGGAGTAAAGGAAACACTAACACACAAAACCAAGGAAATGAATGAACTCATAGAGAAAAAGTACAAAGATAGGCTAACGAAAATCATACACAAACAACCAAACGCAAAGAACAAAATCAAAGCAATAAACACCTGGGCAGTACCTATATTGACCTATTCCTTCGGAGTCATACAGTGGACTAAAACAGACGTACAGGCACTAGATAGGATAACAAGGAAAATACTTACAAATAATAGATCATTACATCCAAACTCATCCATTGAGAGATTATACCTACCAAGAGGACAAGGAGGTCGAGGTTTAGTGAATAAAGAAGCTACACACAATATTCAAGTACATAGCCTACAAACCTACTTCAATAACAAGGAAGCACACTCACAACTGCACGTTGCTATCAAGCAAGCAGACAAAAAATACACACCACTGAGTACGCATACCCAATTACAATATACAGACAAGAAAACATTCATGAGAAATCTAACACAGACAGGGGAAGGTAAAAAACTACACAGCAGATATGAACATGATCTCAGTAGGCAACACCAACTATCGACTAAATGGCTTGAAATAGGACAACTATATACAAAAACAGAAGGATTCATGTGTGCTATACAGGATCAGGTAATAGCTACAAAGAATTATCAAAAGTATATAACCAACATGAACATAGATGATGACAAATGTAGAATATGTAAAGCAACGTCGAAACATTTCAACACATAACATCAGGATGGTCCGGTCTAGCTCAAACAGAGTATTTAAATAGACACAATCTTACAGCAAAAATCTTACACAAACATCTACTTCAAAAATACCAAATAAAAACAACAGAAGATCCTTACTATAAGTACAAACCTGATCCAGTGAATGAAAACCAAAATTTCAAAGTTTATTGGGACCGAACAATTGTAACAGATAAAACAATAACAAATAACAGACCAGATATGATAATTATAGATAAAATAAATAAAATCACAACACTAATAGACATCGCTCATCCCCTGGATCACAACATACAGAAAACATATACAGAAAAAATTAGGAAATACACCGAACTAGCTGAAGAAATAAAGGCAATGTGGAAGATGGAGAAAGTTCAGATAACCTCAGTTGTCATTTCAGTAACGGGCCTCATACCAACAGAGTTAGTTAATGAATTCAAAAAACACAACTTACCACAACATACAATACTAGAAATGCCAAAATCAACTACATTAGAAACGTGTAGGATAGTAAGGAAAATTATCAAATAAGTCAACAAGGTATGAGTTTTGCGTGAGCCCTCATACTTTTAATCCGTGTAAACGTGATAACAAGGAGAATAATAATAATAATAAATGAACATTAAGTGAAACTTTATGACAAAAATGACTGGTATCATCGGGAGACAAGTGAATATTATCTGCGTAGTTTGAGCTTCCTGTCACGTACTGTATCTCGAAGTTGTATTCTTCCAAATCATGCCTAATTCTGGTAAGTTTTGTAGTAGGTTCGGTCATTAACATTAAGTGAGAAGGGTTTATGATCCGTCTTTACTATAAACTGTGGAGTACCATATAAGTAACATTTAAAGTGATCAATTCCCCAATGAATTCTTAGTAGCTCTTTTAATATAATTGGTTTGTTTACTTTGCTTTTCTTGTAACCGCGCGATGCAAATGCAATGGGTAAATAAATGCCATCGTAGTTTTGGCGATGTATTTCCGAATATGCTCTAGTTGAAGCGTGTGTGGTTAGGATGTTTTGTTCTTTGAAACTGGGTATTTGAGAATGGGTGGCTTGATTAAAGTTAGTTTTTCACATTCCTTTGCAATCAAAGATGACGTTATTCCTTGATAACTTTTTAAGTGGTGACCGTATTTTAGCAAAGATAAATTCGTTATAACAGATACATCGACGAAACCATTCGATATTGTATACATATACACAATAGACCTATTTGTATTACAATGTTGGGCAAATTAACAAAATTTGCAGTCAAGATACCTGTAAAAGATGAAGAATCGCAACCGATAGCCCGAGAGATATTTGACAAGTTTCTACCTATCAGAAAAATGTATTAGAAAGAACATTTACTGGTGTGTAAATCAGAGTAACGTGAAATGGGAACAGAGGAATGTTATGTATCATAGCCATTTTGGAGACAGCCGATACTAGTTCACCCAAAATCGACGCGTCTTATGTTTTTTAACAAGTCAAATACAAAGTTGATATAACTTTCTCACATTCATCAATTAAAGCATTCGACGTCGTTTTAATACAAAAACTGATTAAACGACTTTTAATTTACATGTGATCTCAAAGTGAGTAAACTTGACATCAAATTTTGTTGATAAACTTGAATCAATCAACAAAATTCAGCCCACGAGAAGGCGCCTTTAAGAAGTGTTATGCTATTTCAATTAATATTTCCCCAATTATGCCTTAATCACATAGAAATTGGGGAAAATCTAGTTGAAAATCCGATATCTTTTTGCACGCGACAAAGCGTTGAAGAGATGATGTAAATATTTGTATCCTTTAGAGGGTAATCGAGTATGGAAGGGTGGTTTTTAGTGGTGCATTCGAGTACATCAATCGGCGTGTCGCGAGCCTGATATGCGAATATCTACTTCATGGGCCACTTGTTGAATGTACCCCCAGCAAGCACCCTTCATCCTATCGAGAATTCCTCTAAACACAGTAGATGTAAAAATTTTACTTTTTCATTTATTGATTCAATTTACGTTGATGTCAGGATAATCTTATTTGTACAAGAGGAGTGATAATTAGGTATTGTCAAAAGACTGTATATCAAATAGGAAAAATTAGCCCTAAATTGTTTGAATGAATTGAGAATAATAAAAAAATATAAACTATATAGTAAGAAAGTTCAATGAAAAAATATTGCGATAGATATGAATTCCCAAAGAAATATTCAACAGTTATAAAAATTAGCTCAATAAACAACCGTGTATGTTACTTATGTAATTCTTATTATTTTGAGGAGTAACCACGGAAAAACGTTTTAGTTTTTAGATTTAAAATTCGCACCAAGACGCTTGTCAGTGTCATGGCTGTTGTGTTCCCTAGCCGTCAGTTCCTTATGGTTCTGAACGGCGAAATACGTATCGTCTGGGTCGATTCAATCTGTTTTCCAACTCGGTTTTCATGATTGCATACACGTGTGTCTGACATCTAGTTTTCTATTTCAATTCAGATTCAAAAATTCTTGGTTTTCTGGTTAATTATCGGGCTGAGAAGGACCAATGTTGGGTTCCCTTGCTGTCAGTTCCTTATGTTTCTGAGCGACAAGGACTTCGCTTGAAAATATATAAATTTTTAGGAAAAAACACTGCTCTCACTTAATTGATTTTTATTACTCATGACATTAAATGTCACATACATTTCTCTATACAATTATTTTTGTTTCCATGGTGATAAAAAAATATCACACAGCTGGCTGGACTTTATTGAGGCACGTAGGTCGATCAAAGGTACTACTTATCGACTCAAAAATAAAGAATAATAACGCGAAACTGAACATTCCGCCTCCCTTGAAAGGCTCGGCAATGAAAAGAAAGTTTATCTTTAAAATAGTCTCATAAAAAAAACTGAAATAATCATAATCAACAGTCGTACTTTTGATAAATTTCTGTACTAATTTGTAAGACACATATCTTGTTAATAGCACGTTTAACGATACCATTCTTGGTCAACACACATACGACGCGTACTATGGAATTTGAACCAGAATGTGCTTCGACGATTCTGCCAAGTGGCCAGCATAGAGTAGGTAAGTTTTCCTCTTTTAATAAGACCATCACTCGAACTTGTGTGGATTACCGTATTGCCATATCGTTCGTTGTTGTAGCAGGTGCAGGTATTCCTTCATCCACCTTGACCAGAAATGTTGAAACTTTTTGTTGAGTAAGCTGATATCTTTTGACATAATTGGTTTTCACGTCGGTTAAATCTTTATGTGGAACAGTACTTAGAACTCGTCAAATAAGAAAATGTCCAGGCGTTAAAGCTTCCAGATCTAGCGGGTCCTGAGACAACGGGGTAATAGGTCGCGACTTAAGTACCGCCTCCTATTGAGTTATTTTGGAATAAAATTCTTCGAAGGTTAAAATGTTTGGTTTAGAACATGATTCAAGTGATGTTTCGTGGATTTGACAGCGGCTTACCGAAGTCCACCGAAATTTAGGGATCGCGGTGGTATAAACTGAAATTTAATTCGATTTTCAAGTGAATAGTTTCGTATCTTATGAGTATAAGTTTATTTTTGGATAGCTAACAGCTTGTTATTGGCACTTACAAAATTTGCAGCATTCTCGCAATATAAATTTGTACAAATACCTCGTCTAGAAACGAATTTTTTTAGAACATTTAAAAACCGTCACTAGTTAAATCAGATATGAGTTCTAGATGAACAGCCTGTGTAGACCTTATTATTTAACGGTTTTTTAATTTACCATCTCTAAATTCATAAGGTCCAGAAACGTCAACCGATGAGGACAAAAAGGGCGCAGAAGGGGTTATTCGTAAATATGGTTGTTGACCTATTTGGGCAGTTAAACCTTTTGGTTTTGCATTAAGACATGTTATGCAATTTCGTATACATTTTTTAACAGAAATTTTTTCATTTAAAGGCCGAAACGTTTGTCTTATAAAGATTGGATAGTTTGAGTACCAGCATGCAAGCTACGTGCATGTTCTTTTTCAATAACTAAACGAGTGAATGGATGTGAATGAGGAAGAATAATCGGGTGTTTAGAGTTACAAGAAATATGTACATTTTCAAGTCTATCGCCGACTCGAATTAAGCCGTTTTCCAAAATTGGACATAAAGATTTAAAGTGACTTTTGAAACTTACAGATCCAGTTTTTTGAAGTGAACTTATTTCGAAAGGAAATGCGGACAGTTGCAGCAATTCAGGAAGAGCCTCTATACTATTGTTTATTTCAGAAGATGATAAAAATTTGGAATGCTATCGTTTTTCTTTATTAATCTTAAAGTTGTTAATAAATCTGAAACAATAAGCAAAAACGCGAATTAACCTATTAAAATTAGAATATTTTTCAAATATATCAATGTTTTTGGTATAAGTATTAAGACATGTCGTTGTTTGGGGCTTAAATTCAGGAATCTCATCAAAGTTTTTTTCAAAATTAGAAATATTGCAATCGGTAGGCCAGTACTTTGGAGATTTTTGAAGAAAATCAGGTCCGTGCCACCACAATTTAGAGGTTTTTAAAATGTTTAGAGTACAACCTCGAGAAATTATGTCAGCGGGATTAAGAGATGATATAGAGGGTGATTCATAACTATTAGGACATACGCTAAATATAGATTGTTTGGACGAAAATATGGCGATAGGACCAAATATACCTCAATAAAATATTGCTGTGGAAAAAGATTAAGGGCGTTAAAGATGAATTTTTTTTGTTTTTTGCTAATAATTTCACTGTTTATTTATCGATTGTTATCAAAATCGGGACAGAGTCATAGTTTTATACAGGCAATATGATTTTATGTATTATTTGACATTTTGTTACAGGGGGAGCCTTCTGAAGGATTTTTGATGATGAAATTGACTGGTAACTTTTTTTGACGAAACTTTTTAGTAATTTTCATTAAAAAATATGACATAAACATCATTTCTACGTAATATTGGTACTCTTGTCCAAACACGATATTCTCTTTCGTTTTCGAGAAAAACGTAATTGAACAGTTCAGAGTATCAGAAGGGGATTTCAAATATTATTTCATTTATGAAAAGTGTGCTTTGGACTGTCAGATGTTGCATTTTTTAAAGCTATCATATACTTTTTCGATTGAAATGCCTCGTCACAATCATTTTACGAATCAAGAAATTCGGGATATGATTTGTGTATACGCACAAGAACATTTTTGCGGGCGCTCTGCAGCCAGAAGGTATGAATTGTTATATCCAGGCAGAAATCAACCAAATCACAAAACTTTTTCAAACCTATTTCATCGTTTCATCTCACAATAAAAATCAAGGTGGTCGTCCAAAACAAATTTCACCTAATCAAGAAGATGAAATTTTGATTCGAATAGATGAAAATCCTACAGTAAGTTCACGTCATTTGTCATCAGCAATAGGAGTAGGTCAGTCGTCTATTATTAGAATTCTAAAAAAAGAAAAGTTCCACCCGTATCACTTCACTCCTGTTCAAAATTTGGTTCCAAGAGATCTCCCACGACGGTTACAGTTCTGCCAACGTATTCTCAATAAGCATAATGGTGACCGAAATTTTATTAAGAATATTATGTTCACCGATGAAGCGTCTTTTACCAGATGAGGGGTATTTAATTGGAGAAACAGCCATTATTGGGAAGAAAAAAATTCGCATGCTCTGAAAGAAAGACATTTCCAGCATGGGTTTAAAATTAAATGGAGATTCGTATTTATTTTTTTTGCTAAATACTTTTAGCTATATTTTGGATAATCTGTCACTAGCTGTAACAAATAAAATGTGGTTTATGCAGGATGAAGCTCCACCTCATTTCTCTTTAGTTGTTAGAAATCATCTAAATGACATATTTCCTCAACGATGGATTGGCAGAGGAAGTGATTTTGAATGAGCACCAAGAAGTCCTCGCTTGATTTTTATGTATGAAGTCCCTAGTTCATGCCAATGAAATTAACTTGACAGACAAACTCTGGAGGAAAATACAAAATGCGGCTAACTTTATAAGGGGGCAGAATAATATGTTCTTTGAAGTTCGAAAGTCTTTTATTAAAAGAATTAGAAAGGGCATAGAAGTCGGAGGAGGCCACGTAGATCATTTAATTTGAGTTTACTCTTTTTATGTTACATTGTTTTCAATTATGCTTCAACGTCGAAATAAAAGCCTTATGATACAAGTTTTTTTATTGTCCGTTACTTCAAATCCCCTTCCGATACTCTGAACTGTTCAATTGCGTTTTTCTCGAAAACGAATGAGAATATCGTGTTTGAACAGGAGTACCAATACTACGTAGAAATGATGTTTATGTCATATTTTTTAATAAAAATCACTGAAAAGTTTCGTCAAAAAAGTTACCAGTCAATTTCATCATCAGAAATCCTTCACGAGGCTCCTCCTGCAACAAAATGTCAAATAATACATAAAATAATATTGCCTGTATAAAATTATACCTCTGAGCCGATTTTGATAACAATCGATATATATCCAGAGACATTATTAGCAAAAAATTAAAAAAAAATTCAACTTTAACGCCCTTTATCTTTTTCCACAGCAATATTTCATTGAGGTATATTTAGTCCAATCGCCATATTTTGGTCCAAACAATCTACCCTTAGCCTATGTCCCAATAGTTATGAATCACCCTGTATAATTCCAATTATTTACTAAGGTTAAATACTGTATCTCAGAAACTCGATTACTAACAAAGGTTTTCCACATTCGGGGTTCACCTGCTATCCATGAAAGGATTATTGTAGAATCCGTCCAAAGACATATTTCATCAATGGAAAGACCTAAAATCGATAACATTTCGATAAAAGTCGAGACATTAATAGTGCTTGGCTCCACAGGCTCGAGGTAGGGAAATAGATTTTAGCGGAGCTACGCGTGATTTTGCACAAAGTAAATTACACACGATGTGACCGTGATCATTGATAGAACGTAAATATATCGCGGAACCATACGACTTTTCGCTCGAATCCCTAAAGGCATGAATTTGAAGGTTACGAGAATTGTTCACTAAGATATGTCTGGGTATTTGTAAAGATTGAATTCCATATAAATCAGTTTGAAAATTACGCAATAGTGTACAAAGTTTTGCATTGTCTCGTCCCATTCCAATTGTTGTATCCATAAATTTTGCATAACGAGTATTGCACGTATTAAAATTGGGCCCAAGAGAGAAAGGGGATCGAAAATTTTGGCAATAAAAGAAAGTATGTTCCTTTTAGTTATAACACCAGAATTTGAATTTATCTCTTGGCCTTTATATCGAAAAATATTTAAAGAAGAAATCCAAACTCACACCCAACGTTTTAGTACAAGAGTCATCCGTTATTATATACTGTGTATCTGAAATCAAAGATATGTTATTTAAAAAATCCCTATTATTGGATTGAAATTTACGTATTTTAAAACCAAACTCTAATAGAAGACTGATAAGTTTATGCGAATTTTAATTTGGTCTTCGCTAGTTGACGCACCTGTTAACACGTCGTCCATATACATATCTTTATTAATTATATCGTATTCAATGGGGTTTTTATCGATATTTTCGACTGCGATTTGTCTAAAACAACGCGTGGCTAAGAATGATGCGGGTTGTACGCCATAAGTTAATGTTTGTAAATTATAATATTCTACATCGTCTTGTGGATTATCTCGCCAATCTATCCTTTATAGATTTTGATGATCTGAATGTATAAAAATTTGGCGATAAATTGTTGCTAAGTCTTCAATAAAAACTACCTTGTGTCTTTTAAAACGTAATAGAATTGAAAAAAGGTCGTTTTGTAAAATAGGTCCATTCATTAAAACATCATTTAGAGATAAATTAGAAGAACTTTTAGCGCTAGCATCGAATAAAACTCTCATTATAGTTGTGACGCTATCTAATTTTAAAACGCTGTGGTGAGGTAAGTAAAAAATAGGGGTTGAAATTTGTCTCATATGATCGATTTTTTTTTTAAATTTTTGTATAAAATCTGTATATTGTGTTTTTAAGCTCACGTTCTTTGACAATTTTTGTTCTATCGAGTATAAACGATTTAACGTGCGGTTTTCTAAATCTTCAAGACTAAAAAAATTACCTTGCAATCTTAGTTTAAGAACAAATCTTCCCTGTTCATTTCTGGAGAAAGTATTTAGAAAATGTTGTTCACATTCGCATTTTTTCAAGAGTCCAAGAATTTTCTGCGTTTTGAGGAAGTTCTTCGATTTTCCAGAATTTTTCTATGTGTACACTTAAATTGCACTCATTATTATTAGCTTGCAAATTTAGGGAGAAATATTTTGACTGTTGTATATTTATGGGTATGGGACCTGCTACTACCCATCCGAGAACGCTGTTCTGTAGTATGGGCAGCCCTTTACCTAGCTTAATATGACCCACGCTAAGTAAATTATGAAATAATGAAAAATCGATAAGCATATCGATGTTTGGAGCAACATTATAATCGGGATCCGCAAGGGGAAGATCGGGTATATTTAAATTCGAAACATCAAATGACACCTGTGGAGTGAAATCACTTATTTTATCAATAACTAAACAAGAAATATTTAACTTATATGAAACGCGAATCGAGGAAAAAGTTATATTATTTTGTTCGTTAATTGTTGTTTTGATTTGATTCAATCCGGTATTCAAATTTAATCGTGTTACCATATTTCGAGTGATAAAATTTGATTATGAACCACTATCGAGCAAAACACGGCACGACACTGGAACATTATATACGTGAATAAGAGCAGTCGATAATAAAACAAAGGGCTTTGAGGTTTTCTGAGAATAATGAGACAATACTGTACAATTTTGAACATCCTTTGGAACTGAAACATTTTGATAATTATCGTGAGTAGTATTATTTGTGTTATCCTTTATTGAAGGAGGTATCTGTGCAAAATTAATATTTCTTTGAGGATTCTGCTGTGTTCGTGAGAACTATTATTATTGAATATTACAACATTTTTTGAAGAATATGTCTCTGGTTGATGTAAGAGCGTTGAATGGCGTCCATTGCAAATCCTGCAACCGGATGACCTAGAATCCGAATTCCTATGCCCCTGTCGAAGACAATTTGTGCATAAAGATAAACGTTTTACCTCATTAAAACGAGAGGACACTGAAGAAGATTTAAATTTTGGACACACATAAATATAATGTTTATCATTACAAGAAGGACAAACGGGATCGGATTGTTTGAAAGACTGAAACCTTTGTTATGGGTGGTTTTCTGATGATTTTATATCTAAGGTCTTCAGTCTAGGCACCTTTGAGCTTGGCATCTTTGAGTTAAAAATTTAGACGTATCGTCAACTTTGGGTTTAATATTGTCCTTGCTGAAGTTCTCCCACTCACGTTTTGTAGGAAAATCTAGTTTTGAACTCAAAAGATATATTAAAATAGTACAACTACTTTCGAATGGTTCACTCAAACTTTTCAAATCGCGAAATTTTTTTGAAAATGTGTCGAAGAAATATCGTAAACTGACGTGTGATTTTCTGTGTAGAGATGGTAAATCAAATAATTCTTTAAGATGTGCAATAATAATAGCCTTTTGATTTTCAATTCTTTCAGTTAATAAATTGAAGGCGGTGACATAATTAGCGTCAGAAAGAGGTAAAGATGCGATAACATGAGCGGCCTCACCTTTTAAGCATGATTAGAGATGGTAAAAATTTTCAATATTTTGTAGTGAGGCATTATTATGTACCACGGCTGTGGATGTATCTCTAAAACTCTGCCATTCAGAGTATGATCCTGAAAAATCGGGAAATCTTATAGCTTGTAATTTTGTATTTGATTACACGTGTTGTGGTACTGATGTTACGGTAGTAGCGATCTGCATCGGAGCTGGGGCACGTTTTGAAATTAAATCTTTAGCGCTAGAAATTGCTTTAAAATATATTTTTTAAATTCTTCGCGTTCCGAACTAGCTTTTTCTTCGCTTAAGGTATCTGTATCGAGTAAAACATCTTCAAGCTCACCTGTATAACTTTAAATTTAGATAAAATGTTTTTTGTGACTTCGTAGCTAGTTTCGATTTCTGTTAGCAAGTATTTATGGGGATAATATTTATCTAAGTAAGTTTGAAAACGCGTGAGTTCAGCTTTAATTTGTGCGCTACGAGCTATTAACCTTCTTTCTTCATATGTATTTTCCATTTTATTGATATATTTTTTTCAAATAAATTAAAATAAAGCTTGGAATTAAATATATAAACGAGTGTACGAGAAACTTGGGTGTTTTGACCAATTTTAACAACCCCAAATGAATATTTTATTTAATAGAATTTTATCGAAACTTAATTGAATCTCGTTCTCTATAGACTGCCGAGAAATGCACGAAATTATATAAAAAAGTTGAAAATAATGCGAAAAAATTAAAAAATACATATTAAATCAAGTGGAACGCGACAGTTGTAGGTAACGTAAATCAGCAGCAATGCAAGGATAATTGAGAAATAGTTTGGGATCCGGTGACTTGCGCGACCCTCCGAATTTTGCAACGATTTTTTTTATAAGAAAGCCATATTTAAAAAAAAAATTGACAGTTATGTCTAGGTATGAGATGGTCACAAATTTTAGGAGGAGAAGTGGATGGATAATGTTGCCAGTTCTCATTTCCGTGACTCGTGACGGCTTGGAAATACTTTATACAAGATTTAAAATGTATGTATTGAGAATGCACTTTTTTGGACGTATCATGTATGTTGCACATGTACTAACTCAGTACGTATATTTTATGTGGTTAGGGTAAATATAAAAAAAATGTATATATTTGCGATTTTTAGTTAAAAATTAATATTAAATATTCTGATTAGTATAAATATTCTTCTTATAACGAACGTATTGTTAATGATTAAAGCTGAAGTATTTTTAAAATAATCGTGAGAACACGGTTCTAGTGGATTGTTTTATCCAATTTTAGTCATATTTTATATTCATATTGCTATTTTTTCACATTTGACAAATGTTCACTTGAATAAATGGAAAAATATAGTTTCCATCAAACGATCGAAAAACTCAGCTAACTTGGGCAAGGCAAGGCGAGAAAAGAAAAAGTGAGTCAGCATAACACATAATCTAATATTCCACATTTTATAAAACTACGAAGTAATCTGATCAGTGATTTAATTTTGTGTCATTTTTGTTTTCTCCTTGATAAAAGTGAGTGCAAATGTGAATGTGAAGAATTTCCGCAAGTTTTGTGCCTTCTTAGCGCTAGCTTTGTGCAATTTTTGCGCTAAGTTCTGGTATACTATTATATCTGATGTCACCTATATTCTATTCTGGAACATTTTTATGGCTCATAATGACGTCCCTAACTTTAGTATATAGACCGAACAAAACCCAATAATGTAGTGAACTAGAGAGAATAACGCGCCGAAGTTTGATTAATTACTAACCTAACCTATTTTTTGTGGTGGGGGAAATCTTCTAAAGACCTTGGGAAGGAGTCCCAATGTAACGTGAATTTCGTTCAGCACTCGTAATATTTCTCGTCGATGAAAGAGTAACGTAAATTTCGTTTAACCCTCGTAACATCGAATAATACTTCTTTTCGATGGTTGTCGAGTTTTAAGTTTCCGGAAAAGCTCGTTTTCATTTGGATATTTAAGCCAATGATGCGCGCTGAGGTTCGGCCCTTAATTCATCTACTTATTGTTGAGTTTTGTCATTCTGCCGTATCGACGTGCATTCATAGGAATGGTAAGTGTTTTCGCTTAAAATGTATAACATTTCTCCGCTAATTATTTCTTACATGTTACTTAATAGTTTCAAATTAATTTTTCTATAGAACATTCAGTACCAGAGATATATTATGTCGATTTCGTTTTTGTTATATATATTTTGTTCTGGTTGTCCATATCTTTCTTTTATAACAATGGAATTTTACATTAAAGAAATGTTAAATTTAAACTAAGTTAAATGGTAACTTTTCTTATGATTCTCATTGTGCTTTTATTTCTAAAATCTCTATTAAAATATTGATAGAGGAAACATGAACCACGTGTTCTGGTTTTTTTAATACCAATGGAATTCTACGTTGAAAACCATTAAAATAAAATTAAATGAATTGGTAACATTTCTTATGATTTTTATTGTGCTTTTTGTTTCTAAAATTAATGAATTTTCTTTTAATATTGTAAAATACAGGATATATGAACCACATTGTTTGATATCATTTCATAATTTTGTACGTATGTTACTTGTATCTACTGTAACTTCAATCTCCAGACATCCTGCATTTTACTGAATTCAAGAACTATATCTGATTCAAGTTTCTTTTCTAGCACTTTTCCTTACCGGCCTAAAATTAGTTCACTGGCCTAAGCCTTCGTATCGACCTAAACCTCTTCCGTTGATGAATTCTACCTGCTGGGACCACGGCTCTATTCAGAACCGACTGGACTTAACTTGACGCAGCCAGCTGATTGGTTCCCGATTCCTTTGGACGTCATCCAAATCATCGTTGGAAAAGATAAAAACAAGGAAAGTACTAACGTCCACAATCGTAAAAACTATAGATTATTTCCAACTAATGTTCATCGAATAATTAACTCAATAGTTTGTACCACATGTAAATTATATCTACCTTGTAAAATATTTAATTCATGTTTGAATTTTGATTTCCTTCTAGTTTTTTTTAATTAATAAATTGAATTAAGTTGTAAAATTTAATAATATTTTTATCTTCAATTTTTCATTCCACATATAACTTTTATTCAATAAACTACTTCTAAATAAATTTTCAATTTTCATCCAACATATAATTGTTATTCAATAAAACTAGTTGTAAATTTTAAATAATGTTGTTCATACTTTTTTTAACCTTCCAACTTCTTGTTTTGTTGACTGGGATTAGTTGATGTGAGGTAACTTATAGACTAGTAGGACTCAGGGTGGCGCCCAATTATCTTTCCGTCTCGTTACGTAAAAATAAGTAGGATTACTCGAGAACCGGTAAGACCTACTCATTGGGTCTCTACTAGTATATAACCCACGCCTGAGTAGCTTTTCGACGAAGTGGCCGTTGCACCAAGTTGCCGGATTTCATCAACCATGTTTTAATCCTCAATCCTTAATGGGCCAAGGACACGTCACTCTAAAGAGCCATGGTCGATCGTCTACCTGCTAAAACCTACCACCAATCTGCCCGCACTCTGTACCTGAAATGTCATACAAAAATGTGAATTCGGCCAACCTAACCTAACCCAATCTAACCTACTTATGAATATTTAAACTAACCTAATCTAACCTAACTAAATGTGAACTATAAACTACACAGGATAACGCGCCGAAATTTGTTCGATAATATTGTTGAATCGAGCACTAAGAGTGGGACCAAACACTTGCCACCACATAAACTGATCCACACATTCTAATAAAAATCTTGAGAACATCACCCCGAGACGTCTCAAATATTGTTTAAGGCACGACCAGTGGCCTTCAATATGGTTCGTGCACACTCCCATTACCGGATCCACAAAGTTTCTGGAATGGTTAACCTCCTTATGTATGTGAGGAGATGCACCTCCCAGATTTTTGGGACCACTATATCCCCTCCAGCAGTCAGTCCATATTTCAGTATCCGGAAATACGTGACCAGACATTATTGATTCCAGAGTAGTGATTGTTTGGTTGGGAACGAATACTACATAGCCACGTTTATCAGTGACATCATAGATACCAAGCAACCTCTGTTCTGGAATCAAGCGCCCCCTATTATTTTTTCGTTTGGTCAACACGGGTTCATCGATTAGCACGATGTGACCGTTCCATCTAAAAAATGTAAACAATTAAAGTAACCCTACAAGGAGTCGATACCAGTGTATGTATTCCTGATAGGATACCTATTTGAGCAGGTATTATTTCACAATAATGTGGATAATCATGTGAATTATTGAAGATTGGATTTCCGTTTAAAATACTAAAGCAGATTGGTATCGCGAGTGAACCGGTGCGTATTTTTCAGTATATGGTCTTGCTGGCACTAAACCATGACTGAGCAAATTCAAATGCTTCAGTTCGAGTTCTCGCAAGAGAACACAATATGATTTGGGTTTATGTTCACTACTTATCACAACAATCGTTGCCATGACATATAGTATGTACAAAAAGTACGAGGAGTAATAAACCCTAATTAAGTATGCAAAACCTTCACAGGGAGCACCATGAAATTTTTGATAAATCTCTTACTTTAAATTATATTTCTTCCGTAAATCTAAAAACCAGGTAGATCGACCCCGTATTTGTTTCAGTTGTAGCAAAGTTTAGGGTTTATTCATTGTTAAAGGATTAGCAGATAAGCAATAACGTAATGCAGTGGTGTGTATTTAGGGAAAAAAATACGTTCTAAATTATAATATAATAAAAAATGAAAAGAAATAATTATTGGAATACATTTATTACTTACATTTTATTCTATATCCGACTCGGAAGAGGACGAATCGTTGTTGACATTAATAATAATAGGGTCGATTAAATCATCACAAATATTGTCAATTTTCCACATATTTGCCTCTACTTTGATAACATGCTCGATACAGTTTGTCCAATTTTCCTTACTCACATGACTCACAGCACTCTCAAACAATTTCACAACATCGTTTATTTTGAAAGTAGTATTTTTTTTCAACTTCCCCCTCTACCTGAGCCCATATTAATTCTATGGGATTAAGTTCACAATGATAAGGGGGAAGTCGAAGAGCTGATATACCACGAGAAGAAGCCGTTTCTTCTACAATGTAGGTTTTGTATTTATTCTTGTTCATTTTTGCAATTCTGTAAAGTTTTTTCCTTAGTGGATCTTTTGGAAACTTAATATTTTTCGAAATAAGCCACTCCAAAAGCTCTGCTTTACGCCAACGACTTGTGGGCAATGCTTCTCGTAACCGTGAATGGTAACTTGCGTTGTCCATAACAATAACAGCCCCTTTTGGAATCAGATCCAACATTTGAACAAACCATTCCTCGAAGACATCCCCATTCATATCTTCGTGATAGTCCCCCGTGCGTTTTGAAATAAAAGTTAATAATCCACCATCAGCAAAACCTTCAGAACTTCCAACATGGACAATGATAAGTCTTTTTCCTTTTCAAGATGGTGGCTGCAAACCTAACGACAAACCTTCCACGAATGCCTGCCTTCCGCTTTCAATGTTTTCATCTTGCCAAGATTTGGAAGCTGTATACCCAGCATTTATCCATGTTTCGTCTAAGTAGAAGATTTTCAAATTTTGTTTTCTGGCATGTCGAATGCCTCTTAAATAGTCTCTTCTCCAAAAAACTATTTCAGGTTCATCTATCAAGAGAGATTTTCTATTATGTTTTGTATATCTGAAACCCACATCTTTCAAAAGTTTGCATAAGGTCATTCTGGAGAATTTTGGATAGTCAGTATCTTCTTGCACTGATGTCATAATTTTGTCAAGTGTTGGAATTTCCTTTCGTAAGTAAAATCCATGGACTTTACGCCTTAGTCTTTGTTTTAATGACTCATCGATCTCAATTGGTTTTCGGCCTGAAGGAGTTTTAGGGGGTTGAAGAGTTCCATTCTCGCTTTCTTTTAGTAATCTATAAATTGTTGATTTAGCAACACACAACATAGCAGCCGTTAATTCCACAATATCATCAACACTTGCGCTTGGATCCTTGTTTTTCAATGATATATAACAATTCAATATCAGAGTTTTTTCATTTAAAGATAATGGACCTATTTTTGGTCTGTTTTTGGTCGTTTAGATGGTCCTTGGCTTATCGACTTTGTTTGGTACTTGCACAATTAACATTCAACAAATGTTTTAAATATATTCCAACTGTTTACAATATTATGACAACCATACAACTTCATACAACTTTACTCAAAAAACTAATACTAAGTACTGATTTATGTACCTACTTTCTTTTAAAATAATATTCCCGATAATGTTTCTAAGAAAACTGGGTTGTTTGGAAAATCCCTCTCAATAATCGAATAATCTGTAAATAGGTGTAATCGTATTAAGCCGAGTACAGTAGGCCACTTGCCATTTAAAATTTCTGAGAAAAATTCCCCAAACACTACATATAGGAGTAATACAAATAAAAAATATTATGAATAAACGGGCATATCCGAACTCTGCCACAAAATAAAATTTTACCTGACTTGTATCAATTTGAGGATTACTGAAATGTTCGAACTGTGCCGCAACCATTTAGTTTAATCCTATTAGAGTCATTAGGGTTCATAATAGATAAAATCGGAGGCCCATAGAATTATGTATATTTCTGAAAGGATTCAAAGATTTTTTGAATTAAATATTTTGAAGAAATCTTGATTGTTTTGATCGATATTTAGGGGATTAGGGGAAGGATGTTGATGCACTTACACTATTGCCTAAAAATCAGGAAGAAGTATTTAATAGTGTTCGTGAATTACAATTACGAACGAACCGAGAAGAGGAATTTCTATTAACAGCAGACCAGGTATTTAAAATTATTGTGTTCTCCTGTTTTTCCAACCTTAATTTTTTATGTAATTCGGATTGTATTTTGATGGATGAGACTTTTAAATACTGTTCAACTTTTTTTTACCAAATGTTTACCATTCATGGTTTTAAAAACGGCTATTACGTACCTCTTGTTTTTTGTTTGCTGCCGGACAAACCAAGTCAAACATATTCAAATTTGTTTTTAATTTTAAGACAAAAATGTAAAGAAGTAGTAGTCTTAGAAAAGATTAATAGTTTGGTCTTGGAGACATTGAGATGCAATCCAAACATCTCGCTATAGTGAACTACGAAATCCATGAGGCTTTGCAATTCCTGCATATCGATGGCCAATATAACCGTATCATCGGCGTACCTGATATTATTTATTGGGGTTCCATTGATATTGATTCCGCCCTGGGCCCCATCCAGTGCCTCTCTAAATATAGTTTCGGAATATAGATTAAAGAGGAGTGGCGACAACACACACCCCTGTCGGACACCTCGTCTGATTTGCATATCCTCCGATGTCGATTGTTCCATCTTTACTACCCCCGTTTGATGCCAGTGAAGTTCTGATATGAAACGTAGGTCCTGTTCGTCAACCCCGGTTGTTCTCAGAATTTCGATCATCTTCTGATCATTAACACAGTCAAACGCCTTACGATAGTCTATGAAACATGCGAATACATTCACATTGATGTCTCTACACCTTTGTGTCATTACATTCAGGGAGAAGAGCGCTTCACGCGTTCCGAGTCCGTTTCGAAATCCAAACTGTGTATTGTCCATCTGATATTCGCACTTCTTGTAGATACGTGTGTGGATGATTCTAAGAAAGGTTTTCAGGACATGGGGGACATGAGACTTATCATCCGATAGTCATCACATTGTGATGCGTTGGGTTTCTTTGGCAGGGTTACGAATGTTGATTTAAGCCAATCCAACGGTATATTGCTTGAGATATATAGTTTGTTGAATAGTGCTGTTTTTAAATCTAGACTTTTACTTTCGTTGTCTGCAATTAATTTAAGTAATTCAACGTTGATTTGATCGAGACCGGTAGGTTTCCCGTTTTTCTGTGTTTTTATTGCATGAACAACTTCATCTCTGGTTATTTCTGTAGCCTTTTCATTCAATATGTGATCTATCGGTGGTGGGGAGCAAGGTCTATCATCATTGAAAAGTATATATATTCTTTCCATCTTGCAAGCTTAGCCTCCACTCCTAGAATTATCTCGTTGTTTTCATCTCTCAAGATTGCTCCTGGATGTTTTCTGTGTCTGTTTGTAAGCTCTTCTACTTTTTTATGAACATTGAAGTGCCTTTAAATTGTATTCACAAGACCATCGGCAAATAATGAATGAAACAGCGTACGTTTTGTTGATCATACAATAGCAGAATTGTCACGTTGAGGATAATTTTTACGTGATAAATCTATGAATTCGATTCATTGTTTAATAGCAAGAATAACATTTGCATTCTATAGAAAGCGGCTTCAGAATTAATATGTCTTCTTGCGTAGTGAACAATTTAACTTTCAAATGAGCACTAATTAGCGACTTTTGTTATTGTTTTATCCGTGTGAATAAACACAAATGGATTATTTTAAACTTTAAACTATTGTTGTTTAAAAGAAGAATATCATCCATGACTCAAATGTGACTGACAGTAATACTGGTGAATAAAACTCAGTCAGTGTCACAGCATTTTTTAATGATTGACAATGGTGTAGCTACTAGTTTCGGCCTACATAACGGCCATCTTCAGGCTACAAAATTTCATATTGTTACAATTATAGGGAACAACTACAAAAAACTCCAACTTTACCTGATACGAAAAACTTCTCCCGTGGGAAACACACGCTGCTCATCAAAAATTATTGGACGAGATAGGTGAGAAAAGCAGTAAGATTAAAAATTTGAAAAATTATAAAAAATTTAAAGTTGAAAAACTTGAAAAATCCTTTCTCTCGTCAATTGAATTGCTAAAGAAATTGAAAAGTTTTACTATCTTGTGTAAAAAAGGATGTGACACACGAAAAAATTATTCTATTACTACTTATTAATAAATTTGTAAAGGAGTGATAGAGTTGAGCTCAAAAATGGAGATTAACACATGAAAAAATATTTTATGGGGGGTAAGAGTTAAACTGTTTCCAAATAAATGAATGTGAAGTTGAGTATGAGATTGAGGAAGGCCAAAAGGCTTAATTTTCAAGCCTTTTCCGAGAAGATCACTTCCACTCACACTGCGGCCAGACTACAAATGGTCATGGCAAATGGGGGAACTAACCCCACAATGTCGCTGAAAAAGCCAGACGGATCATACACGGAAGGTGAAGAGGAACGATCAATTCTTCTTCTTAAAACCCACTTCCCAGGTAGTGAACCAGCAACAAGCACCGAAATAGCAATGAACTACACCAAAAAATCCCGCAAGGAAGATTGGGACATTGCTAAGAAAATATTCACCAGACAACGGTTGGAATGGGCAATAAGTACCTTTCAACCATATAAATCACCAGGAGTGGATGGAATATTTCCAGCACTCCTACAGCAAGGGATAGAAGAGATTCTTCCTCGCCTGCTGAAGATTACAAGAAGCAGTCTAGCAGTGGGTCTAATACCTAGAAAATGGAGAAGGGCAAGGGTAACCCTCATACCAAAAATAGGGAAAAAGATGGGACTGATCTCCGATCTTTCAGACCCATCTGTCTAACATCGTTTCTACTCAAATCGATGGAGAAAGTAGTGGATAACTACATAAGAACAGAGAATCTGGAGAGTATACCACTTCATAAATGTCAGCATGCCTACAGAGCGGGTCGATCAACTGAGACGGCTCTGTATCAGCTGACAGAAGTCATCCAGAGAACTCTGAACAACAAAGAAATCGCAATGTGTGCATTCCTGGATATATCAGGGGCCTTTGACAACACAACTCATGTGTCTGTCATAGAAGCACTAAAAAGGCGAGGAGTGAATGAAACCATTGTAAAATGGATGTATGAGTTGTTGACAACGAGGATAGCTGAGACACAGGTGTGGAATCAAACCACCTCAGTTAAAGCCACTCGGGGGACACCTCAAAAGGGAGTGATATCTCCCCTTCTATGGAGCCTCGTAGTAGATGAGTTGCTCTACAGGCTCACGGAGCTTGGCTTCGAATGTATGGGCTACGCCGATGACATTGTATTAATAGTCAGAGGCAAGTTCGAGAGCACCTTGTGTGATTTATTACAAAAGGGCCTCAGAATCATTGAGCAATGGTGCTTGTCAGTGGGGCTAAACATTAACCCAAGCAAGACCATAGTAATTCCATGTACCCGGAAAAGAACACTTCCAGCCATGAAATCCATATCCTTAAATGGGGAAATCATAGAATGGAAATCGGAGGTTAAATATCTAGGGATAATCCTAGATAGTAAGCTTCTGTGAAATAAGCATGTTGAAATAACTGCTAGTAAAGCAATAAGAGCTTTGATGGCGTGCAGAAATCTAGCTGGTAAGAGGTGGGGCTGTAACCCAAAAATACTGCGATGGATGTACGCCATGATATGAGACCAGCCATTACGTATGGGGCAATAGTTTGGCACACAAAAGCAAGTCAGTACAGCACGAGGAAAACCCTCGATAAAGTTCAAAGGCTTGCATGTGTGTGCATCACTGGAGCTATGAGAACGTGTCCAACTAGGGCAATTGAGATCATTACAGATCTCACACCTCTACATCTGGTGATAGAAAGATCTGCCCAAGAGGCAATTCTTAGAATATCTAAGGGAGGTGCAGGCAATGAGAGTATTAAAAATTAGGGAGCTTGGTCCTCTCTGACAAGATACACCTCATTAGCACATCTTCCCAGTGACGAAATGATCAGGAAAGTAAGCATCGAAAAGAATTTCACTACGATGCTAAATACGAGGAGAGACTGGGAAAGGGAATACACCACCCAAACTCTCAAAGAAAACACCATTAGATGGTAAACAGATGGTTCAAAAACCACCATCGGAGCAGGCGCTGGAGTATTTGGGCCTGGCACCAGATACTCATTATCGTTAGGCTCCTTCCCGAGCGTCTTTCAGGCAGAAATACTTGCGATTGAAAGATGCGTGGAAATGAACCTAGAAAGAAACTACCAGAGATGTGACATATCGATCCATTCTGATAGTCAAGCAGCTATCAAAGCATTGAGCTCCCATGTCATTGATTCAAAGTTGGCATGGGAGTGCCGAAGGAAACTTGATGAATTAGGCAAGAATAACAAGGTCTCTTTAGTCTGGGTTCCTGGTCACTCGGGAATCACAGGAAATGAAGAGGCCAATACACTTGCCAGGAAAGGAGCACAAATGCCCTTTATTGGCCCGGAGCCTTTCTGTGGTGTATCAAAATGCTCCTCCAAGAAAGAGTTTCGGAAGCAAGAGGAAACCGAAAGAGAAGCACTCTGGCGGTGCCTTCCCGGGTTGGAACATTCCAAAAAGTTCCTGGGGAACTTTGACACTGCTAGGTCCAAAAAATATTTGGACCTTAGTAAAGATAAGCTACATCTCCTCACGGGCTTTCTTACAGGACACTGCCGCCTCAGGAAGCACTTAATGAGAATAGGTCTAGCAGAGATTGACGAGTGTAGATTCTGTGGGGAGGAGGATGAAACTCCTGATCACCTAGTTCTGGAATGCCTCGCCATTGCAAGCCAACGCAAGAAATGCTTTGGACAAGAATCTTGTAAGAGCGAGGACCTAACCTCGCTGAAGCCGTCCCAAATACTAGAGTTCATTAGAACCTTGGAACTGGAAGGCGAGCTGTAGTAGTAGCGACAACAGCTCTGATAGGGGGGGGGCACAATAAACCTTTGGTTTCAGTGCACAGTAACCCCGTTAAAATCTAATCTAATCTAATCTAACTGCTATATACAATAAAATAAAGTGTTTGAAGTAACATCATTATTTAAGTAAAATTTGTGAAAATTACCCTATAAAGAGGGTGTACACACTTATCATTTAGTTGATAATTTCATATTAGACGTTTCACAAACATTACTTAAATAATGATGTACCATCAACTATTTTATTTGATTGTATGTAGCAGTTACAGGGTTTGATGTTTTTTGGCACCTGTTGTATGTTTTTCTCCTAACGAGAGCTTTCAGAATGGCTTAATGGCTGAAAGCGCTTAGCTGGAATATTATAAAAAAGATACACTAAGTACTCAACTTTTCATTCACTCAATATACATTCGAAAAAGTCCAAAATTATAGCATGCTATATTGAAAACAATGAAACTTCATCAATTTTTGTTAATTTCCTCTCATATGGGAAGGCAAATCAAACTGTCTTAATAACCTCCCTTCTTCTTTCTTAAATCTAAAGAAACACTGTTTTTGAAAACGAAAGGAACATATCCTCCGTGGTTTCCTCGTCGACAAATTTATGGATTTATTACCACTGTGTTCCAGCCATATTAATTTTATCTTTTTGTGTTGGAGGAACAAAACTGTTGAAAGGATTATTTACTTTGGTAATGCAATAATTTTCAGTTTAGCAAATTTAAAAGCAGCCACGATCTTTAGAGTTGCCGATTAAATTAGTAAAAATTCTGTTTTTTATAAAAATAAAGGAAACACTCGAAGTACGAAACGATAACAGTATAACAGATAACCTGTGGGAACGAGCAATATGACATCGCGCATATGCAGTAATAAAAATCAAAACCTGAAATTTGATTACTAACGACGTTACAGTTTTCGTTAATTTTTTGGAATTATCTGCCGATTTTAGTTACTCGAGAGGCTCTATAGATGGCACGGTCTACAGTATCCATAGCCTGGTTAGAATACTCGTTACAAGTGTACAGGTGGTATTGTCCCTCATTGTGATAAAAACTCCTGTTCAGTTGTTTTTGTTCGTTCCGCAAAACAAACCAATACGAATCAAGTGGTTTAAACTTGCAAGGCGAGAGTTAACAGCGATAATGCCTAGTACTCATCTAATTTTTGTGAAGACCATTTCGACGTTGAGTATTTAATTCACTTTATAGATTCTAAAATAGCATGTACCTATCGGTTTGATATATAAACCAACCTTATTGAGGTTGGGTGTCACCTTGCAACACTGTTGTCGTAAAAGGTATTTAATTGAAATTTTACATGTTCAATGATATGGAAAAATTCATTTGATGGGATCTGTGTTAAGGCGCAATTCCACTGGGCAACATTTGGGCAATATGTAGCATGGGACACTCATTCTTTTAATTGGAGCAACATTAAGCAACATACGACCAAGAGGTATGCCACATGCTGTCCGGTGTTGCCCAGACACATGCGTCAGTTCTCGACAGATTCAGCGTGTCGAACGGTGTCGGCCTTTATCCTATGGTCATCGGTTAGGTGCGACTTGTCTCCTGCAACATGGAGTGGAATATTAGTAGTAGTAACGTCGGTTTAAACCACTCCCCCTCCCTGTGGCGTCATGACCACGCCCTCTAACGTCACATGACCACACCCTCACCTCCTCTCTGATTGGTCCGCCATTATTCAGTTCTCGCCCTCACCTCCTCTCTGATTGGTCCGCCATTTTTAGTCCACGCCCCCACCTAATCGCTTATTGGTTCACCAGTCCCTCCTCTGATTTGTCCGCCATCTTTAGGCCATCCTCTGATTGGTCCGCTACTTGTAGGCTCTGGTTGCTCAGCTTCCTCTGTTTGATCAGCTCCCTCTGGTTGCTCAGCTCCCTCTGGTTGCTCAGCTCCCTCTGGTTGGTCAGCGTCCTCGTATCTGATTGGACTCGTTCTCTGGTTGGTTAGCGTCCTCGTGTCTTATTGGCCAACCTACATTGTCCACCAGGTGTCGGTAATACAGTTACCCTACCTTGTCTTGCCATCTATCGTCAATACTGTCAACCTGCATGGTCCACCATGTGTCGGTAATACAGTTTATGTACATTGTCGTGACATCTGTCGTTGTCAACCTACATTGTCTAACATGTATCGGGAATGCAGTTAACCTTGTGTCATCTATCTTCTGTGTGACGTATATCAAGTCTGTGTCGTTTGTTATGTGTTTCTTGTTTTCTGTCGTATGGTCTGTCATGTGTGTGTCGTCTGTCACATGGGCGCTGTGTCTTTTGTCGTATGGTCTCTGACGTGTGTCTTGTGTTCAGTGTCATGTCTGTCATTCTGTTGTCAGTCTACGCCATATGTCGTCGTTGTCAACCTACATTGTCAAATATGTGCCATCAGTTAACGTCTTCTTCAATAAAACAACAACAATTTTATAATAATCTTTATCAAAAATAGAACACATTGTTATAAATAAAAATTTTAAATCCATAAACCTTTTCAAAAGATTCCTTTTCGTTTTTTCCATCTGTCTTTTTGTTGTTTTATAAAGGCAAAACACACTTTATCACTTATTTCTGCAATCATAAAGTCTACGCAGAGGATATTTCTAAAATCTGTATCTTCCACCTAAAACAAATGTCTTAAAAACACATTTTTTTCACTTACTCTTCAAAACCATCCATAATTCCTATCAATTATTTTTTTCCATATGTCATTCTTAATAGACACACATGTTTCTCGAAATACACTCTTTTCATTACTTAAATATAATATGACGCATTTGATTAAATGAATAATAATAACCTCGACCCCCAGAGGTCACCAAACAAATAAAAGTTATGATAAGAATGTAATTTGATGAATTCGTCAATATGTTCATTATAGAAGGTGTAGTAATGAAGTTACCGTATTTATATAGTGTGTAGTCGTAAAAGATAAAATACAGAACATACAAAGATGTCATAAGGGCACTAGAAATTTATCTCTGTTATTATTGGTCAACATCAAACAAACGTCATTGTGATAAAACATTCATATATATATATATATATATATATATATATATATATATATATATATATATATATGTATATATATATATACATATATATATATATATATATATATATATATATATATATATATATATATATATATATATATATATATATATATATTGTTTAATTTGGGTAGAAAAGTTGACCGATTGGGAATTAATAGTCAAGGGATTACTTCTTACCTTTTTTCTCCTGACTTCTTCCAAAAGGTTGCAACCTTCCCCTTCTAATGAATGGACTGTATCTTGTTGTTTTAGGGTTGGTATCGGGAAATACTGACGATCGGCACTCGCGCACAATAGAGATATGTATTCTCTTCGAACCCGTATATCGAAGTGACTTATAGTAGTTAACTATTTTCGCCTGATTCGAAGAATAGTTTCCTCGAATAAGGCAAGATAATAACCATTTGACATTATGAACATCGGTCAATTTAGAAGCATGGAAAACTTATATTAAAAAAAAGAGAATATATATATATATATATATATATATATATATATATATATATATATATATAAACTAGTGAATATTGGGGATTGCAGCAAAAAATTGGAAAAGATATACTCTTAGCGGAAAATGTCCAAGCTTTCGAGGATGTTTGTCCTCATCATCAGGGAAACTAGAATGAAAAAACAACAGTTAAATACTGTGGTCAAAGAGAATAATTAAAAATGAAATTCACAACCACGTGTGTACTTACCTCCGAAGTGAGGTTAGATTCCATAAAGATGTAAAATCGTAAACTACAAGTCGTAAATTGTGGAATATTCAAGTAGGAATTGAACCAACGGCCTAATCAATCGTGTCATAGCAACAATTGTAATTGTCGCAGCATTTTATAAAATAAAACCATTGATTTCATCTTCATGTGTCACCATACTAAACGCCGGCGAGGAAATGATATATTTTGCCTCCAAAAGGGATGTGACAAGAGACAAACAGTGTTACCAACGTCAATAATGAGCTGTGGGACAATGCCACTATTTTCGTAATGGCAGCTGTAGGGCTAACAATTGGTGTAATGAGAAGATGTAATATTGTTGAAAAGAGGAAGAGAGAAAGAAAATGTGAGACAGAGCTAGGAGAACGCTCTCATTTTTATTATGTTTAGAGTGCGTAGAGAACATCACTTCGTTTTGACTAACACAAAGGAAGAAAAGAGAAGACAACAGAAAAGAAATATTAATATGTAATAATAAATATAGTAATTAAGTAATGCTAGATTACACCCAGAGAGGTGCGCGTTAGCTTTTCATGTAAATTCTCTTGATCATCAGATGAATTATGAGGCTGTGAAGGTGTTAGCGACTGAGTCTAACAAAACGAAAAGATCATTCTTGGAAATGGCTTTTATTTCACAAAACAATAATGTAATTAACAGGAAAACTGATATAGATCACTTAAGTGAGATCTACTCATTTTTGTTGTCCTTAGATACTAATTTTGCACATCAAGTGGTGGGGAATAACTATGTTGCTCCTGACAACACCTCTCTTATTACTTCAATTCAATAATAATAATAATAAACTTACTTTGAATGTATTGGTGTTGGTAGATACATTCAAGTAAACAAATAATTAATTAAACCTCATTTTGAGTGTATTGGTGTTGGTAGATACATTCAGATTGGAGAACTATTAAATTACTTAATTACTATATTTATTATTACATATTAATATTTCTTTTCTGTTGTCTTCTCTTTTCTTCCTTTGTGTTAGTCAAAACGAAGTGATGTTCTCTACGCACTCTAAACATAATAAAAATGAGAGCGTTCTCCTAGCTCTGTCTCACATTTTCTTTCTCTCTTCCTCTTTTCAACAATATTACATCTTCTCATTACACCAATTGTTAGCCCTACAGCTGCCATTACGAAAATAGTGGCATTGTCCCACAGCTCATTATTGACGTTGGTAACACTGTTTGTCTCTTGTCACATCCCTTTTGGAGGCAAAATATATCATTTCCTCGCCGGCGTTCAGTATGGTGACACATGAAGATGAAATCAATGGTTTTATTTTATAAAATGCTGCGACAATTACAATTGTTGCTATGACACGATTGATTAGGCCGTTGGTTCAATTCCTACTTGAATATTCCACAATTTACGACTTGTAGTTTACGATTTTACATCTTTATGGAATCTAACCTCACTTCGGAGGTAAGTACACACGTGGTTGTGAATTTCATTTTTAATTATTCTCTTTGACCACAGTATTTAACTGTTGTTTTTTCATTCTAGTTTCCCTGATGATGAGGACAAACATCCTCGAAAGCTTGGACATTTTCCGCTAAGAGTATATCTTTTCCAATTTTTTGCTGCAATCCCCAATATTCACTAGTTTTATTCCTAACTAGTCAGCAAAGACTATCTTTCTTCTATATATATATATATATATATATATATATATATTTACATTAAAATATATCCTAAAAACTAAACATACCCCCCACCAAAATGCATAGTATTTTAACTAAATTGAACTGAAAAAGATGGTAGAGGGCATAACTTTACCATAGGTCTCTGAAGGAGACCCTGAGCGGTCTTAACATTGGCCACTCTGGCGATACCATCTGAACCGGGAAACACTTTCATAATTCTACCCAACTTCCAATGTAAGGATGGAGAATTATCCTCTTTAATGATGACTAAATCGTCGGGTTTCAGTGGATTTTCTTTATTCAACCATTTATTTCTTTGCTGGAGAGTATTTAAGTATTCTGTGTGCCACCTTTTCCACACATCTTGTTGCAGCCTTTGCAAAAGTTGCCAACGATCCAGTTGATTCAATTTAAGATGTGTGAGATCGGGATCAGGCACCGCAGTGGGTGGTTCTAACATGAGAAAATGATCCGGAGTAAGTACCGAAAGATCATTTGGATCCGATCTTAGGGGATATAAAGGCCTAGAGTTCAGTATGGCTTCTATTTGAGTTAGGAGTGTGTAAAACTCCTCAAAAGTCAAAACTTGTGATCCTACGACACGGAAAATATGAGATTTTACAGACTTTATGCCAGCTTCACTCAGTCCATTAAAATGTGGACCGGAAGGAGGAGAAAATGAAAACTTAATTCCCTCTGACTCCGAGGCCAATTGCATATATTCATTGAGCATTCGAGAAGCCCCAAAAAAATTAGTACCATTGTCGCAAAAAATCTGTGAGCACCTACCACGCCGTGCTACAAAGCGACGTAATGCTGCTACGAATGCATCAGAAGAGAGACTGGAGACTAAGTCTAGATGAAGTGCCTTTGTTGCAAAACATACAAAAAGGCAGATATATGCCTTTTGAGACTTGATACCGCGTCCCTTGAGAGGTGTAGCCAAAAAAGGCCCACCATAATCCACCCCAACACAAGCAAAGGGTTTAATTTGGTTGATACGACGAGGAGGTAAATTTCTCATAAAAGGGGTATATGACACTGGTTTTAATCGGAAACATCGATGACATTGGTTCAAAACTCGACGAATTGCTCGTTTAGCGGAGAGAATCCAAAAATTTTGAGAAATGAGAAAGTGTACATGCTGAAGCCCCGGATGACAGTGTTCCTTGTGAATACTTTCTACGATTAAATCAGTCAACTGGTGCTGACGAGGTAAAATAGCCGGATATTTTTGATCATATGCTAATCCTGAAAACTGTAAACGTCCCCCCATCCTCAGAATTCCACCCTTATCGATAAAAGGATTTAGTTTCCTGAAAGGTTTGGATAAAGCCGTACCGGGTATCAAATTTTCAATCTCAGATGAGAAACATAAGTGTTGTACTCTTTTAACCAAGATCAAAAGAGCACTTTGAAGTTCGGAATCAGTAAAGGGGCCAAATATTTTATTGGTAGAGTATTTTATATTATGAATGAAACGAAAGGCATGACCAATAACACGCTTTATTTCATTTAGTGACGAGAATTTGTTTAGGAGATAGTCGAGTGTATCTAGTGACACAAAAGTAGTAAGAACTAATGGTTTTTCTTCGGGACAAGATACAACAGAAATTGAAGATTCTGGCCACTGCTTCCTTGGATTGATCAACCATGGAGGGCCAAAAAACCACAAAGAATGATTGATAATTTGTCCCGGCAGTAGGCCTCGGGAGGCACAATCTGCTGGATTACAAGTCGTCTGAACAAAATGCCAACGATCCGCAGCAACCCTTTCTTGTATGTAAGCCACACGGTGGCTTACAAAGGTTTTCCAACGCCATGCGGGTGATTTAATCCATGATAAGGCTACCATGGAATCAGACCATGCAAAAACTTCATCAATTTTGATTTTACCCTGGAAAGAACCAAGTATAAAGTCTATTAAATCAGCTAACAAAACTGCTGCACACAGTTCTAACCGCGGTATTGAAAGGACTTTAAGTGGAGCAACTCTAGTTTTGGCACTAATTAAGTAAATCTGAGAGGTGTTATCTGTACTAGTAAACCTAAAATAGGTCACTGCAGAGTAGCCCTTTTCATAACTATCAGAAAAGCCATGCAATTCGCACGAAATAAACTTCGTGGGTAAACAACGAGGTATACTGATCTGTGAGAGGAGCGGAAGCTCAGACTTGTACTGCGCCCATTTATCAATTAGATCTTGGGGAGGAATTTCGTCCCAATCCAAGCCTAAACTCCAGAGGTATTGGAGCATATACTTAGCAAAAAAGGAAAGTGGAGCTAGGAAACCAACTGGGTCGTACATCCTAGCCAGTTCCGAGAGAATTATACGTTTAGAACAAGACCTAGAGAGAGGCTGAACTTCATAGGAGAACGTATCTAAAGAATTATTCCACCTTAGACCTAAGACTTTAATTACAAAATCATGAGAGTCAAAAGAGGAAAGAGAGTGTTGACAATCGTCAAGAGGTAAATTTTGCATTAAGTCGGGATGATTACATGCCCATTTTCTTAAGACAAAACCCCCTTTTGCTAACATGGAAATTAACTCAGACTGCAAAAGCTTCGCTTCTTCTATAGTAAAAGCATCGGTCATGACATCATCAATATAAATATCTGAGGAAAGTGAGGTTGCAGCTCGAGGAAAATATTTTCTTTCTTCGTGAGCTAATTGATTAATAGTGCGAAGAGCAAGAAAAGGAGCCGATGATACACCATAAGTTACAGTGGTAAGCTTGAAATCTTGAACAGGATCTTGAGGAGAAAATCGCCAGAGACTCCTTTGATAATTCTGATCGTCTTCCGTTATTAAGATTTGCCTGTACATTTGTTTGATATCGGCGATGAAAACAAAGGGATGCAATCTGAATCGTAGTAAAATTCCTACGATATCCTTTTGCAACTTTTGACCGACAAGAAGAGAATCATTTAGATATATCCCCATAGGAGATTTAAAAGAAGCATCAAAAACAACCCTTAGTCTAGTTGTATTACTATTGGGACTTTTTACACAATGATGAGGAATATAGTAAACCCTTTCAAATGACGAGGGAGGTTCTACCCGGACCATATGGCCTGTAGACAAGTAGTCTTTCATAAAGTTATTATATTCAGAATACAGCTGAGAATCTTTTAGAAGACGCAGTTCCATGACTTTTAATCACTTAAGAGCAGGTGTTCTAGTATCCCCAAAAAATGGATCAGGACTTTTGAAGGGAAGAGATACACCGAAACGACCAGTAGCTAACCTTATGTAAGACTCTTGGAAGATAGTTTCATATTTCTTATCTTCGTCCGATATTTGATAAGATGGAGGGATGCCCTCGAGTTCCCAGAATTTTTGTAGAGTTGAATCTAGAGAAGTGAGGCATGACGATAGAAAGGATTGAACGAGTATTTTGTGAGGAACATTCATTTTACTCATTAAAATCCATCCAAAACTCGTATTTACAGCAGTCGGTTCACCTTCTGCTCCTTGAATTTTATCAGGTTTTAATATTTTTGAGAATACGTCAACTTCGAGCAACATGTCTATAGAAGACGAGATGTTGAACGTTTTATCGGCCAGATCTAAATTAGCAGTGTGAGAGAATGAATCAGTAGACAAGGAATGAACTGGCATATTATTGCAAATTTTGGATAATATTTGAGCATCTATATTAAAGGATGGGACTGTCTTTCCAAGGGGTTTTAAGGTACAATGGATGGACTTGCGGGAAAAGGTTCCACTATCCTCTACTCCACCAATTTGCATATGAGTATCAAATCGAGGTAAACCTAACCTTTTAGCACATTTTTCAGTAATAAGAGACACTTGACTGCACCCATCAATTAATACTTTAACCTTTTGAAAATGTCCACGAGAATCAAGCACCTCCACCTGAGCAGTAGGCAACAAATTACAAGAAGAAACTGAGGTATGTAAGACAGTAGCAGAACTACCCGGTATTGAGTCATGGCAACTGGATTTTTTAGTGAAAATTGAGGGAAAGGTAGTGCCTACAACACCGACAGGTTTAGCACCTAGCTCATCAAAATGTAACAGGGTATGATGCATTTTCTGACAGATTTTGCATCCACTACTGGAACTACAATTGTTGGTAGAATGTTTACTACCTAAGCAATTAGTACACCATTTATACTGTTTAGATAACTCAAATCTCTCTTTAGGCGTTTTAGAAGAGGAAGTAGAGCACTTATATATTGAGTGATCCGACTTACATAGAGCACATTTAGTTTGTTCTGTATTAGTAAGAAAGGCAGAACTTTGCGGTTTTGCAGTTTTTATGAATGCAGATTTATTACTTGAAGAAATACTTTTCTTTGGGGCGTGTACCAATACCACCGAGTCATATGCATCACACTGTTTCTCATGAAACTTATACAAATCATGGTATTTTGGAATATCTGAGGATGGACAGGGATTTTCTTGTTCGAAACGATGAAGCGTTTCAGAGTCAATTTTTTTGCTTAACATGTGAAAAAGTATAAAATCTCAATCGTTCACCGGCAATCCCAAATTTTTAAGAGCTTCTAAATTATCGAAAAATAGTGCCAACACTTGCCTCAGCGATTTTGGATATTCTAAATTTATTAGTATTATAAATTTGTTCCCAGTATAACGTAGCTAATGCACGAATATTTTGGAAGTGTTTTACTAATTTTTTGTATGCTACCTCATAATTGTCTTCAGTAAGATTGATATTTTTAACGAGAATGAGAGCTTCACCAGAGAGTGATGAAATTAAATATCTAAATTTTTCGACGCTAGAGAGAGATGTATTATTATGAATTAGAGATTTATATAAATCAAAGAAGGTAGGCCACAATTTCATGTCTCCAGAAAATACTGGAATATTGAGTTTAGGTAACTTGACTGTGGAGGTTTGGCTCTTGTTATCAGGAGTAGAAGCAGTATCAGATAATTCAGAATGAATCGTTAATATATTATAATATATGCACTTGTTGACGAAGAAGTGTTTCCGCACCTACGTCGGCGTCTTCACTTGCAGACAACATTGTAATAATAGCAGTGTGTTGAATATTGAATTCACTGTAAAAAGACTTTAATTCTGATGATCGAGCTTTAAATTCACTATGGACACCTTTGTCAATTTTAGCTTGTTCTGCCAGATTATACAGAATTGAAATTCTATCCACCGCAGATTCCCTCAGTGTTTTTGCTTGACGCAACCTAGCACCCATTTTTTTTATTTATTTGTGAAGGAGAATGAATGCAAAGCTAAGTGAACAATTAAACAAAAGAAGAAAAATTGCTCTATTTCTGATAAACAATCCCAAAGTAAACTTTTAGGAATGTTTATTCTTACTGATAACGATATATGTATTGGAAGAGTTCAAATTAAATCACAAAAATAATCCTTGAATAAAAATTCAACTGAAATTTCGGTGAAATGATCCTTTTTGTATTCAATCAACTATTTATTACATCGAGAGTTAAACGTCAGTTATTAAAACTAGAACGTTAAAGAAGGAGTTGAATTATCAAGAGATGTTTTATTAAATAAAACAAATAATATTGGCATGAAATATCCACTATAAACGAGAAATATGTCACATTAAAGAGCGCAACGTTATTTCAATACGTATGCTAATACACAATTAACAATATCTCTTTTTATTTTTAAATATTATTAAATTAAATAAGAGTGAGACAAACTGTATACAGTGTTACCGTTGTTCAGAATGAATGAAGATTGCCTTCAAGTTCCAAACTAATCGATACATTTACTGTAATTAGCAAAAAGTTAATTGTTTCAGAGCAAAAAATTAAGAGGGCCAATGCCTATTGACCTTCAGTATTAATAAATTTACGTGTTTAAAAATTACGAGAATTATTATTTATTTTGAAATGATAGAAATATTAATATTTTAACTTATGAAATTTGAAATGAGAAAAACATTAAATCCGCCGAAGTGGCCCAAAAAGATGTTTAATTTGGGTAGAAAAGTTGACCGATTGGGAATTAATAGTCAAAGGATTACTTCTTACCTTTTTTCTCCTGACTTCTTCCAAAAGGTTGCAACCTTCCCCTTCTAATAAATGGACTGTATCTTGTTGTTTTAGGGTTGGTATCGGGAAATACTGACGATCGGCACTCGCGCACAATAGAGATATGTATTCTCTTCGAACCCGTATATCGAAGTGACTTATAGTAGTTAACTATTTTCGCCTGATTCGAAGAACAGTGTGGTATACCGGGTGTCCTCGAATAAGGCAAGATAATTTAGAAGCATGGAAAACTTACATGAAAAAAAAAGAGAAAATATATATATATATATATATATATATATATATATATATATATATATATTTACATTAAAATATATCCTAAAAACTAAACACATATCCTCTATCTAAATTCTAAAGAAAACATTGAAATAAAGAAAATATGCATACTTAGATGTAATACTAGTGATACACACTGCATTATCAATAATTTGAAAGGTTCAATATACCAATAAAATTTGACATTTCAATTTCATATGACATTACTGCAGAATAGACTTAATGACAGATAGATTTTAAAACGATTTGAAAAACCAGAATACAGATGTCTCTATTAGCAATATGGCACTTATAAAAAATAATGAAAATCTCTCTTGGTATATAAAAACGTGAATTTGTATTTTTTTTTAAAAAAGAATTCTTGGTAACCAAAGGAGAAGAGAGTTATTTATGGAAACAGTTTAGTTAGTTGATTCATAACATCGCGAGAGACAACATCGAAATAAGAGTTGTCTCAGAATTTTTTTAAATAGAGTTGAATTTTAATATCTATAGAGACAACATCGGAATAAGAGTTGTCTCAAATTTATTTGAGAATATCAGAATAATTTGTAGCATTATTATCAAATTAACACAATTTGCCTTTGAAAGCCAGTGCGTGTATTATTCGCAGAGAATTACAGCGGTAAAGTGCGAGTGTTGTTCCAGTTTCTAAATAAATCATTTAGAAAATTGTTCCAGATATTCTAAAACGTTTTTAGAATACAAACAAGTCTATCTGTATCCAGTTTGGTGAGTCCAGTCCATATTATATATTATTTCTCGAGAATTAATAGGCCTTTATTAAAAAAATATTTCGAAAGTAGATGCATCTGAAGAATTAAATATTTGATCAAATTATAGTAACATTATTGATATATCATTCTACGTAAACTCAAGACAAATTTTGAAAAAGACAATTTACAAGGAAATTGGGGAATGTTACATTGACATATAAGTCATTTTGGACTTTTAGTTAAAGTATTTAGATAAGAATTTCTAATTTTAGATTGTTTATAATATTGAGGTTTTGATAGAAAATTATATTTTTGCGTATTCGTTTGTGATATTTTTTGAAAAGTTTTAATTTTTGTAAGTGTTTATTTGATAATATATTATATAAATTTGAATTCAAATCACCTTTTGGCTCTCTTTTCATAATCATTCTCATTACATTTGATAATTTCATCCCATTAGAAAATTTAGTACAAGAAGTGACATTTGGTTTAATTTCTGACAGTAATTTCATATGTGTCATAAGATAATTTAATTGTCTAATAGTGTATTGGACAAACAGTTACTTTCGATTTGAATAGTATAATACGTGATTTGGAAAATTATTTGGAAATTTATAAACTTTGAATTATTCTTTGAATTTTGATCCCTTCCTGAGAAAAGAGTGAGTTGATTGATATTGTGTATTAATTTATCTTTCAGGATATAGAATTTAATATTTATTTAGCCGGGCATATTAATTTGACAACTGCTGTTATTGAAAATTTTATAGGTTATATTTAGCTAAAGGTGTTTTCATATTAGTGTAGCTACAGCTACAAATAAATTCAACGATAAAACAATATAGAATATAATATATTATAATTAAAAACATAGTCGAGATATACTATGATATATATATATATATATATATATATATATATATATATATATTTATATATATATATATATATATATATATATATATATATATTGTTGTAAATAGAACATATACAGAATCCTGATAAAGGATATAAAATTAAAATTTTGTCAATAAAAATAATTTTTTAAAATGATGTATGAAAATAATAAAATACCTCGTATAACAATATAACTAAGTACGACCAATGGTTATAATCAAAAAGATAGTAAATAAATATAAAAAGAAATCATAAACAAACAACAGAAAAACAGTTGTAAAAATTAATTCTTCAACTTAATAAAAACAACCTTAGACAGAACCTCACAAGTAAACGCAGATCAAGAAATATTATAACGATGCATGGAATCTTAGACACCCAGAGCATCTGTTTATATTTTAAAAATAAATAGAAACTTCCAACAAATGTAACTAAAACTATAATGATTAAACAATAAAAAGACATTTAGAAGTAATAAAATATATAGAATAAGATATTTAGTTAATGATTAATCATAAAAGTAGGTATGGGAAATATTATGATAGGTAGGAATCTGTAATATGGGCAAGGTCAAATTTATACCAAAATAAAACAGTTGAGACAAATTATACCAACATAAATTATTTTGAATGTGAAAAACAATAATGAAATAAATGATTACCGACATAGTTTATGTATATAGGTGTAATAATATCAAACATAATGAGAAATGAATTGTATATATGTATAATAAGTAAATATGTAGATTGTAGAAAACGTAGAATTCATGAAATTGCATTGACCAATCAAAACAGCGCAAATAAACAGTGATATGGAAAAGGACAATAATAATAAGGTGTGAGTGAATAAGTCAATGACAATAAGTATATTAGGTATAAAAAACTATAGTTTGCAATAAGTTTAAGTCAGAAAAACAATAAAAACAACAATAAACAAAGTGACAGGTGAAATTTTCAATCGAACTTTCGAGAACAAAAACCACTTCCGGTGACAGACGATAAAAAGGGTTGTGTTCGATGTAAAATGCGAGAAATTGGTAGTTGAGAGTCAGTGGTCAGATAGGTAACACTAATAAAGTTATCCTAGTTTTATTTAATGTAACAAATTTATAATTAGTCAAAGGAAAAGTATATAAATCAACATAAAATCTAATCAATTTTAAAATAAATCAAGTGTAACAAACGTTTGTGAGACTACAAGTAGCAGAGGAAGAAAATTATCACCCAGATAATGAAAAGCAAAGGTATTCAACATCAAAGGCGGGAAGATATATGGGAAGCGTCTCCTCCGATGTAGCATCATTTCAAGAAAAAGGAACAAAAGGTCGGTTGTGTGTTTATTAAATATATTTGGTACCAAATAAATGAAACTTTCAAATAAGAACGTATAAATAATAATTTTAAAATAATAATTTCAAGTGATATAAAAATTTTAAGAGCTCATATACCTGGTTTAAAGTTCTGTTATCTTTACATGAATATAATATACCAGAGAAAAGTAATATTAAAACTTACCATTATAAAGTGTAGATAAATGTATAATTTCTTTCATGTCGAACTTCACCAAAAATATATATAAAAATTTCCACTAGTAACAGACCACAACTAATTCCAGTTTATATCAATACACAATTATTACCATACAGTAAAATAATATTTAAAAACGTAAATTTTGAATCGATAAAATATCAAATATGTTTCCAAGTTCACGTCCCGAAGAAAACTAAAATTTAACATTTTAAAATCATTTCATAAATCCTCTTAGTTAAAAAAAAAGAAAACACTTTAAAAAGTTTTTTTGTTTAATATAGAAGGAAAGTTAGAAAGAGCAGGTGTTTGCAAATTTCTAAGAATTTCAACGCTCACAAGATTTCGACCAAGTTATGCAAATGAGCCAGAAAAAGTCGTGGTTAAAAAGAAAGGTATAATTTTTTTTTGGAATATAAAGAAAGTCATATTCAAAGTGGAAATTTAGATATATATAAAATAACTCATTATTTATGTATAACGTAAGAATTGGTAGAACAAAAGGTTAATCATTTATTTTATTAATAAATAGTTTCATCAGTCTAACTGTATAATAAGCTGTAACAAATAGTTTGTATATAAATCATTTTTTTATATGTGTTTTCAAAAGTTTTATTTCACAAAATTTTTTTATCAGTCACATAAATATATCACATTAATAAGCAAGGTTGATTTTATTATCATAATATGCCCTGAACCCTACTAATTTTAAGAGTCGTGAACGAATAAGAGCAGCCGAGGTAAGAAAACATAAGAATTAAATAAACTACATGTTCATAAATAGCATAATAAATAAAAGGAAGCATTGAATAAAAAAATATGTAATTTGGCGAACCCAACAATAGTATAAAAAGTTTAAAATTTGCAATAAATATAATATCATTTCATATTCACATATCCATATATTCAAATCATACATTGATATATATTAATACTTAAAGTCCAATCATATTCAACTTGTATAAAGTATATTAATAAATATAGAGTACTTAAAAAAATCAAATCATTACACACATATTTAACTGTACCACAACGTAAAAGACATATATATAGAACGTAAAGGTAACAGTTAAATCACATATAACTTTCTTACCCCAAAAGTGGGGCTTTATATAAAATAAAGTAGCAATCATATTCAACTGCAACCCCAAAGTGGGGCATTATAAAAATAAAATATAATCAATCCAATTTAACTTGCTTCCCAACGTGGGGCATTTAAAAAATAAAGCAATAATCCAATTTAACTGGCTCCCAAACGTGGGGCAATCAAAAATAAAGCATCAATTCAAATTTAACTGTCTCCGCAACGTGGAGCAATTGGGCAATTAGGCAATTAAAATTAAGGCAATTAAAAATTTACAATTACAATTAGAAAATTAGAGAATTAAGGAATTAGTTAGAGAAAATAATATTGAATAAATTTATAAAATAATATATAATTGAAATGGAGAAGAAAATGACGTTAAGAGATGGCAAACAAGTTGGAATAGAAGATGGATTTGATCAGGAGACTGATGGAAGAGAACTTGGAATGGGTGATTTCCAAGTACATTACTTGATACAAGGAAGAGAGAATCAAGAGAATGAGGAAGAGACTGATGGAAGTGAAAAAATGGAATCAATTGAAGAAATTGAAACAATCACAATGAGAGAAGAAAAGAATCAAGGAGTGGTATCTGGAAAAAAGGATGAACAAAATATGATGATGGAAATTTTGCAAGCTATGAAACGAATGGAAACCAGCAATAAAAAAATGGAAACAAGTAACCAAAGAATCAGAGAAGAAATAAAAACAAGCAATCAAAGAATAGAAGAAAAGATAGAAGATATAAGAAAACAATTAGATGAATCAAAAAAATATACAGAAGAAAGAATTCAAACAACAAAACAAAAAATTAGAGATGAAATGATAGGAAGAATAATGGAATTAGAAGAAGTACAATCTACGAAAATACAAAATTTAAAGAAGAATGAAAATGATTTAAAAATTGAAATTGAAGAAAACACAAAGAAAATAAAAGGAAATAGTGAAAAAATCACCAAATTAGACAGAGAAATTATGAAGACAGATAAAAATATACAAAGCATAGAGGATGATATAACGAAGGAAATACAAATGAATTTTAAGATAGCAGAGGAAGAAAACAACAAGATAAAAAGGGAATTAACATTGGAGATGAAAAATATTCAAGGAAAAATGGAACAAATAGAAAGAAAAGGAGGAAATATGGAATATATAGGGGGAATAAGAACTATTTATGGATCAGCCAATCAAAAATTCGATGGAAACATTAAGAAATTACATCCAAAAATATTCATAAGAATTTTAAAAAATAGAGTAAGAGGAATGAATAATATTGAGGACATAAAGGAGGTGATTAGAGACCATTTAGAAAATCATGCATTAATATGGTTTGCTGCAAGGGAAAAGGACATAACAAAATTTAATGAATTTGAGACAGCATTTTTACAGTACTTTTGGGGTGGAAATGCACAATCAGCTGTGAGGGAACAATTGTATTTTGGCAAATTTTCTGAAAACAGAAGCCACAGCTTGAATAACTATGCAATTCATATGCATGCAATGACGCAATATTTAGAACCACCAATCCCTGAAGAAGAAATTGTCATGTTCATATCAAGACATTTTAAGGCAGAACTAGCGGAAACCATTGCGGTACAAAACATAAGAAAACTAGACCAATTATCGATATATCTACAAAGAGTAGAAAGAAATTTGACGAGACAAGATACTGCTCAACAAAATCGAAGAATAAATAATGACAATAACACAAATAACCCAAGAAATACAAATACTGATAGCAACAATCAAAACAATAATTGGAATAATAACAGATTTAATTACAATCGAAATAATGATAATAATAGACCATATAATAATAACAATAATTATAACAATAGAAATACAAATTATAGAAACAATAATTATAATAGTAATAACAGAAATAACAATTTTAATAATAATAGAAACAGAAATAGTAACGACTCATACAGACCAAACAACTATCATGACAGAAACAATAGACCATACAGAAGAAACTCAGAAGGAGATGGAGAAAGGAGAAATACAAACTACGAAACAAGAAGAGTTAATTATCAGAGAATTGATCCGAATAGAAGAAGTAGATCAGAAGAAAGAGGGGAAAGAATAATAAATGAAAATAATGCAAGAACAGAGACGACACCAATACATAGACAAGACACAGGACGAACAACAGACATAAATGATAATCAAAATTTTTAAATATGCACACATCAAATAAACAAAATCTATATATCTGTACTTATGAAAATCCAAATGAATTCATAAATTTGAATGAAAATATAAATACAGATGGGAATAATGGTTTGATAATAATAAATGGATTAGTTAAAAATTTAGAAGCTAAAATAATTATTGATACTGGATCAGAAGCATCAATAATCAATCAAAAGTTTGTTGATAGATTTAATATTCAAATGAATAATATTATTAAAACTCCAAAAATTAATTTAATTGGTGCTAATTGCAAGAAATTATGTGAAATCAATAGATCAATGAACATAAATGTGAATATTGGGGGAAAGGAATTCAATTTACAAGTATTAATAGCTCCAAATATTGAAACTGAAATAATAATAGGATGTGATGAATTAGAAAAACATAAAACTATAATAAATTTAGAAGAAAGAAAATTAAGAATGGATGGAACGTGGATTAACTTTGAAATAATAGTATTAAAGGAAGAAGTAAGAAGAGTTAGTAATATATACAAGGAAAAAGGAGATAATGAATATGAATATGAAGAAGAAGAAGAAAATGAAATTATAATTGATTGTCCTGATGATAGGAAAGAAGAAATAATAAATTTAATGAATAAATATAATAATTTATTTTCAAAGGAGAATAGAATTGCGAAAGATTATGTACATAAAATAGAAGTGAATGAAGATATTAATAATTTCAAAGCAAAAACATATCCCATCCCTTATAAACATAAAGATCAAGTAAGAAAATGTATAAAAGAACTCTTAGAAAATAAAATAATAGAAAGAAGTAATTCACAATACATAAATCCTATTGTTGTAGTAGTTAAGAAAAATTGAGAATTAAGACTTTGCTTAGACGCAAGAAATATCAATAAATTTTCAAAACCCCAATATGAAGCACCTATGTCAGTCGAATCAATTTTAGGACGGATAACAAAAACGTCAATATTTTCAAGATTAGATTTAAAACATAGTTTTTGGCTAATTCCATTGAAGGAGGAAAGTAGAGATTATTACAGCTTTCTCCATAGACGGGGAAATTTATAGATTTTGTGTTGTGCCATTTGGTGCACAAAGTGCATGTAGTTCATTAGTAAGGGCATTGAATAAAATATTAAATAAATATGAGTCATTTGTATTGCATTATGTGGATGACATATTAATTTTTTCTAAAAATATACAAGAACATAAATTGCATATTGAAATAATTTTAAAGGCATTGGATTCTGCAGGATTAAAATTAAACAAAGAAAAATGTGAATTTTATAAAAAAGAGATAATATATTTGGGATATAAAAGCAATCAAAATATTATACAATTAGATCCACAAAGAATAAAAATAATTCAAGAATATGCAAGACCGAAGAATTTAAAAAATTTACGAGGTTTCCTGGGAATGCTGAACTATTACAAACGAATGATTCCTGATTTAAGCAACAAAGAAATTCCATTAATAGAGTTATTGAGGAAAAATGTTAAATGGAAATGGAATGAAGAGAGGGAAAAGGCTTTCCAGGATATTAAAGAACAATTTGTGGAAAGTTTGAAAATTTATCACCCTATTTATGAAATTCCATCTATTCTGAGAACGGACGCATCAGTGAACAGATTAGCTGGAGTATTAGTCCAGGAACAAGAACAAGGAGAGGTGCCTATTTGTTTTGTATCTAGAACAACTAAAAAGAGTGAGAAAAACTACAGTGTAAGTGAGCTGGAACTTGCCAGTATTATTTTCGCAATAAAGAAATTGAGATTCTATTTGCTAGGAAACCATTTCACAATAGAAAGTGATAATCAAGCATTGACATCAATTTTAAATAATAAATACGGCAACAACAGAATACATCGATGGGCATTGCTTATGCAAGAATACGATTTCACAATAAAGTATGTACCAGGAAAATTAAATGTAGTTACAGATGCCATCACAAGAATGGAAGATAAATCAAGAAATGATAACAGACAAATTAAAATAGGTGTGAACATAATAAAAGAAATAGAAGGTATATTTTCAATTAATAACATAATAGAGGATCAAAAGAAATTAAATCAAAAAGAAAAAGAAAGAGCTCAAAAGGAGGATAACATCTATTATAAAATAGTCAATGAAGTAGAATTATATTTAATCACAGAGGAATTGGCGGAGAAAATTTTACAAGAAATACATCAGAAATATGGACATACAGGGAGTAGAAAAATGTGGCTAATTTTTAGAGAGAATTATATAGCAAAAGGAGATCTAGCTATTGCGAAAAATATAACACGAACATGTGAAATCTGTCAAATGGCGAAGGAGAAAAACATACAAAATCAAAACATACCAAAATTTATAAAAGTAACGAAACCTTTGGAAATTATATCGATTGATTTTATGTCAAATTTAATTCCTAGCGAAATAAATGATAATGTACATATTTTAGTAGTTCTAGATAACTTTTCCAAATACATAAAATTGTATCCAACTAAGAAAACAAACACTAAAATAGTTCAAAAATGCTTAACTAATTATTTCTTAGAAATAGGAATACCGGAAAATTGTATTATGGATAATGCCACATATTTAAATAACCAAAGAATACAAAAGTGGTTAAGAAAATCTAAAGTAAATCCAATTTATACCAGTGTAAGACATCCGTGTGCCAATCCATCGGAACGATACATTAGAGAGGTGATAAAATACCTAAGGATTTTAACGAGCAGCCATCATGGACAATGGGAACAACAGCTTCCACTGATAGAAGAATATATGAACGGGATACCGAACACAGTCACAGAAGTTTCACCCATATATTTGATCAAACAAATATTACCAGATCGTCCATGGATACCTAAAATTATTGAAAATTACGATAATCTGATCGAGAAGGTTAATATAAGATTAAGGAAAACAGGAGAAAAATTTGTACAGAGAAAATTGAAGAATATCAAGAAAGGAATTACATTCAAAAAAGGAGATTTAGTAATAGTAAAAGTATTAAAGGTATCAAATAGAAAGGAAAACAAATGTGCGAAACTACAATTACCATTCGAAGGTCCTTATGTAATTGACAATGAAAATGGAGTGAATAGCTATGTTTTAAAAGATCCTATCAGTAATAGAACGAGAGGAGTATTTCATATCAGTAATTTATATAGATTTTGTAATTAAATTATGACAAATACTAACAGACATTAACTGACAATATAATAGACATTATTAATACTAAAGAATTGATGATAACAGACTTAATAATTAAAATAAAACTAAAGAGATGAAGGACACACACAAATTTCAAAGTATCCAAAATTTTAACTATCACAATGATCATAATCCCAAAAATTAGAAAGTCAAATGATAAATGAAATTTCAAATTTATTATAGTGCATGTAGAAGAAGGGTTATTATAAGATTGTATAATAATTTAATTATGAGGATAGGAAGAAAGAATAAGATGGAAAAGTATATAAAATATATTAATTAAAAATGATGAATATCATTAATGAGACATGAAATGAAGAAGTGAATATGAAATAATATTGATGGAAGATGAATGATATGAAAAGATATAAAAGTAAGACAGATCATAATTAAGATATTAAAATAGGATTATAAATAACAAAGATAAAAAAGAAAAATACTATGATAAATAATTAAATGGATAAAATTTGGTTTTCTCATTTCTTTTATATTTAAAATAAATCAAGAAAACAAATTTTGGGAATGTTGTTGTAAATAGAACATATACAGAATCCTGATAAAGGATATAAAATTAAAATTTTGTCAATAAAAATAATTTTTTAAAATGATGTATGAAAATAATAAAATACCTCGTATAACAATATAACTAAGTACGACCAATGGTTATAATCAAAAAGATAGTAAATAAATATAAAAAGAAATCATAAACAAACATCAGAAAAACAGTTGTAAAAATTAATTCTTCAACTTAATAAAAACAACCTTAGACAGAACCTCACAAGTAAACGCAGATCAAGAAATAATATAACGATGCATGGAATCTTAGACACCCAGAGCATCTGATTATATTTTAAAAATAAATAGAAACTTCTAACAAATGTAACTAAAACTATAATGATTAAACAATAAAAAGACATTTAGAAGTAATAAAATATATAGAATAAGATATTTAGTTAATGATTAATCATAAAAGTAGGTATGGGAAATATTATGATAGGTAGGAATCTGTAATATGGGCAAGGTCAAATTTATACCAAAATAAAACAGTTGAGACAAATTATACCAACATAAATTATTTTGAATGTGAAAAACAATAATGAAATAAATGATTACCGACATAGTTTATGTATATAGGTGTAATAATATCAAACATAATGAGAAATGAATTGTATATATGTATAATAAGTAAATATGTAGATTGTAGAAAACGTAGAATTCATGAAATTGCATTGACCAATCAAAACAGCGCAAATAAACAGTGATATGGAAAAGGACAATAATAATAAGGTGTGAGTGAATAAGTCAATGACAATAAGTATATTAGGTATAAAAAACTATAGTTTGCAATAAGTTTAAGTCAGAAAAACAATAAAAACAACAATAAACAAAGTGACAAGTTATGCAAATGAGCCAGAAAAAGTCGTGGTTAAAAAGAAAGGTATAATTTTTTTTTGGAATATAAAGAAAGTCATATTCGAAGTGGAAATTTAGATATATATAAAATAACTCATTATTTATGTATAACGTAAGAATTGGTAGAACAAAAGGTTAATCATTTATTTTATTAATAAATAGTTTCATCAGTCTAACTGTATAATAAGCTGTAACAAATAGTTTGTATATGAATCATTTTTTTATATGTGTTTTCAAAAGTTTTATTTCACAAAATTTTTTTATCAGTCACATAAATATATCACATTAATAAGCAAGGTTGATTTTATTATCATAATATGCCCAGAACCCTACTGATTTTAAGAGTCGTAAACGAATAAGAGCAGCCGAGGTAAGAAAACATAAGAATTAAATAAACTACATGTTCATAAATAGCATAATAAATAAAAGGAAGCATTGAATAAAAAAATATGTAATTTGGCGAACCCAACAATAGTATAAAAAGTTTAAAATTTGCAATAAATATAATATCATTTCATATTCACATATCCATATATTCAAATCATACATTGATATATATTAATACTTAAAGTCCAATCATATTCAAATTTTATAAAGTATATTAATAAATATAGAGTACTTAAAAAAATCAAATCATTACACACATATTTAACTGTACCACAACGTAAAAGACATATATTAAGAACGTAGAGGTAAAAGGTAAATCACATATAACTTGCTTACCCCAAAAGTGGGGCTTTATATAAAATAAAGTAGCAATCATATTTAACTGCAACCCCAAAGTGGGGCATTATAAAAATAAAATATAATCAATCCAATTTAACTTGCTTCCCAACGTGGGGCATTTAAAAAATAAAGCAATAATCCAATTTAACTGGCTCCCAAACGTGGGGCAATTAAAAATAAAGCATCAATTCAAATTTAATATATATATATATATATATATATATATATATATATATATATATATATATATATATATATATATACATATACAGGGTGTCCTTGGACTAATGGGAAAAAAGTCAGGAGCGTATAATATGAGCCAAAATAATGTTAGTATTTCATATAAATTTTTTCTATGCAGGCCCTCGTTTTCGAGTTATAGGCCTCCAAACTTTTAATTTTGAATTTGATTTTAATTTTTATTTTTTATACTAGTTATTTGATCTTTATAAAATTTACGGCAAAGCTATAATGTACAGGTATGTTTATTCTGGAAAGGTAAACAGATTTACAGTAGTGCCTTGAAGCCAGGGACGGACTACTCGCAATGGTTAGTGATCCAAAAATTTTGCAGGGATGGCACACCCTGTATGAAATTATCGAAATTGACTTCCCCACACATTAAGCTAACGAAAAGGTACTCTTGCTGGAATTCGATAAAATAAGCCGTTTGGCTAATATTTACAGTTTTATTAATGAGCTACGTACACATTTACCTAACTAACTTATTAATAGGATGTCCAAGATTTACCTACAGTACTACAAAAAAATAATTTGATGAAAGCAGATGATAAAAACATAGAGGACTTATTTAATGGGAATTAAATAGGTACGCAAACAACGTAATTAGTTGCTTTTAATCAAAATTACGAACACAACATTATTAAACCATTAAGAAAACCTCAAAAAACACAAGTTATAAAACATTGAACTAAAACTAATTCCTAAACAACAACAAAAACTAAGGTTATTCTAATAAATGTTCAATATGAGCTCCTCCCACTTCCACGCACATTCTAAGTCTACGAAGGTTGTTTCTTTGCACTTGAAAAAGCAATTCCACATTATTTCTAATAACATTGCAGTGTAACACAATTCTGTCTATTAAATCTTGCCTTGTTTGCACAGGTGTTGCGTATACCTTACTTTTGACATAACCCTAGAGAAATAAATCCATAGGATTAACGTCTCCTGATCGCGGTGGACATTGAAAGGGGCCTCCACGACCAATCCATCTTTTAGGAAACCTTGTGTGTAAATGCTGTCATACATCTAAACTAAAATGAGGAGGGGCCCCATCATGCATGAACCATAAATTCCTACGAGTTTGTAGTAGCACATCATCAAACAGGTTCCATAACTCATTTTGCAAAAACTCCAAATATCTCTGACCGGTCAAAGTACCGTCAATAAAGTATGGCCCTATCAAATGATTGCCCACTATTCCTGCCCAAACATTAACCATGAATCTATGCTGACTCTTGGTTTGGATAATGCCATGTGGATTCACTTCATCCCATAAAGAGAACGTTACTAATAAATGTATTGTCTGCTTGTTGTTGTCGCAGAAACCACTGGCTATACTCAAGTCGTGAAGGATAGTCAGCCACTGTCATACTGTGTACTTTTTTCATGTGAAAAGGATATAACAGCTGTTCTTTTAGGACGCGATGAACAACTTATTTGGAGAAGTTATGTTCTCTTGATTATTTTCGTAAACTTGTTGATGGTTCATTATCAACTGCATTTAACAAGTCTTGTTCAACTGCCACAGTACGCACGCTTCGTACTGGACCTTCTCCAATTTTTTTGGCAAAAAATTTCATAAAACGTAAAACTTTGTTTTGTATACATGGAAAATTACATTTACTTATTCATACCTGTTTCTCGTAACCTGGGATCAATACGCTCAAACATTCGTCTGTCTGGCAATGCTCTGTTTGCAAAACGTTCTGCATAAAGCCTTCAGGCCTCTAAACAGTTTCGAGAAACCAGTCCATACATTAAATGCATATCAGCGTACTCAATAAAAGTGAATTCTGCCGTTGTAACTGTTAAATTAAGGACTTATGAATTAGCAAGTACTGACTACGAACTATTCTACACAGTATTTGACAACTAATCCTATGGTTACTTGATAAACGGTAAAAATACTTTTAATAAGTTTTTACCAACTTTCCAATTAATAAGTCGTTAATGTTTTTTATCTTCTGCTATCGTCAAATTATTTTTTTGTAGTACTGTGGGTAAATCTTTGACATCGTATTAATAAGTTAGTTTTAGTCGTTGTGTACTTATAAAAATGGTGAATGCGTTAATTGGTACGTAGTGCATTAATAAAACTGTAAATATTAGCCAAACGGCTTATTTTATCGAATTCTAACAAGAGTACCTTTTCGCTAGCTTAATGTGTGGGGAAGTGAATTTCGATAATTTCATACAGGGTGTGCCGTCCCTGCAAATTTTTTGGATCACTAACCATTGCGAGGAGTCCGTTCCTGGCTTCAAGGCACTACTGTAAATCTGTTTACCTTGCCAAAATAATCAAACACGTATATTATAGCTTTGCCGTAAATTTTACATAGATCAAATAACTAGTACAAAAAATAAAAATAAAAACCAAATTCAAAATTAAAACTTTGGAGGCCTATAACTCGAAAACGAGGGCCTGAATAGAAAAGTTTATATGAAGTACTAACATTATTTTGGCTCAGATTATACGCTCCTATAGTCCCGGGACACCCTGTATATATATATATATATATATATATATATATATATATATATATATATATATATATAGAGAGAGAGAGAGAGAGAGAGAGAGAGGGAATTATCGGGTATGCGGTCAGTGAAATTGGATATATACTCAATATTTCGCCACCGTTTGGTAGCTTCATCAGGATATACTACAAAATTTATTTAATAAAAAATTGCACACAATGACAAATAGTGAACTTACAGATTTTTAGAGTCTGGAATTCAGTGAAGTCTAGACATTAAACGGTTGAGGACAAGACTAATTGAAATAATTTTAAAAAACCAATAAGGTATAGATATAAAAATGTTTACAAAAAACTGACAAGAAACACACTAAAACAAATTACAGGGTGATAAGACAAATTAATTTCTGAAACGATTTTAAAAGTTTACAATAAATATTACTGAGTCTGTTTTATTAACCCTTTTTTGCAGTTGGGATAATAAATGGAACGGAAGGTTGTAGATTACTCAGCTCGAAGGACCATTTAGTTATATGTAGTTCACTGTAGTATTTGTACGATTATGGCGGTTTTTTAAATCAAACTATTATGTCACTTTCACTTGACGAAAATTACATTTTGTTCATTTGCTTGAACATTTAAGAAGTTCACTGAGTTTTACACTTTTGGTTACTCATCACATTGTGTTAATTGTAAACATAATTTACCGATCTCAAGCCGGTTTGTTCTTATGAAAATAGTACCATTATGTACTAGGTCTGACTGATGAAGAGATGAATGATGACTGGGAAGTAGGTGAAAATATAATATTATTCCTATTTATAGATAGTTTAAAGTGAGTGGGAAGTACACGTGTGTGTCTTTTTTGGTGGGTGAGAAAGTTTGAGATTTTAAATGGAAAAATTCCTAGAACAATAATCGTCTATATTTTGTATATGGTAGTGCTGAAATGGAATTTTGTCGATGTGTGGGAAATTAGATGTTTTAGAAATATGATATATTTCTTCAAGTGGTGTGATCATTGAAATGGAAGTTTGTGGATGTGTGCGAAATTAAATGTTTGGGAAATATGATATATTTCTTCAAGTGGTCTGATCGTTGATGTATGAGAAATTAAATGTTTGAGAATTATTTTATATTTCTTCAAGGTCTGTGCAAGATATATGAATTATGTTATACAGGGGAAGTTAAAATAAAATCACAGGAGAATTTGGTAATTGGAAAACAAATTCGAACATATTGGGGGCGCGGGAAGAATGGATGAACTGTGAGAGATAGCTGCTCTCATACATCGAATGCTGATGTTAGTGAAAGGGTATGGAGCGTGAGTGTGTGTACAGTTTTGATGCAGGATTGTGAATGAAAGTGAATAATTTTGAGAGTAACTATGTAAATAGGTGTATATGGGTTGTAAAGTAACCTAATGTTGGTGTCAGAGTGTTGTAAGGACTCTAATGTCATGATTGTAACGAATGAATAAGATTTGAGGTTAGAGTGTTGTAAGGACTCTAACGTCATGAATGTAACGAATGAATGAGATTTGAGGTTAGAGTGTTGTAATGACCATAACGTCATGAATGTAACGAATGAATAAGAGTTGAGGTTAGAGTGTTGTAAGGACTCTAACGTCATGAATGTAAAGAATGAATAAGATTTGAGGCTAGAGTGTTGTAAGGACTCTAACGTCATGAGTGAAATGAATGAATAAGATTTGAGGTTAGAGTGTTGTAAGTATTCTAACGTCATGAATGTAACGAATGAATAAGATTTGAGGTTAGAGTGTTGTAAGGACTCTAACGTCATGAATGTAACGAATGAATAAGATTTGAGGTTAGAGTGTTGTAATGACTCTAACGTCATGAATGTAACGAATGAATAAGAGTTGAGGTTAGAGTGTTGTTAGGACTCTAACGTCATGAATGTAACGAATGAGCAAGAGTTGAGGTTAGAGTGTTGTAAGGACTCTAACGTCATGAATGTAACGAAAGAATAAGATTTGAGGTTAGAGTGTTGTAAGGACTCTAACGTCATGAATGTAACGGATGAATAAGAGTTGAGGTTAGAGTGTTGTAAGGACTCTAACATCATGAATGTAACGAATGAATAAGAGTTGAGGTTAGAGTGTTGTAAGGACTCTAACGTCATGAATGTAACGAATGAAGAAGAGGCCTAGATGTATGCTAGTTATTGTTTGGTAAGGGCACGAATGTAAGCAATATACTCTAGAAATGGACTAGAGTTGTAAACGATAAGAGTGTGAGCAATATACTCTAGAAATGGACTAGAGTTGTAAACGATAAGAAGATAAGCAATATACTCTAGAAATGGACTAGAGTTGTAAACGATAAGAAGATAAGCAATATACTCTAGAATTGGCCTAGAGTTGTAAACGATAAGAGGATAATAATATCTTTGTCCAGGTATTCACATAAAGGAATAATACCTTTGTCCAGGTATTCACATGAAAGAATAAGTAAATGAAGTAAAGAACGAGAATGTTTACGTCGATTCTAGTTCGACAAGTGTGGTACCAGTTTGTTTTACGAGTAACGGTCCAGGAACCTCGGACATATTTTAACAAATAGGGGGACCAAGTTGTGAAGGGATGTGAAATTCCATGAGAGAGCATGGAAAGCTCATGTGGCTGTTTTTCCGTTTTTTTTTGTTTGTTTCAGAATGAATGGTTCTGGGTAAGAAAGGGAACGTTTTTCCTCGGAGAACGTGATAACTCTAGTGTAGCTTGCGCTACTCCCTTTCTACGCGGAGGAATGAATTGTAGAGTAAGGGTGAGTGTAAGAGAGTAATGTTTTAATGCTTGAAAAATTAATGTGTGAATAATTATTGAAGTGACATGATCGTATAAGTTCAAGTAATGTGACCACCAATATAAGAGTAAATGTAAGAGAGATCTTCTTTACGTATAAGATTGTTAATTTGTGCAACGAGAGCGATTTGTCACGTTGACAAGGTATAAATGACTTCTCTTATTCATGTTTCTGAGGAATCAGGCATGGGTAATGGAATGATTTTGACAATTGGTCGAGTGTAAGTTCCTGAAGCGGTTTTGACTTGGACCGCACGGATTTTACCGTCTTTACCAGCTGTGACGTCTGTTATGCGGGCTAAAGGCCATCGCAAGGGAGGGGAGTCATCGTCCTTAATTAAGACCATGGTTCCTATAGTGAGAGCTTTAGATGGGGTATTCCATTTGGGACGGTTTTGCAATTGGTTGAGGTAGTCGACAGACCACCGTTTCCAAAAGTTTTGTTGAGCATGAGTGCATTGTTGCCAGAATTTTAATAGGTTTGTAGGGAGTGAGGATAAATCTTTGTCTGGCAGTGCCATTAGAGGTGCTCCTATGAGAAAATGGCCTGGGGTTAATGGCAGCAGGTCAGTAGGGTCAGTCGAAAGGGGATGTAAGGGTCGTGAATTCAGTATGGCTTCTATCCGAGTCAACATGGTGCTGAATTGTTCGAAAGTTAAAGTGGAGGTAGCAAGTAATTTTATCAGATGAGTTTCAACGCTTTTGACTCCGGCTTCCCAGAGACTACCCCAATGTGGGGATCTGGGGGGGAATGAATTTCCATGATGGCCTTGAACCTGTGGCACATTAGACATTTGTTTATGATGCGCTTGATCTCACGTAGGCCATCAATGGGCCAGAATTTTAAACGGATATTGGCGAGAACAGTTTGAGGACCACTGTGTCCTAAACGTATGTGTTCTTTTGGTAAGACCAGGGTAGTGAAATGACAATGAGCAGGCAGTAAAATTGGGTGTTTTTGTTCGTAGGAAACGGAGGACTGGGAGAGTCTCCCTCCGACTCTAATAAGATTGTCCTTGTCTATAAAAAGGTTTAATGATATAAGACGTTTATCTGAGGGTAGTTGATTCTTTTGTAGTGTGCGATAAAGATTTGGGAAGCTGTTTGTTTGCACCTGGCGTACAAGGAAAAGTAAAGCAGTGTCTAGATTTTGTCTAGAGAAGGCTTTTTGTGTAGTAGCAGGATGACGGATGATTTCTATAAATTTGTATATGTTTTTATGATTATAGATGTTTGTGTTAAGGGGACCCGACTCTTTTGCGGGTAAGAATGAGTTTTTAAAATGTTTTAATTATTGTAAAGGAGATTTATTTCTGTTCTCGTCAAGAAAAGGAGGGTAAGATATGTATATAATGTTTTTGTCAAGTTGTTTTAAATTCAAAGTGTCGTCAATGTAATTTTTTAAGTGATATATGAGTAAGGGGAGTGACGTTTTCTTCTGAACGTCACCCAAATGTTTATGTTGTCCAAGTACCTTCTTAATACCTTTATCCAGGTATTCACATTAAAGAATAATACCTTTGTCCAGGTATTCACATAAAAGAATAATACCTTTGTGCAGGTATTCACATAAAATAATAATACCTTTGTCCAGGTATTCACATTAAAGGAATTTTTTCAATAATACCTTTGTCCAGGTATTCACATTAAAGAAATTTTTTTCAATAAAACCTTTGTCCAGGTATTCACATTAAAGAATTTTTTTTTCAATAATACCTTTATCCAGGTATTCACATTAAAGTATGTTTCATGTCAAAGTGTCAAGGTTTTTGTTCGTCCAGGGTTTTAAATGTTTAAGTTTTTATGTTTTTCAATGTCCAAGCATATGTCTTAGTTTTTCATAAAGTTTTATGTTCTAAACGAGAAAGAGTTGAAGTCGTGAGTGAGTGCTAATCTGCACTGAAAGGGCGTTGAGTACGAAAGTGAATCGTTTATTCGAGTGTAAGTGATGGTTTGAGAATGACTTATGAGCAAGAATGTTTTAATGTAAGGGTAAGTTTTGATTTTATAAGTGTTTTGTGATTTAAGAATGTGTGTTACGGTAAGTTTTTATTTTGAAGGTAAGTTTTTATTGAAAGTGGTTTGGTCACACCGGAAGAATGTATGTAATGAGTAAGAGAGGGGTTATTCGTTAGGTATTGTGAATGAGTTGTCCAGAACACTATGTTTCTTGACGATAATATTCTGGAGATTGTTGCATTGGTGGTGAATAATTAGGGTTTATGTCCAAAGGTCTCAATGATGTGTTTTGTTTGTGGGTGTGAGGGAAGTGAAGCAAAGTGTGATGTCCTTTTTGACATATGGAACAAGATTGTACCGAAATGCAATTGGATATTGTGTGTTTAGAGCCTAAATACCTGAAGCACAATTTGTTTGCTTTAATGTATTTATTTCGATCAGGGATAGAAAGCCGTCCGAATTGGGAACATCCATGAATTTTATGGCCTGTTTCCTTGCAAAATGAGCATGTTGAAGATGGATAATTGGGAGTAGGGGATGTGCTAGACGAAGGTTGATTGCGTTGACCATTGTTATGATGTGTGTTTTGTTCGGGATTCGAATTTTGGTTTGCAATTAATGCTACTCTGTTGGTTGGCGTGGTCACATTAGAAGACTGGTTACGATGATGGGATGTATCGGGTTTGGGATCTTGGGATAACAAGTTTTCGAAGACCGTACATTTTCTTTCCAAGAAATCAAAAAAGGTATCACTAGCAATTAAATTTTGATCAGTCTCTTTTTCTTCAAGAGATCTTTTTGTATTATAATCTAATTTTGTTTTTAATATAATATGTGAACGATTAGTGCATCAAATAACTCTTCCTTATTGATATTTAGAATTAGTAATGACTTTACGATAGATCTAGCTTCGGACGTGAATGTTCTTAATTGTTAAGCAGTACATTTTGAGATGTTATTACAGGCTGTCAAACGGTTAAAATGGGCAGTAACAATCTGCCGTGTATTATTGTATTTAGAATTCAATAAATATAACGCTACATCAAAATTGGTTTCATTTACCGGTAATTGAGAAATTAAATTGAGCGGGTCACCTTTCAAGTATGATTTCAAATAGTAGAATTTTACAATGTTTATTTGAAATCAGTTACCATTTTTTATTTTTATTTGTACCTACCTTACACAAAAAATATCAAAGAAAGTTATTATAAATCCAAATCAATATTAAGGTGCAATTATTTAAATCACACTGTATGTATAAATGTTTATGTTGCATAAAAAATATCAAAGAATGTTATTAGCTCCAAGGCAATGTTAATTATTTTGAAAGTATTTGAGTGCAGACTTTCGTCTCCCACTGTATGTTACATTTCTTTAATAAGCTGTTATACTAAAACTTTTTTCATTCATAAATACCTCCTTGTCTGTTTGAGACTCGTGGGGTGTTGATCATTTATTCTCTGGATTCCAAATGCTGTGATACTTTTCTTTTTTCTGTTTCAATCCGGCTGCGAAATGACCATGTTTTATTAACCCTTTTTTGCACTTGGGATAATAAATGGAACGGAAGGTTGTAGTTTACTTAGCTCGAAGGACCGTTTAGTTATATGTAGTTCACTGTAGTATTTGTAGGATTATGGCGGTTTTTTAAATCAAACTATTATTTGACTGATGAAGAGATGAATGATGACTGGGAAGTAGGTGAAAATATAATATTATTCCTATTTATAGATAGTTTAAAGTGAGTGGGAAGTACACGTGTGTGTCTTTTTTGGTGGGTGAGAAAGTTTGAGATTTTAAATGGAAAAATTCCTAGAACAATAATCGTCTATATTTTGTATATGGTAGTGCTGAAATGGAATTTTGTCGATGTGTGGGAAATTAGATGTTTTAGAAATATGATATATTTCTTCTAGTGCTGTGATCATTGAAATGGAAGTTTGTGGATGTGTGCGAAATTAAATGTTTGAGAAATATGATATATTTCTTCAAGGTCTGTGCAAGATATATGAATTATGTTATACAGGGGAAGTTAAAATAAAATCACAGGAGAATTTAGTAATTGGAAAACAAATTCGAACAGAGTTCATTAGTGTCTGATTTTAGGGTTCCTAGCAATATGATACATCTCAAAAAACAATCGATGTTTGCATCGGTCGGTAATAGTACTAAGATACTGCAACATGCGGACCGATACAAGCATCGATTGTTTTTTGAGATGTATCATACTGCTAGGAACCCTGACGCGATAAACCTAAAATCAGACACCAATGGACTCAGTAATATTTATTGTCAACTTTTAAAATCGTTTTAGAAATTAATTTGCCTTATCACCCTGTAATTTGTTTTAGTGTGTTTCTTGTCAGTTTTTTGTAAACATTTTTATATCTATACCTTATTGGTTTTTAAAATTATTTCAATTAGTTTTGTCCTAAACCTTTTAATGTCTACACGTCATTCAATTCCAGACTCTAAAAATCTGTAAGTTCACTATTTTATATTGTGTGCAATTGTTTATTAAATAAATTTTGTAGTATCTCCTGATGAAGCTACCGAACGGTGGCGAAATATTGAGTATAGGATAATACTTTCATTTAATTTCACTGACCGCATACCCGATAATTCCCTCTCTATATTTAATCAAGTACGGTCGATAAACAACAGAAGCATATTATTGCTTTATATATATATATATATATATATATATATATATATATATATATATATATATATACTCGTATATATAGGATGTACCAAAAAAATGCAATAAGGTGTATATTTCTAGCTTCTTGTTTAATGCATAGTCGTTATGGCATTATTTTGGGAAAGCGATGATACGCACTGCATTTTTTACACAGGAAACCAATATTTCCTTATCTCAAACTATTTCTGATAAATGGTGCTGTTTTTTTAAATCAAATTTCCACAATTCACGTTTAATATATAACATTGACTGTTGGGGAAAGTCAAACTACAAACAATATTGTCATATAGGTAAAATTTTAGATTACCTTACCTTCCACGATCGAGTTTCCACGACTCCACTCCTGTCGCCTCCCCACCCTTTTGCCTCCTTCCGTACCGTAAGTCGCGAGTTTGTCATATTATGTACTTTTGTTATGCGAAATTGTTCGAAGATAAGCGATGATAACCGAACTTATTTCCACGATTTCTATCAATAAGAGCGTCTAAAGCAATACCCAGTTCAGTGATCGCCAGATCGTAGGAGTGATAACATGTCATCCAACGGAGTTTACAGTGTAAGCGGGGAGAAAAGTAAAACCGACCAACGAAAGATTCGGAACATGGTTACTAACAGAAAATATAGACAATCTAATTACGGATATTGGAAATATCGATTACACGGAAGGAGAGGAGCTACTGAGAGAGGCACCGATAACGGATCCATTTTGTGACAATATAATGGTAGTAAAGTTATGCGGTTCAGAAGACTGTAATGGAGGAAGTGGACTTGTTAAAAAGGATGTTTGTGGCTTGTTCAACAGTTACCTTCGAGGGAAATTTGGTGACCTTGTTTCTGCGAGACACGGAGTTAAAGCCTAGCTACCCTTCTTTTTGCACAGCGACAATCGGATGGCAAAAGGTGTTCGAGAAGTTCTTGGAGAAAGTATGGAAAAAATTACGAAAAAATATGATAAACCTGTATGTATACTATATAAAGTGGAGCTAGCAGATGTAAATGTGGAAATACTGTTAAAAGAATTACCCGAATTATTAAAACAACTACAAAAAGAAGACTATTATCTTCTAGACCTCGATATTACTCAAGACTTCTGTGGGGTGTTCCAGAAAGAAGAAATGACAAACTACTTAACAAGTAACTTTAACTTTCGTAAACATGGAATGTATCGGGGGAATTGTAACGTAATTGTAGATAATAATACAGTCGGAATTGATTGCCTTACGTGGCTTACATCTAACGCGAGGGTTAAAATATACAACAAATTTATTTGTCTAATAACCAGTCCTGGTGTTAACAAGAGCATTGGTAATCATATTATAGATTTCGTGATTTATCCAGATAAGAGTTGAAAGACACACTTTCCGGCACTTTAGCCAGAGAACATGGAATTACAAGATTAGAAACAACCATATATAATTATTCCATAGCCGATAACAACACAGGAGAATACAATTGCTCAGAAGACTGCCTTACCTTACTGGAGGATAGCAAACTTTATTTCCAAACTGCACCATTATACTCTATCTCATTTGCTAAAATGTGGACAAAATCGACAAAAATTCTGCAAAATAGTTGCTGTCTTGTATTTAATAATATACTACAATCTGTATACTGGGGGAACAGTAATACAAGGAAATTAACCGGTCTACAGATATATTTACCAATGGAACCCAACGCAAGAAAAAAAGTTGAAAATTATTGTCTTTCTGCATTTAGTTTTAACTTCTTAGAGGAAAGGAGGCAAATATGGGCTACCCATTTTATTTTTGTTTGTAAAAAAACAAAAAAAAATTCTATTTCAATTCCAAAGCTACCTAACGATAACTACATTAGTTAGTATCAACCTGTTTAAAGTCCTCATTGATTAAAAAAATATGTAAATTCATTAATGAGTAAATAATGAAAATGTGCATTTTTGCGCATTTTGAATATAGACTCTAAATATGGGCTACCCCCAAAAATGTGTGATAAATGTATGAGAAATGAGATAGATGCGTGAGAAATATATTTTAATATTTTAAATTAAACAATACATGAAATAAATCAAAACTAATGTCTACTACTTGCAAAAATCACAAACATATTGTTCATTTTCGGCCCCAGCGCACTCGTTATGGGCCCATAAATTGCACATGAAGCACTTTATCCAGATTTCACCGTGGTTATCCTCTGCAAAAGGTGCTTCGCAAAATATACAAGTCACGTCAGCTGCGTCCTTTGGAGACTGGGCATTTGGAAATTCATTGTAGTCGCTATCCTCATCTGCGGGCACATATTCCTCCTCATCCTCGGTGCTCGAATCAGATTCCTTTTTCTGGTTCTTTGTAACCTGCTTGCGCTTCCCCTTTTTTTTATTCCTTTCTTTAATTTGTTTTTCTTTGCCTTCTCCTGTCCCTTTTTTCTTTTCTTTAACCTTGTCAAGAGACTGGAGCAAGTCATTTTTATAAGGTGAAGAGGTTATCACCGAACACTTACTTGGCTTACGCCCACGATTTGAGGTTTTTTTCTTCAAAGAAGGCACAGGAGAAAGATCATATGGTGTTACCAGAGATGTTCGAGAAGACCCGGACCCAGATGTGGAAGGAGTTGATGGAGTTAACTTCTGAAATAACTTTCTTTTTACGCCATGTTCTGGACAAGGTCCTCTGAAAGGCGTGGCAGACTTTTTATAAAAGCTTGTTGTAGGAATAGCGACTAGCTGTGTATTACCTGCAGAAATAGGAACAAGCTGTGTATTAGTTGTAGGAATATCAACAAGCTGTTTGTTAGGCCCAGAGGGAGAAGTGGGAGAATTAGACGATGAATTGCTCTGGTTTGAGCGACGATCAGGTGTTATCTCAGAGTTGGTAGATTTATCGTATGTTGGAATGTCAGAATTTGTAGGTTCATTCGAATTGACACCAGAGGTTGAAGCCACCATCATCTCATCCTCTTCATCACTAGCGTCATCAGGTGCGACTGACGTAGTCTTTTCTGCTTCAATTTCTGATCTCTTCGCTGTAGTAAGACTTAAGAACTCCCATGAATGTTTTGTCAAACGGCTGGAGTTTGTGGGTACAATGGTGAGGTAAGACAATTATAGTCACATGATTATCTCTAGCTAAATCTATGATTTGAATATTGCGTGTATGGCTGTAATGGCCATCCAAAATAAGCAGGACTGGTGATTTCTCTGTGGGTTTCACTGTGTCAATAAAATGTTGAAACCATCTTGTAAAAATATTACTGTGTATCCATCCACTGGGGTGCACCTCCATAATGGCACCTGGAGGAGCTCCTCTCATCAGTTGCTGGTTAATATTTTTCGTGGGAATATCATCATTGGTGGGATGAATTGTCCAGCAGCGCTCATCGCTGCCACGAGGGTTATTAATGAACCCCTTTCAGCAGAAGTTAATGATGCAATTTGTCGTTTCCCCTTTCGGCCTACAACCTGTGCAATCTTGTTTTGTACAACCGTAAGACCTGTCTCATCAACATTGAAGATACGTTCAGGGGGGTATAAATGTTTGTCATATTCTTTTTCCAGAACATTAAAGAAGGATGCAACATTTTCTTTGCTAAAGCCTCTTGCTCGAGAATACGATGTTCCCGTTGGTCGTCGTACTGAAAGCTCTTTATGGCGTTGCAGGAAAAGTCCTAGCCAGGCTCTGCCCGCCATGTTACCTCCAAACGGATGTTTGATGTTGTTCCTGGTAGCTAAAGTGTACGCCATCCTCCTAACGCCTTTTCTGGTTAATCCATGAAATTTAGCTTCCATCTCTAAAATATAACGAACTAACTCGTCTTCTAGATCGTTCCCTAATATAGCTTTACGCCCTAGCTTTACTTGGGCTGCTTCAATTGGCTGTAGTTCTAGCTTTTTTGCAGACCGTTGCAACGTAGAACGTGGGACCTTAAACATTTTTGAAGCTTTTAGCGTACCCATTGCATGCTGCCTGACAGCTATTATTGCACGTTCCATATCTCCCACATTCCATTTTTTTTTTTTTTATCATCTTTCTGCTGTTTGGTTGACATCCTGAAACAATTTTGTAATATATTTTACATAGTTCTAAATATGGGCCACTAGCCCATAATAACAACAAAGGCATAGCCCATATTGCAAACATGCTGGCTTCACACAACAAAAGAGGTTATGTCCAAAAGTAATCAATTTGAAGAAAACTAATTAGCATACATTAAAGGCTAATTATAGGGCTTCAACGTGAAACAGGCGAATTTTTAAAAATATTGTTCATTTTTAAGTAATTGAATTTATAAACTTACCCGAAAAAGTTTTGACACTCACAGTAACTGACAAACACGTATTATAAATTTAAACTATTTTCTACTGTGGCGCCATCTCCACGGTAAACATTTAACTTCCCCAATTACCGTTTGCGATAGTCAGATGTAGAGATCTGCATCGAATAGCTGAGAAACCTACCTAGCCCATATTAAGAGACCAGCCCATATTTGCATCTTTTCCTCTACCTATTAATTATATAGAGATCGTAGAAGATACGAGTAATAAGGAGAAAAATGTTCGAATTTCTCAAAAATCCTATTTTAAGGCTGGGGATACATCCTTTATCCGGTCATCCACACTGTTTAGCACTATCCCGGAAGATATGGACATCCAAGAGCTCGGACTGTTATCTACATGTAATATTATACTTCAAGTTCTAAGAAAGAGGGTTAACAAAAATAGTAAGCTAATGCCTTTTGTGTTAAAAGAAATAACACCAATTTCCCATATTTCTGTATTATCTGTAAAGAAACGGAAATTAGAAATAATAATACAGTCGGAATTGATTGCCTTACGTTGCTTACATCTAACGCGAGGGTTAAAATATACTACAAATTTATTTGTCAAATAACCAGTCCTGCAGTTAACAAAAGCATTGGAATCCATATTATAGATTTCGTCAACTGCCCCAGGCGCAAGATTAAAGGAAACTTTCTCTTCTGCATTGGCCAAGAAGCATGGTATTACCAGATTAGAAGCTACGATGTATAACTACCCAATTGGAAATTCCATGGAGAAGGCTACAGTCCTTCAGAAAATTACATAACTCTGCTACAAGATAATAAGTTGTACTTCCAAAATTCTCCTGGAATACTCTGTTTCGATTGCAAAAATGTGGATAAAGTTGACCGAGAGTCTACAGAACAGCTGTTGTCTTGTGTTTAACAATATGCAGCGATATGTTTATTGGGGTAACAGCAATACAAGGAAGTTGCCGGGGTTACCAATAAATTTACCAAAATAATCCGACGCAAGTGAGAAGGTTATAAATTATATTATCTCTGCATGCAGCTTTAATTGCCTACATGTTAACCATATAGAAGTTGTAGAAGGAAAGGAGAACAGAGACAATGTTCGAATCATACTAAAATGTTACATTAAAGCTGGAGAGACCTACTTTTCTAGGTCCAGCACCCCCATTTTCTACTATACCGGAAGATATCGACTTATTGGACGCTGGACTCATGTCTACGGATAATTTGGTTGCACGTGTTTAAAGGAAGAGAACCAATAAAACAAACCACGAAAACATGTGTTCTGTGACGTCATGAGTGGTGTGTCAACTCCACTTGCGCGCAATGGGACTAACCTATCAGCAAACCCCAAGAAAACTTTTGTTCTGTGTCACCTATCTATCTTCTTGCCTTCTGTGGTGTGTGAGTGTCTGCTCACCTTCTGCTACCCCTGTTGTGTGTGTCTTCTGTCATGTATTAAGTGATGCACCACCTCCCTTAACCCCATATTTTTAGGAAATAGGACCAAAATAACACTGGTAGTGATGAACAAAATAGTAAAAATCACTATTTTTATTCGTTTTTATGTACAATAATAGCATGTTGAGTATAATACAAACAATTATTACACACAAAATACTACTGTTTCCTTTTTTCTATTAGGCGTAGGTTTAATTTTATCTTAATTCTATAACTTAGGTCCATTTCTGCAAATTCTTTTTCCAACCAATAGTTCGAGCAATAGAACATTCCAGAATTTTCAACCTGTAATATGTAACGAAGTCTCTCCCTGTATTTAACTTCCTTTATAGCGGCAATTACAATTTATTTTTCTTCGGGACCTTGTTCTAAGCGTTGGCAAACTCTTAATTTGATACGATCTTTTATCTTCTGCATGGTAATGTTTTTAATTTGAGTCATATCTTCTTTGGTAGAAGGGATATTCTTCCATATCTCCGTGTAAAACTTTAAATTTTTTATCTTGGCGAATGTGTTTCCTTGGTAGGACGTAATACCATTGGTAGTGAACGTTACAAACGTTTCTTCTGTAGGCAAACATATTATCACCATACCATTATTATAACGTATTTTAATATAACCATCTGCAATAAGAGCTGCTCTATTGTTGTAAACACTTACAAATATATGTTTGTAGTAACCCTTTAAGAAGTAGACATTTTTTGCCACCTTTTTCCGCTAACACACCCACATAGGTATATTTGTTTTTATTATTTATGGTAAACGCCGACACATTATCTAGGTAGACAGACATACAAGACACTCAAACAAGTTTCACTGATACAGACGGTCGCGAAAACCGTGAAGAGAGAAGGGACATTGTAATTGTCCCTAAAAAGAAAAAGACAGAGAAACAGAAGCATCCTACTCCTTCGGATTGCGAAGAGGAAGCATATAATATTCTAAAAAGTACATGACAACGAAAGGAGTGTTCAACGTACGGAGAGCATGTAGGTAATAAACTGCGAAATCTAAACCCTACAGCACGAACAATCGCAAAGGACTTGATCAACAATATACTATTTGAAGCAAGTATAGGCAAATATGATGCCAAGACCAGTACTCACACTTCCACAACTTTTCAAAGCTATGGAAACACTTCTACAACTTTTCAAAGCTATGGAAACACTTCCACAACTTTTAAAAGCCGTGGAAGTGATTACAGTGAACCACGCTCCATGTTATCTGCTGGTTCACACCAATCAACGATTTCTGTGCCCACATATAGCTATGTATAGAGATCTGACAACTTTAATGGAAACGATAAACAGAGAGAAGATGTTTCGAGTCCCAGAAATAGCTATATATATAGTCTATATAGAAAGGACAAGGAGTAATAAATCATTCATTTAAGTAGATTTCATAGACGTACCAAAATATATTTTAAGAAGGTATACCGTAAGGTACATTTTGTATTGAACGAATGAGTTGCAGCTATGATAGAGAATATACGATTTAGGTCAGAGGTAACGGGATGTACTAATTTTAATAAAAAAAAGGGATAGAGGTACATAAATTTTAGTAAGTTTGATAAAGAAAGGCAACACAGTTTATTCAGGAGTATCCGAACTCTGCCACAAAATGCAGGTAGTCATTACGGGTTGTTCAAACTCTGCCAGTGTTTAAAATTTTGGAGATTAACTACCAAACCAGTAGGGGTCTAATAGCCTAATCCGATTTAACAATTTACCTTGAACTTTAGGTACTCAAATTCAATATAAGAAAATATTAATAACATACATATATTTTCAACGTATATTTGCCACTTCTAAAAAATTACATCTACATTACATCTACATTACAATAAAATATATTCAATATACATAAACATATAAAAAAAACAAAGAATTAAACGTGTGGAAGATTTTTACATGCAACCGTTTTCACAAACATAAAGCGAGAAATAACATTTTTCCTATATTGATCCAAATGATCATTAATGAAATTAATTTGAACATTGATAGTTTTTTTGGTTTTTTTCTGGCTTTGGTTTGCCGAACGAATTTTCGCGTATACCTCCGTTTGTAAATCCAATAACACACTAGTAAATTGAACAATGTTTGGATGTGCTTTGTGAAAAGAAGCACCGAAATGCGAATGAAAACTCTCACAAGAATTCGTTGTTCTCTTAAAAAAGGATGCATTATTTGCCCAAATAAGTGGTGGAAATATCGAATTTTGCGTTATATATGTTTTATTGACATAATTTCGGAATTCTATAACTCTTTCGTCATTCGGAAGCAAAAAATGTAGTTCATTATAAAAAAATTCTACAAATTCCTCAGGGCTAAGATACATAATACCGAAATGTACTTTTAAGTATTCGCCAATTACAGAACCTTTCTGTCTGTACTCTTGTACCAAATGAAACTCCTGAATCTTACGAAACCAAGCTTGACAGAGATGAAATTTACAACCAAAAAGAATTTGATCTCTGCCAAAACATTCATATATAGCGTTATGAATGCTTAGTTCAAAATCTACTACGACTTCTTTAGGTTGAAAATTTAAGCCTACTTCTTTACATTTTTGTCTTAAAATTAAAAACAAATTCGAATATGTTTGACTTGATTTGTCCGGCAGTGAACAAAAAACATGAGGTACGTAATAGCCGTTTTTAAAACCATGAATGGTAAACATTTGGTAAAAAAAAGTTGAACAGTATTTAAAAGTCCCATCCATCAAAATACAATCCGAATTACATAAAAAATTAAGGTTGGAAAAACAGGAGAACACAATAATTTTAAATACCTGGTCTACTGTTAATAGAAATTCCTCTTGTCGGTTCGTTCGTAATTGTAATTCACGAACACTATTAAATACTTCTTCCTGATTTTTAGGCAATAGTGTAAGTGCATCAACATCCTTCCCCTAATCCCCTAAATATCGATCAAAACAATCAAGATTTCTTCAAAATATTTAATTCAAGAAATCTTTGAAACCTTTCAGAAATATACATAATTCTATGGGCATCCGATTTTATCTATTATAAACCCTAATGACTCTAATAGGATTAAACTAAATGGTTGCGGCACAGTTCGAACATTTCAGTAATCCTCAAATTGATACAAGTCAGGTAAAATTTTATTTTGTGGCAGAGTTCGGATATGCCCGTTTATTCATAATATTTTTTATTTGTATTACTCCTATATGTAGTGTTTGGGGAATTTTTCTCAGAAATTTTAAATGGCAAGTGGCCTACTGTAATCGGCTAATATACGATTACACCTATTTACAGATTATTCGATTATTGAGAGGGATTTTCCAAACAACCCAGTTTTCTTAGAAACATTATCGGGAATATTATTTTAAAAGAAAGTAGGTACATTAAATCAGTACTTAGTATTAGTTCTTTGAGTAAAGTTGTATGAAGTTGTATGGTTGTCATAATATTGTAAACAGTTGGAATATATTCAAAACATTTGTTGAATGTTAATTGTGCAAGTACCAAACAATGTCGATAAGCCAAGGACCATCTAAACGACCAAAAACAGGTCCATTATCTTTAAATGAAGAAACTCTGATATTGAATTGTTATATATCATTGAAAAACAAGGATCCAAGTGCAAGTGTTGATGATATTGTGGAATTAACGGCTGCTATGTTGTGTGTTGCTAAATCAACAATTTATAGATTACAAAAATAAAACAAAGAATGGAACTCTTCAACCCCCTAAAACTCCTTCAGGCCGAAAACCAATTGAGATCGATGAGTCATTAAAACAAAGACTAAGGCGTAAAGTCCATGGATTTTACTTACGAAAGGAAATTCCAACACTTGACAAAATTATGACATCAGTGCAAGAAGATACGGACTATCCTAAATTCTCCAGAATGACATTATGCAAACTTTTGAAAGATGTGGGTTTCAGATATACAAAACATAATAGAAAATCTCTCTTGATAGATAAACCGGAAATGATTTTTTGGAGAAGAGACTATTTAAGAAGCATTTGACATGCCAGAGAACAAAATTTGAAAATCTCCTACTTAGACGAAACATGGATAAATGCTGGATATACAGTTCCCAAATCTTGGCACGATGAAAACATTAAAAGCGGAAGGCAGGCATTCGTGGAAGGTTTGTCGTTAGGTTTGCAGCCACCATCTGGAAAAGGAAAAAGACTTATCATTGTCCATGTTGGAAGTTCTGAAGGTTTTGTTGATGGTGGATTATTAAGTTTTATTTCAAAACGCACGGGTGTCTATCACGAAGATATGAATGGGGATGTCTTCGAGGAATGGTTTGTTCAAATGTTGGATCTGATTCCAAAAGGGGCTGTTATTGTTATGGACAACGCAAGTTACTATTCACGGTTACAAGAAGCATTGCCCACAAGTCGTTGGCGTAAAGCAGAGCTTTTGGAGTGGCTTATTTCGAAAAATATTAAGTTTCCAAAAGATCCTTTACAGAATTGCAAAAATGAACAAGAATAAATACAAAACCTACATTGTAGAAGAAATGGCTTCTTCTCGTGGTATATCAGTTCTTCGACTTCCCCCTTATCATTGTGAACTTAATCCCATAGAATTAATATGGGCTCAGGTAAAGGGGGAAGTTGGGAAAAAAATACTACTTTTAAAATAAACGATGTTGTGAAATTGTTTGAGAGTGCTGTAAGTCATGTGAGTAAGGAAAATTGGACAAACTGTATCGAGCATGTTATCAAAGTAGAGGCAAATATGTGGAAAATTGACAATATTTGTGGTGATTTAATCGACCCTATTATTATTAATGTCAACAACGATTCTTCCTCTTCCGAGTCGGATATAGAATAAAATGTAAGTAATAAATGTATTCCAATAATTATTTTTTTTCATTTTTTATTATATTATAATTTAAAACGTATTTTTTTCCCAAAATACACACCACTGCATTGCGTTATTGCTTATCTGCTAATCCTTTAACAATGAATAAACCCTAAACTTTGCTACAACTGAAACAAATACGGGGTCGATCTACCTGGTTTTTAGATGTACGGAAGAAATGTAATTTAAAGTAAGAGATTTATCAAAAATTTCATGGTGCTCCCTGTAAAGGTTTTGCATACTTAATTAGGGTTTATTACTCCTCGTACTTTTTGTACATACTATAGCTCTCTCAAATTTGATTTTCACAATTCAAAAATATTAGCTAGAGAAAATAATGAAAAAGTTAGAACGATACTAGAAATGATTAACATAAAAAGAGATATAAATAGTATTAATAACAGAAACGATATTCGTAATTTGAATGTAATATATGATGGTCTCTTAAAATAACCAATAAATTGTTGAGAGCTTCTGCACCTCACTATAATATACACCTGTTAAATTAAGCAATCGCGCCCAGACTAACACTACATTGCATTAGAAAAAGAAAGACAAAAAACACCTTCAAACTAAATAATACGTTTTAAGAGTTTACTGTTAACACCTACAAAATGTATACAGAATTTTAATTTTTACCATTCCATGTTTTTATCTTTTTGACAGTGTTATTAAGGTAATTGTTTTACTATTTTATATACAAAATTGTGTAACGTCTTTTTTTAACTTATGTGTTATGTACCAATCAAAATGTAACATTTTAGCCTAAACATAAGCGTTCTCTACCTGTAGCATAAGTGGTTTCCAAAAGACGCGAACCCAAAAGCATTTTCTAGTACTCTGCGAGCGAGTGAATGTCTATAGTTGTATATCCTCTCACAGGAGCCTTTGTCATGGTGGCCGCTGAAAGGTTTCATGATGTGTTCCTGTAAAGGGAACGCATCATCCGTCAATATAACATAAGGTGATATCTTATTACTGCCAGGGAGTGACTGCGGGGGCGGTAATGCAAGCTTATTATTTGTCAACTTTTTATTAAATATTGTTTGTCGGAATAAACCTCCGTCATATATCCTGCCTTGACAACCAATATTAGCGTTTTTAAAATTATAGGCGGCATCTACAACTGTCATCAAAACAATGCTGAAGGCTCATTTGTAGTTGTAGAATAGGCTGCCACTGTTTTTTGGGTTTTCCATGACGATGTATTTTCCATCACAAGCTCCTACACAATTTGGGTAATTCAAGGAAACCTCAAAATATCTTGCTATCTTTCTCCACCCATCTGCAGTGCACGGAATCTGGAAAAATCTAATTGTTTAGTAATATAATTGATGATGAACTGATGAAAAATTACAAGAACGGTTGATTAGAATATATACGATTTAGAAAAACTAGTTATAATTGAAATGTGTTAAAGTCATGTATATATTTTTGTTGTTGCAGAATGATGATGATATTTCGGTCGCAGACACACAAGACACTCAAACAAGTTTCATTGATACAGACGGTCACGAAAACTGCGAAGAGAGAAGAGACATTATAATTGAATAGATGAGGCTTTGACTTGATGAAGATCCATACTGAACGATGAACGGACATTATAATTGCCCCTAAAAAGGAAAAAACAGAGAATTAGAAGCGTTCTACTCCTTCGGATTGCGAAGAGGAAGCATATAATATTCTAAATAGTACATGCCAAAGAGCTGAGTGTTCAACGTAAGGAGAGCATGTAGGTAATGAACTGCGGAATCTAAACCATACAGCAAGAACAATCGCAAATCACTTATTCAACAATATACTATTTGAAGCAAGTATAAGCAAATATGATGCCAATACCAGTACTTACACTTCCACAACTTTTCAAAGCTGTGGAAACACTTCTACAACTTTTCAAAGCCATGGAAACACTTCCACAACTTTTTAAAGTTGTTGAAGTAATTACAGTGAACCACGCTCCATGTTATCCGCTGGTTCGCACCAATCAACGTTTTTTGTTCCCACATATAGCTATGTACAGAGATCTGACAACTTTAATGGAAACGATAAACAAGGAGAAGATGTTTCGAGTCCCAGAAATAGCTATCTATAGCTCTCTCAAATTTCATTTTGACAATGTAAACATATTAGCTAAAGAAAATAATGAAAAAGTTAGAACTGTACTAGAAATGATTAACATAAAAAGAGATATGAATAGTATTAATAACAGAAACGATGCTCGTAATTTGAATGTAATACATGGTAGTCTCTTAAAATAACCAATAAATTGTTGAGAGCTTCTGCACCTTACTATATACTATAATATACACCTGTTAAATAAAGCAAACGCACCCAGACTAACACCACATTGCATTAGAAAAAGAAAGACAAAGAACACCTTCAAACTAAATTATATATTTTAAGAGTGTACTGACAACACCTACTAAATGTATACAGAATTTTAATTATTACCATTCCATGTTTTTATGTTTTTGACAGTGTTATTGAGGTAATTGTTTTATTATTTTATATACAAAATTTTCTAACGTCTTTTTTTAACTTATGTGTTATGTATCAATCAAAATGTAACATTTCAGCCGAAACAGAAGATGACTTAATAAGTCGAAACGCGTCTTTTGGCAAATAATAAACAAATTATTAAAAAGTATATATATATTAAACTATATTTTTTATATTTTTCTTTATTTATTTATATAATTTTAATTAGATATTTATTTAGATTTGTTTGAATTTGTGTGGCAAGCTCAGTAATTAAGTAATTATTTTTATGTGATAATTATGATTGTATTATATTATTATATTCGTTCGGGAGCATGAGACTTTTTCTACTCTTTGAGTTCAGGCTTTGTTTGGATATACTTTGCTCATTTAAAATAAAAAGAAACACCATACTTTCAATAATTTAATTTCATAATGAAATTTTTATTTAAATATTTTTAAAATAGTTACGCCTATAGAATGGAAATGATATACACCATCTTATGCGCATGCCCAACTAAAATCGAACAGAAACGAGACGGAACGAACATTTCTTATCGACGCTCTGCATCTGCGAGAATATTCGATTCATAGCATCGTTATCGTTACAATAATGTTGATGGATTAGCATAAAAGAATTTACGTTAGAAATTATATACACACAAATTCAAACAAATCTAAATAAATATCTAATTAAAATTATATAAATAAATAAATAAAAATATAGTTTAATATATATATATATATATATATATATATATATATATATATATATATATATATATATATATATGAAGCAAAATGGTATTCTTGACGGTAGATAAATCAAAAATCTCTCAATATCTTAGGGATTCCGTCGTAAGTAGGGCTTCCTTAGATGAAAAGTCACTGAATAAAAAGAGAGAAAGCAACCATGTTAATCACACTTATGCGTATCATCTTCCATTTGACCAACAACATAAGAACAATCACATTGTAAATATTTCTAACTTATAAATATAAACATCTATATAACTAATGAGTTATAACGGAGTTGTTGTGTATATACTACATTCACTCTTGTTATCGTGGGATTGAGTGGGGTAATTAGTGAAAGTAATATACCTTACAACTTTCGCTCGTTGACAAGGGAGAATATATGATATATAGGACTTCCTTTGTTCATAGGATCATGATTAAGTGACAAGTCATGCTACTAATAACGAAGACTGTCTCTTAAGTCATAAAGTTGAACACATCAACTAGGTTATGTTTCAACCAAAAAACTGTCACTCAAACTGTGACACTCTGACAAACATATAATGTTCCTTCAAATCAAAAAGATCCTTTTGAATTAGTACTTAAAAAGTATCTATACATAAAATATATTTTTTTTTGTTCCGAGTATGAACTATTTTAATAATTATTAACTCACTTTACAAGTAAGTATAAAAAAATTGTTAATTAATGAAATGTACCAACATATCCATATTTCAGGCTTGAAATAGAAAATAAAATTTTTCGAAACGTTGGGTAGTAAATAAGAGTTCTATTCAGCCCTACTTACGACGGAATCCCTAAGATATTGATAGATTTTATATATAAACCAACATCATATAATTATTTACAGACACTATTTAGGCAAAGTAGTGTTTTTTTAAAAAATAATCCTTCAATAATGGTTACCAGATCAGACAAAGGCAACGTAACAGTGATAATGGATAAATCTGAATATATAACCTTATCCTATAACATATTAAATGATGAAAAATATTATAAACAACTCAAAAATGATCCCACTTCTACGTTACAGCAAAAAGCAAACAAATTAGTATCATCACTTAAAAAACAAAAATTTATTTCTGAACAACAAGCCAAAAGTTTAACAACTTATAATCAGACATCTCCTAAGTTTTATGGACTTCCCAAGATACACAAGCCCGCCCTTTCTTTAAGACCTATTGTTTCATCGATTAATGCACCAAACAGTAATATTACTAAATTCATAACTGATATCCTTACAAATGCATACAATTGTAATAATGACTATTATGTTGAAGATTCTTTTCATTTTTCATCCTTTATAAATGACAAACAGTTACCAAGAGGTTATGTACTTATTAGTCTTGATGTGGTTTCCTTGTTTAGTAATATTCCAATACAACTTTTTAAACAAAGCGTTGCAAAAAGATGGGATCGTATAAAAAATTACACCAATATTCCAAAAAATGTCTTTGTTAATTTATTAGACTTTATTTTTGATTCCACTTATTGTAACTTTGAAGGAAAATATTTTAAGCAAATTTTAGGTACACCAATGGGACAATTTATAAGTCCAATAGCTGCACAGTATGTTATGGATGATCTACTTGATTCTTGCATAGTGAAACTCAACTTCCAACTTCCTTTTTTAAAAAAAATTTGTTGATGACATTATCTGTGCAATACCTAATAACAAACATGATCATATTTTAAACATTTTTAATGCATACAATGAATTCATACAATTTACTATTGAACATGAGGCAGAAAATAGCATTCCTTTTTTAGACACCAGATTGATAAGAAATGAAAATAATATAATACAGTTAGACTGGTATAAAAAACCAATGAGTTCTGAGAGGTACATCAATTATTTTTCAAACCACACAGAAAAGATTAAGATCAATTTAGTACTGACTATGAAAAATAGAATTCAAAAAATCTGCCATCCAACATTACAACAAAAAAACTTAAAAAAATTGTATGAAATTTTCATAAATAACTCTTATCCACCTCAACTATTAAAAAAATTAATTTTCAACACCAGAGTACAAGAAGAAAGAATCACAAATAATGATAATGAGAAAAACCAAGAAACTGAACCTAAAAAATATATAGCGATTCCATATATACAGGATATCTCAACGAATATTTTAAACGTTTTTAAGCATGAAAATCAAATCAAACTAACTTATAAGTATAGATTCACAATTAATAATATTTTAACGAAAACAAAATATAAGGATGAGGTATTGAAAAAATCTAATGTAGTATATAAGATCTCTTGTAACAATTGTGACAAAGTGTATTATGGACAGACATCTAGAGTATTAAAAGACAGGGTGACCCAACATAAAAGTGACATAAAACTTGATAAACAATCATGCGCTTTGGCTGAACATAGCATAGAAACTGGGCATCATCCAAATTTTAATAACATCATGGTTATACATTCGGAATCCCACTATCACAAAAGATCCTGCCTAGAAATGTTTGAGACTGCCTTAGATGAAAAGTCACTGAATAAAAAGAGAGAAAGCAACCATGTTAATCACACTTATGCGTATCTTCTTTCATTTAACCAACAACATAAGAACAATGAAATTGTAGATATTTCTAACTTATAAATATAAATATCTATATAACTAATGAGTTATAACGGAGTTGTTGTGTATATACTACATTCACTCTTGTTATCGTGAGATTGAGTGGGGTAATTAGTGAGAGTATTATACCTTACAACTTTCGCTCGTTGACAAGGGAGAATATATGATATATAGGACTTCCTTTGTTCATAGGATCATGATTAAGTGACAAGTCATGCTACTAATAATGAAGACTGTCTCTTAAGTCATAAAGTTGAACACATCAACTAGGTTATGTCTCAATCAAAAAACTGTCACTCCAACTGTGACATATAATGTTCCTTCAAATCAAAAAGATTCTTTTGAATTAGTACTTAAAAATTATCTATACATAAAATATATTTTTTGTTGTTGTTCCGAGTATGAACTATTTTAATATTTATTAACTCACTTTACACGTAAGTATAAAAAATTGTTAATTAATGAAATGTACCAACATGTCCATATTTCAGCCTTGAAAAAGAAAATAAAATTTTTCGAAAGTTGGGTAGTAAATAAGAGTTTCATTCAGCCCTACTTACGACGGAATCCCTAAGATATTGAGAGATTTATATATATATATATATATATATATATATATATATATATATATATATATATATATATATATATAGTCGACCACGGTATCATATGACATCCGGTAAAAATTGTGACGTTTCGGCATCCACCCTAATGCAAGGAGAGAAGGACGAAATAAAAATATGACTTTCTCAAATCGGGAAGATTAATAATTTCGTGCAAAAAAAAATAGACCATACACGATTTGAAAAAATAATTTATCCTATCTTTGTGACCTCCGGTGTATAACAAGTATACGTTTTCAATAAAATGATCTTGTGACGTCTGTAAAAAAATAACATACCTTGTAACATCCTTACACTGTTGCCTATTTGAGTATTCATGTGGAATAAATGAAAGGACAGTGCAAAGATATCTTTCTCTCAATCAAACCCAGAGCACCTAGAAAGCGCTTCGCATCTTAAACCTCAAATAAAAAATCACATCTATTCCTTTGACTCCACCTTTATTTCAATACATTTTTGTGAATGTATTTATGATACATATATTCACAAAAACAAATGTTTATATCGCTCAAAATAAAGAACAATAGATGTAGCTATAAAAAAATGGAAAATTGAAAACATATACATTTCCAAAAATAGTTTACTGTTTATAAAATTAAAAGAAGCTCTGATGAAAAGTAAATCGAATATACACGGGGGTTCTTTTCACAAATCCTATTTCTTATTATATTGATTAACGATTAATATTTTTATTTGTTCCCATGTTCTTGGATGCAGTTTTTTCAGCTCTAGAACTTCCATTTTTCATGATGGTCACTTGGTAGTTAAATGATTTCTAAAGAATATTTGAGCAAATCTCTTTTGTTCTTGTGTCCAAGGTATCAGAACTCGACTTTTCCCCAAAATAATTGAAATATACATTGAATCGCTACTCGAAATGGTGACATCTCAATAACATTTTTATTTTTCAAAGAATACAAAAATAAAAAAACCCTTATGTAAGGCTTGTGAAGCTTCATAAGAAGGAATCACATTCTCACCTTTGCAGTTCAAAAAAGTGAATCAGTAATAATAAAACTAAACAAGTTATGTCTCAGAACATTATTCATTTACTTTTCTGGGCTAAATTATTCTGAGAACAAAAACATTTTTTTGTATGATTTTTTTTAGTTTCCAATCAATTTTGGGAAGAGAAGTTTTGAGGTAATTCCTAACAAGTTTTCCCAATAAAATTGAAATTCCCAATACGTTTTTTCATTTATGTCCGTTAATTTTTTATCACAGTAGGCTAGTTTTTTACCAAGAATGAAATTTTTTCTACCCATCTTTGAAAGCTTTACAATCTTATCATGATGGTTTTTTCATATTTCTCTTCATTGGAAAATGAAAAAGTTGTTGAGGTATTACTACTTCAAGTAAACCACACTGTAGATTGTTACTATTTTTGTTTTTTATATCTTTACCTGAATACATTGACTTCCATTAGATTCTTTTTTATAATTTTGAGTCTCAATACTTGAAGTGTTAGTTCTCCTTCTAGTCTTGAAGTCATTTTCATTTCGATACAACTCAAAATAATTTACACGTATATGAGAACTTCTTGTGAGTTTTAAATCCCGATGAAATCTGAAAAATCTTCAAAAATGTTCTGTATACTACTCCAAAAATAGCAATACAGGTCAAATAAGAGAGAACAAAAATATAAAATATACTAAATTGCTGAGCCAAATTTTCGTTAACTGTATTACTAGATTAGGTTTAAATACACACAAAAATTTGGAGGTTAATGAAATAAAAGCTTCTAAAAATGTTTGAGATCTCTGCTTTCGATATGCAAATACATTTTTGTAGGACTGATGAAACAGCATTTATGAACATCTTCAAATATAATCAGGATAGAAAATAAAACCATGATCGTGCAAACCTGTTCGTTACTGCTACTACTTCCTTGCTCACACGTTTCCTTGACATCTATTTCCTTGGAGTTCATCGTATTCGACTTTGTTTTCTCCGAGCCTGTTTCGTTCGAGTCTACTGAATCCCCAAATGTCTCATTTATTTTGTTGCTTCCACCAGAAGATGTAGAATCTTCTACACAATCCAGATCAGGAATATCAATGTCAATACTCTCCAAGGTCTTACCACGGTATTCACTCATTGATTTCTTTTCCATGAGGAGTAAAACTTTGGACACTTTTTCTATCTGCAATTTGTCATCAGTTTTCCTATAATAATTCAAGTGTGTATCTTTTTCGTGTCCAAGGAGACTCGACAGCTGTTCCAAGTCGTTATTTTCCATTGAAATGAATTGAGCAATGGTAGCAATAAGTTGCTGTTATAGTTTCAATAATTGTTATTCCTCAAGCAAAAATAAATTTTTTTCAATAGTTTGTAAGACCATAAAAACTTATCTTCAGTACCTGGATTGGCAAAGAGGTAAGGATTTGAAGAAGCTTTAACTTCCCAAGACTTCAACAGTATTTCTGTATTTCTCTGCATATCGTTAGTGAAATAACAGGTACAGCCCTACCTTTTTTTCCTCGAATGGTAAATCTTTTTATGTTCTTCACTAACACTTTTTCAGTCACTGATAGCGATTGATAAATATATTGAACACCCACTTTGTCTTCTTTCCTCAAATAATCTTCTATCGAAATTCTTTGAGCTTCCCCAGATCGTTTTCTGTTCAAAAGAATAACATGAGCTTTAGTTAAATTTTCAACATATAATAAATTATTTGGATCACTTTCTAATTCTACACCATTTTTCTTCTTCATGAACAACGAATTCATTCATTTTTATGACATCTTTTGTTAATGGTAACATACTTCCTTTTTTCCAATTCTTAGAAGACAAATCTTTATTTGCATTAGTAGATACATAGAAGCGAAATTGAGTTTCTATCATTTGCCTCAATATTTTGATCTCTCTATTTCTCACCGTGTCATTTTTCTTGGCAGCTAGAAACATGGCAGTGTCGCTAACCTGTTTAAGGACAGTTGCCCATCTTAGAGCAAGCGAAGGACTCTTGAACGAATCTTTATCTGTATCATTACCGGTCATTTCATTCGTGGCATCGACCAACTGATCAAAATAACACGGTTTCAAATAATCTACTAGTTGGTCTAATTTTGGTTTCATGTTCTGTAATACTTGTAAAAATCTAGCCAATTCTCGCATGCATTGAGATACGGTGTTAATTAAATGTTTCTCTTTCCTAAAATACCTTTGTCCATAGAATTTAATTAGAAAATCTTTCATGACGATTTTAGTAGTGTTATCGGCCTGCATATGAGGAAATAATTTCAACTTCAAATCCTCAAAGTTATTTTCGCCTACAAATGAAGAAGTATCGGTGCATTTGCCTGGGCACGTTTTGAATCTAGCTTTGGCCGTTGTTACACTTTTTCATATGACGACGTAGATAAGTTCGTCTGAAGAATCCTTTATATCCATAGCAAGGTAGGTAGTCAGAGGTCGGTTTACTCAATTCGGATATTGGTCGTCTCACTGGATTCACGAATCCTTCTTTTCCATATGAATTTATAAAATTGCCTAAAATTTTGGAACAAAATAAATAAATACAGTAGTTGCTGGAAGCAAATTTCTTCTGAAATTGTTAAAAATTAGTCTAACTTAAGTACAGATGACTGTTATTTTTATACAGAGAAGGGTTTACACGTGATTTTATCAATATGTAACACATATCAATTGATCACTAGCGTTGTGGAATATTGGAAAAAAAATAATATGAACTGACTATCATTGTTTTTTACATTATATTATATCATACTTTAGGGCAAACACTGGATATTTCCATTCAGCTAGCCCATAAGAAATGAGAAGTTGTATAACACTGTGGTAGATATCTTAATCGAAGACGCGAATAAAATATACTTATACATTTTATAGTCATCGAAAAATAGCATGGTGAGTTTATTTATTATTTCCAAGCAAGTACCTTTTCTTCGAATCTCGTTAACAGATACTTTTTCTCCCTAGAATTATTCGGTGATGATATGATTTTCATAACTTCAAGCTCTCCATCACGGTTACGAATCAAATTCCGCGAAAAGTTGATTACATTTTTTTCACAATACATGCAATTATCTCATTTCAGCTTTCCTTCTGAATTTGAATTTGTTGCTTCAACTTCTCCCAGTGAGTAGAATACAGTTAATTCCTTAGTTTTTTCATTTCTCTGCAGTTTTTTCTGTTTATTTTCATCTGTTACAGTAACACTCTCATTTGAATCCTTCGAGAGTTCTGCACAATTAAATACATATTACTGAGATTTTTAGAATAAAGGTGGTCAAATTACAAAGTAAGTACATGTCTGACAAGTAGTGGTCTAAACCTTCCCCTCTTCCCAATCTTTTAGGCATCCGCACAAATTATAGTAATTGTATGTTTAATCAAATCCAAAAAGAAATAGGGTACAATTTAATTTACTGTGTGGACCCTTACTTCGTGGAATCTACTCATGTTATGTTTTTAAATGAAACGAACTGTTTCTAATTGATCCCACAATATAATGAAAAAAAGCGAAAATTGTAAGATAATTTTTGACAATTGTTTCAATATATGAAATATCATCGTCAGAATGACAGAAGTTACCTTTGATGTGATGTTTATATGATATATGTTTTGGCTAGGTCACTATTCGATTGCAATAACTCGTCATGACCCATTATAGTAGTGTACATATGAGTATACTTTTCTGCTGGTATTTTCATTTGGTCGGCATCATACATAAAATTTTCACATATTTCTGCCGTTTGCAGATGAGTTTGTTGTTCAATATGACAAGATAATCTTGTCTGGTCAGGTGATGCGACTTTACTTCTGCTGTTTCCGTCATTATCCGCCCTTTTGGATAAAATCCCTGAAAAATTGTGGACATAATGATACCTAATGGATCAAAATAATGTATCGAATCATTCAGAATTCTGAGATTGATTGAATATCGACTCTTTCCTAATATACTCGTAGTTTGGAACAACACCTCACTCTGCTTTCTGTCACAATGGCGTGGGTGAATATTTTGGTAGGCAGATTTGCTTGACAGAGAAAATATGCCAAAAAATTTGTTAGACACCTGTATTTTTTAACACGTTAGCTAACCACCCGTGATGTATGTTCGCCAAAACATGTTAGTCATCTCAAGTAGGTATTTATGTATACCTAAAGAAATTAAACCATGTAATCAGCCTACAACATGCTCGTGTATTAATGGCTACATTACTATTTTTAAAATTGACAATTGTTTCGATATATAAATACCATCATCAAAAATCATGAATCGAAATTTTTGTCAATTTTTCAGAAAAACTTTTTACAGTTTTCCTAAGAAATAGTGGAATGATTCAGAAACAGTTAGTTTCATTTACAAAAACGGCATGAGTAGATTTAACCATTGTATTCTCGGTTGAAAATTTTAGAATTTCTGACAAGATTCAAGAACTGCCCATAATTAAAGGATCGGAATATATTACACTCATTCCATTTTATAATTTTATTTTTTGTTACTGAACTAAGCTGTGAACTATTGTTATTTTCGGAAAGTGGCATCATAACTTTATTTTTCTTTGTAGCAAACCTAATATATCGACCGTTCCATCATATAGTTCTAAAAAATAATTTTCTTCATTCCTGTTATTATTCATTATGTTATCGAGCAACTTTTTTATTCTGTCTACGCAATATGAAATATTAGACATTTTGTTCTGAATAACAGAGAACACAAGGCCTTTCTGTTAAAATACTAAATTAAAAATATTAAAGACGATTTAGTTATTAAAACTGTCTCTCGACGATGATGAGAAACAAGATATTATGTCTGTAGTCTCGCCTGCCTGCCAAGAAAAACAATTACATACATGATTCTCCCTCGTTATCAATAATTTTTTGAATAACAAAATTTATAGAACCGATTAGATCATTCTAAATAGTTTCAGATGAACCTAAACAATCAGATTATTCTTTCAAAACATTTGAAAATGTTCCAGCATATCTTCTCAATAATTCCCCGAGCTCTTCAAAATTCTCTCTATTTTGCAAAATAGCTGATTCATCGTGTCTCCGAAATGCGAACTCTTGCGTAGTACCTAAATAAATGGTAATGCAATTAATAATTTCAATACTCCCCTATTTTAGTGATTTAAATGAAACTCAACATTTCTAGCTTTCATTATATTGTGGAATTAGCTAGAAACGTTGAGTTTCATTTAAAACACTAATATGAGTAGATTCCACGAAGTAAGTAAGGGTCGAGACACTTAATTTCTTCCCTATTTTGTGTATCTTTTTCTCTAAATTGGATTATATTGAATAAGCAGCCTGAATGTTTTATGTTTTGTTCGCAAAATGATCCAAATTTCAAAGATAAAAAATATGTTCTTTGGAAGCTTTATGTCTTCCAATCGATTTATAAATAATATATAAATTTTTTGAATTAACGCAACCGACAGAGTTCCATGGACCTCTAGTATTCTTATTAAATAACAAACAACAAAAAAGCTTATTATTTAAACTGCTACCCGCTAACCAACCACATTTTTTGGAAGGTCAACATTGAATCTTCAATTTGAAGAATCACCACCACCAGAATTGACTGAATTGTTCATTGATGGACACAGCCAATCTGAAGTTTTTATGAACACTGTGCCATAAGAAAATCATGAAATGCGATCTGTGCATATTTTTGATACCAGCACATTTTAATGTAGAAAAACTATTATCAGGATGATAAGATCCTTTTATTCTATATTATGACTTAACTGCTTTTACTTATCATTTATTTTGTATTCTCGATAATGAATGTGAAACGTAAAATTGAAATGACATGCCCTCTTTCGTAATAAAAAATCCCTAGATTGAAGAATTCACTGCAAAACTCTCACAAAATTAGTTGTTGGCTTGGACTGACTGACTGTTGAGAAATGAAAGGCAAAAGTAAATTCATGAACTATGAAAATACCACAAACAAAATATCAAGAAGACTATGAAAATATTCAAAATAATAACGCCAGTCACTGTTCCATTATTTAAGATCTCGAAATTATTCCTTGTTTACAATATGCAGAATTTTTTCCCAACATAACTCTTCAGTTATTTCTCATTATATTCACAAGTATTTATGTATGAAAAAATTGTTTTTTGAAAGGGATATAGTGGAATGATGTGAAAACGAGTAATATAGCGAACACCGCATTTCAACTTTCACTGTATCAAGAAGGGTGAACGTATGGCGTGAATTGAGAATTATTTTATTTTATCGTGGTAATCCTGATCAGGATACTATTATGAAACTATTGAATTATTGTATTTTCATCGGTCTTTGATACGAGTGCACATTTTCAAGACAAGACGAGCTTTGAAATTGACCAAAAAATAATTTAAAATTCTCTAAATTATATATTCCCATTCAAGAAATTCTAGTAGAATAATTATACATTCGGATAATGTACTATTCATTGCATCAACATGAAAATAAATTATTAATTGACTAATCACCTACCACAAAGAACACAAAATACGTTAAAAATTTCACTTATCAACTACACTACATTGTTGCCAATTTTCAGATGTCGAATAGCGCGGCACATGAGATATAATATATCGTAATGAAATTCAGATGTCACAAGAACCTTCGAGAGTATTTGAATGATGTATAAATAATATACAACACCAGCTCTCATGCGCGCCACCTACCAAATATACCATGGAAGTGAATATACTCACACCTATTGAAATTTCAGACTTTTTGACGTCCATCTGATTTTTATTCCACATTCTACCAACTCACTTTCCTAGCGACTAAGCACGTAAAACGTTGTGACATCCGTTTTTGGAGGTCACAACGTTCCCGGATGTCACAAGGATACGGGAAATTTTACGCCATGATGTCACGACGTCGAGTGGACGAAACTATATAAATATATATATATATATATATATATATATATATATATATATATATATATATATATATATATATATATATGTATATATATAATAATAATAATAATAATAATAATAATAAAATAATAATAATAATGTTTTTTCAAGGAATACAATACAATTTACAAAGTAATTATTGTTAAAAATACATGAACAAACATAAAACAGTCACAATAGGGTAAATTGACCAAATCGGGAAAATTTCACTTTATTTATAATTCAAAGTGAAAAAATCAGTTAGATTCATAACATCAAATATAGAATTTAAGGTCGACTAGATTATTGAATATTTTTCTATCAGTATTGTACATCCATTCCTTTATAGAGCGTTTAAATGTTCTATGGTTATTAATGTTTCTCAAGTTGAGAGGTAAAATATTATACATTTTTTCTGACAGAAATTCCACTGAGCGTTGACCGATTGTTTTCTCATATATTGGAATATTGAAGTTTTCTTTTGCTCTCGTGTTGTGACAATGTGAAACTGGTTGTACTTATATTTTATTTCTATGTATATTTGTGATTATCTTTTCACAGAAAATTTGTCTCACATCAAATATTTCATTTTGTGAAAAAAGTTTGTCACTAGAAAACCTTATATCTTTTTATAAATGATTCTCAGTATCCACTTTTGTAATACATCAAGACCCTGCAAATTGCTTTCCACTACACCTCCACAACCTAGGATACCATATTGCAACTGAGATTGCACCAACGAGAAATACAAAATTTTAAGGTTTTTCAATGTCAAGATATCAGCCAAGAATCTGAATTTAGTCAGCAGACCTCTCAATTTATTCTTGACATTGTTTACTTGTAAGTCCCACCTTAAATGTCTATCTATTACAATTCCTAAGTATTTGATTCGATCTTTTTCAAAAATGTTTACTTGGTCATCAATTATTAATGGTCCCAGATCAGGAAGGTGATTGGAGTAGGATGTGAACGGTATATATATATATATATATATATATATATATATATATATATATATATATATATATATATATATATATAGATACTGAGCCGGTTCTAAGACGGAAGTGACGTGTCATGTGTGTGGCCTATATGTAGCGTCGCTTATTACGTGAAGAAAAAACATAATATGTAGCAGTGTTATCACATGACCTCTGGGAGCATGCGCAAAATGTTGTTGCAGGGTTGTACACGAATGTGACAATATCAATCGATCAATCAATGACGTAGAAAAATAATTGACCTAGCGTCGCATTTTAATAGCGGGATCAATATGAAACCTCCATTAAGTTCTCTAACAATATGCTAGGAAAAGAAAACAATATATTCATTTTCCTGCTTTAGCAACGCTGCATAAATGGAGTAATAAGAATTCCAGTTCCGTACTGTTCTGATAATTTTGCTTAACTTTTGAGGATATTCTCAACATGAAAATAGATATGTGTATTGTTAAAATGCATGACTTTCAACTTAGAATGGCATTCAATAAGTAGATATATCAACAACACTGGCTCTTAAAAAATGGATGACAAATGAAAATATCAACCTAACGGTAGAAAGAGAGACTTGGGTTCAAGTTATATCCATTTTTTTGCAATTATAAGAGATCTTTTTTCAGTTATAGTACACTTCCCGAGCCTGCAATAAGTACAATAATTGATAAAATAACCGAATAATCACTTTTACTCAAACAAATCACCGATATACTGTAATGGCATCTATATGATTTATTGTGATGAAATGGTGGTTGTGAATGAATGCGGCCCTTCAGCGTTGCAACGTAGAGCAGAATAATTTTATTGTTGAGAGTAGGTACATCAACAACATCAATCGCAAGAAAATTTGTTTGCTGTATATTGTCTACTGCTATCTTTTAATAATATTACATGTTTCATGACTATTATTTATTTTGCAAATCAATGTTTACTACCATTTTTTTTATTTCATTTGTTATATAGTTTTCAAGTATTTTTAAACGGTTTTATTTAGCTCACCCCGTTTGTTTTATTTATTATTTATTCTTGGGTCAAATTTAGTAATTCAAATTTCACCCGCTTCCTGTCAACCCATTAATCTGAAATTTTGTATACACTTTGGATTTTGGTGACAATACAATTATGTTTATTCATTATCATTATAAATTCAAGATGGCCGCCGCTACAAAATGGCGGATAATTTATGTTTTATTAATCCCATCAATATGGGTATCAAATGAAAGGGCTCAACAAGCAGAATACAATATACTATCAAAAATTGAAATCCAAGATGGCGGGCGCTACAAAATGGCGGATAACGTAAGTTTTATCAATCCCATCAACATGGGTATCAAATGAAAGGGCTCAACAAGCAGAATACAATATACTATAAAAAATGTGAATCCAAGATGGCGGCCGCTACAAAATGGCGGATAACGTAGGTTTTATCAATCCCATCAATATGGGTATCAAATGAAAGTGCTCAACCAGTAGAATACAATATACTATATAAAATTAAAATCCAAGATAACGGCCTCTACAAAATGGCGGATAACGTAGGTTTTATCAATCCCATCAACATGGGTATCAAATGAAAGGTCTCAACAAGTAGAATACAATTTACTATGCAAAATTTAAATCTACGATGGCCGCCGCTACCAAAGAGTTGGACTGCAATAAACTAACGGGCAAGAAACCTTGCAATAATGAAGCACTGAATGAATTAAACAGAATGCGAAATAAAAACTAAAAACCAAAAAATAAAAATAGGTAAAAAAACTTTTTAAGTTAAACGGTTTTATGTTAAACATGCATTGCAATGTTTAGGATAAATGTACTAAAAACCAAAAAATAATAAAATAGATACAGTCATGGGAATTATAAACATATGCATAGACTAGACTAAAATAAAACCGTGGGGCACGTCAATTGTCGGTTGAACAACTGCCTAATTATAGTGTAACATTACAAAACAAAAATTTTAATCAACGATTGTAGACAATTGACGTGCCCCACGGTTTTATTTTTGTCTAGTCTATGCATATGTTTATAATTCCCACGACTGTATCTATTTTATTATTTTTTGGTTTTTAGTACATTTATCTTAAACATTGCAATGTATGTTTAACATAAAACCGTTTAACTTAAAAAGTTTTTTTACCTATTTTTATTAAGAAATAAAGCACATGACCGGTACGTATAGTTGTTAATCTCGTTATTGCTTTTGCATTGTTAGCTTCAGTATTTAATGTGAATAAATGGGTCTATCTTTGTCTTCGTCATCAAAGTAAGATCGATAATCATACGCCACAATATAGGCAACACACAAGACAGGTCACTTCCGTTCTAGAACTGACTTAATATAACCTACTCATCTGTAGAATTAGTTGATGCACCAACTCAGAGGTGGCACCAATGCGAAATATACGTGCATGACTATAGAGACACGCTTACCGATTATAACATGATATCTGTAGATTTTTATAATTATGTTATAATATTATTGAGTTATTATTATTAAAAAGGTTATTTATTGTGATACCCTTTACAGAGATTAGAAAAATAACATGTCAATGTGAGCCAATGTTAGGGCAATTTTTCTTCTCTTTGTGTGTTACTTTTTCTTCGGTCTATGACTCCTTGCCGTTGCATTATCCATAGTTTTTCATTTCTGCAACAACTTTGTACCGTGACGTGTTTGTAATTTCTAGCATATTTCGGCTGTGTATTCTCTGAAAAGTAGCTAAAAAACAGGATTTCAAAAATGATACTGGGTTATTAAGTAATATTAGTAAACTTTGTTCTGAAAATCCGTTATTCTGATCGGATCTTATATGTTGTAGAGTATGCTTTGGGTAATTTTTTATTTTACCTAATTGATGAATGAAATTATTAGTAGTAGTAAAAATTAATCACACCGAATGTGCATGGAATTCTTTTTAAATCACGCTTATTAGCGAAATGCAATAAGCGATTGTCTGAACAAATAGTCTAATAACAATAACTCTAAAGATACACATTCAAAACGAAGCTCAGTTAGCAGCAGCGCCACTTGCGGAATGATTGCAATCTCAAAACTAATTACCATGATGCATGGCATTAGTTGGAGACGATTTCCGACCGGGTGGCTCATCGTAAATAATAAATACAGGGGCATTCGCCATCCTTTGTAGACTCACTTGAGGGAATTCAGTAGCGGGTTAGAGTCTTTCAACACGAAGTTAAATTTAATCAATCATTTTTTGAAAAAAGTTATATACAGGGTGATTATTTGGGAACTACTGTCAAGTAACGTTTCCATATACAATAATAATAATATACATCGAGTGGTTGACGAAGCTTAAACAGCTGTTGAAGTTCTTTTTTGAATAAGTCATAGTATACAGGATTATCAATTTAAAGGAGTTGAGATATTTTTAAGTTCGAGTAGATTCAAATTGTTTTCTTGAAAGGGGTCATCCTTACATTACGCCACACGTTAAGGGGTGAAGAGGAGGTCATAGAAGTGTGACATTGTGCGACAAGGTGTGAAAGAAGGTCCTAAATTTTGTGACGTCGTATTCCAAAATCTAATATATATATGATCGATAGCTCAATAAAATATTAAAAATCTGGACTGTAATATGTAAATAGAAATTATTGGTTAAAAATTATTAACTTACCAATCAACTGTGATTTTATGATACTGTTCAAGATTATAAAATCTTAAATTATATTGTTTACGATGCTTTAAAAATATGTAAGATATTTCTATGTTACTTCTTTTCTTCCTTGTATATATGTAAAGTGTAAATTAATTTAGTTGCAAGCGTTGTAAAAATGTGTTACAGAATTGATAAGATCTTTTGTATTGTTGTAAATTCAAAGGGTATTTACACTTTATTCCCAGCTTTTGTTAAATACCTTTAAAATATCACGTTTTGCGATAATAATTGTAAATAGTTTTGTTTGAGCATTGAAATAGCACGTTTTTGAAAGTCGACATATTGTCGCATTGTGTTTGAAATCTTATAGTTAAGAAGTTAGGAAAATGTGACGTTTCACACTATTATCTATTGTATTGTAAAAACCCTAAATTTATTGTCACTTGTGCGTGAATTTTTATGGTCAACGATCGGAAGATTTGTGAGAAATCTTTGAATAACCTTTCTGAGTAAAAAGGTTACAATTGCTATTGAAGTATTAAATAGAAATTGAAATATCTATTGTAGGCATCCATTGTTGATTCTTGTCGATGAACACGACGAGTCCAATGATACTGGCCAATAGGAATATTTATTTTCGTCTGGTCAACCTAATCCACGTGTAAACACGCTCCTTGCAGATTTCTATTTAAGACGTCTCACAACGTGAAGAAATCAGTTTTTCACACTCATCAGTTCTACTACTCATCGACGCGAGTTTTTAAACTCATCGAATCGAGCTCAACGCTCAATAACAAAGTCACTTTTAATACTCATCGAAGCGAGCTTATCAGTTCAACACTCCATCGAGTAACTTCACTCAAAGTCAAACAATCAGAGATACTAAGTCTAACACATCGTTACTTAGTTTCTATACGAGCCAAGTGGATATTCATCAAAGCGAAACATGGAGTGTCTTCCGATCTGAAACCACCGAAGTTCAACATTCAGAACTTTGTACCATTTTGTGAATTTGCACATAATAAATTATTAATTTCGACATTAATTTTGTCAAATTAAGATTATTTATCTAGTTGAATGTCTACGCCAGTCGACGAAGTTCAGCTAGAAATATACTCAAAAACAGATACCGTTTCTTTCTCATTAAGAAAGGGGTATAAAAAGGAAAGAAGGTATATCAAGCACTTTAAATTATTTGCCATACTATGAGAAATTGGGAAAGATATTGGTGGATCGGTTTTGTTCCACAACTTCTACAATTTCTACGTTCCAAGTAGGAATTCGCTATGTATCGCTTATTTTCATATTGTAAACTGGGGGTACTTTGCGCCAGGCTTCTATACATAAGTGTTATAAGTGTTGCCTATGTAGTTCCAATAAAGGTGCACATGATCATGCTACTTGCAGTCTTATAGAAACAATCGACGGTTGAACACGTGTGACAAAAATCGATAAATTTTTAACCTTCACAATTTGAAGTGTGTAGCAGTTTCTGTTAATATCTACCGATCAAGTAAGTATACACCAGTGAATATATTGTTTTATTACCGCGTTCTGCTTGAAATTATCCTTCATTAACGACTAATAACTGACTATTATTATTTCTTAAATTAACACGCAAATTTCAACGTATTTTGGGGTTACTTTGCTCCGTGGACCAAAGAAATTGAAATCGCTATTTGAATTTTCTAAATACGTATCACTGTTATGTGTTGCTAATACATTGTTTATTTTTGTTACAGGAATGCCCAAACTGGGATCAAGAAGATATGTTGACTATAGGGCCGAAACACTACAAGAAAAAGAAAAACAATTTGTTAATATTTCAGAAGGCAAATCTTTCTCATATACTAACGCCATGTTTCAGAATGTGGTCAAGGAAGTAGGGCGTTTTGTAGTGTTTTCCTATGGAGGACAAATATACCCTAGAGAAATTGTGGTTTTTAATGAGGAGACAGTTACAATCAACTCGATGCAAAGATCCCTAAATATGTGGAAATGGCCTTCAAAACAAGATGAATTAATTTACCAGTGGTCCGACGTTTTACGATGTATTCAGCCACCTGAACAAATTTCTGAAAGGTGTGCTTTCTCCATCCCGGAATTAATGGCTTTTTTTAATAAAACATATTTCTATTTTATATTTATTTATGTAGGTATTTTACACAATGTGATTCTATGTTGATTTGTCTATAAAGAATGTGATACTATTTTATTATGAATTAAAGAGCTCTGTGAAACTTTTGAGAGTTTTTTTTGCACGAGTCTATTCCTTGGGGAAAAGCTAATAAAATAGCCAGTTAACTTTGCCCTTTCTTATCTGGAAACATATATTATAATACAAAATATTCGGTGAAGCAAAGTAGCCCTCACCTATGGGAAAGGTTGCTACACTTTTCAACAAAAAAATAGGGCGCTAAAGAATACCTATCTCGTAAATATGACTACCCATATGGTCAATAAGATCTAGCATATAAGTCCGCATAAGAAAACTAATTCTCACTCTCAACTTTCAATGTATCTATGTAGAGTTCTTATAAGTCTTCCTAAAAATGGAGCGAAGTACCCCCAGTTTACGGTATCTTATATATTAAAAAAATTTATAAAAACTGCAGTCAGCCGATTCCCTTCATTGATGTATAAACGATAGCGTACTTTATTTATTGATAATTTTAAATTTTAATTTATTCAAATTTACGACTACGACAAAACAACAGCATTGTCGGAGTTCTCTGAATTTCTTAGCAGCTGTTGTGATGGCTGGGTAGATTGTATAGAAATGTGAGGGAAGGGCTCTAATGAACGGGAGGCACAGTATACATGAGGTCATGTAAGGCTTATTTGATGTGATGGTCTCCATAAAGCCGTTACACCCTGGAAGGTTGATATCATTCCACTTCCCAAGCTACCAGATCAAATCTGCAGACTTTGGCAGTACTTCTCTCTCCACGTTGTCAGTCATGATCTTTACATCCAGGATGGCTAAGCCACTGAACTAAACACTATTTAACGCGGAATTAAACTTTCTTTAAACAAGCTTAGAGTATCTATTTTTGTAGGATGCATCATTTAGGAGATTACAGACGAAAACTAAACTAAGAATCAACTTTTTGACCAAGTTTGTACAAATGGCCCAACTTCAGAAATCAATTTCGGCCAAACCAGTAGATTAAATTTAACAAACTTAACACCATTCAACGCGGAATGTTCTTTAAACAAGCTAAGAGTACAACTTCCTGTATTAAGCGTCGTTTAGGAGTTCTACGCAAAAAATTCAAACATGTGCGAAAATTACGCGGATTTTTTACTCTCAAAACCAGAATCCGTCGCAAACTCACAGGGCTCTTATTTGGGACCCTCCAAACGTATTAAAACACTTTTCAGCTTTGAAGGATTTTTCGGGAAGCACGGAATTTTTTAATCCAATTTGCCTACACTATAAAGAATGTGATATTTTTTATTATGACTTAGAAATTTCTGTGAAACCTTTGAGAGTTTTTTTTGCACGAGTCAATTCCTTGGGAAAAAGTTAATAAAATAGCCAGTTAACTTTGTCCCATCTTATCTAAAAACATACATTATAATACAAAATATTCGGTGGAGCAAAGTAACCCCCACCTATGGGAAAGTTAGCTTCACTTTTCAACAAAAAGAATAGGGCACTGAAGAATATCTATCTCGTAAATATGACTACCGATATGGTCAATTAGATCTAGCATATAAGTCCGCATAACAAAAATAATTCTTGCTCTCAACTTTTAATGTACTTATGTAGAGTTCTTATAAGTATACCTAAAAGTGGAGCAAAGTACTCCCAGTTTACGGTATCTTATATATTAAAAATTTTTATGAAAACTGAAGTCAGCCGTTGTATCCAGCCAATTTCCTTCATTGATGTATAAACGTTAGTGTACTTTATTTATTAATAATTTCAATATATAATTTATATAAATTTACCTTTAAGACCATCTTATATATTAAAAAAATGTATGAAAACTGAAGGCAGTTCTATCCGGCCGATTTTCTTCATTTTTTTTAAATGAAAGCAATTTAGACACAGATATGTCATCAATCATTGAAATTTACTTAACTACCACCTTACTAAAGTTATACTCAAACGCGATTCTTTTCTGTACATTTCTTATGGGACAGATTCACTCAAGCAATTCGAATTCTCATATCTCCTCTTGTAATGAATGGATATTGATAGTTTCACTCTCAGAACACTTAGTGGATGAACTTCTTTCTATTTATTTATTAACTGCTCAAATTCGTTGAGTTTGAGAAATGTTCTGCGTGCACAATAAACTTTACATTCAATTTTTTCAAGATTTTCCTCCATTCAAACCTCTATAACTAGACTTCTAGTTAACGCAGGCTGTTGACACAAGTCCAAGAACACTCAGTGGATCAAGCCCTTCCTTTTGAGCTATTAACTGTTTAAATTCGTTGAGTTTGAGGAAACTTATGTGTGCACAATCAGCTTTACTTGAAACACCTGCACAAACCCTAAAGCTAGACCATGCACACGTCCAACTAAATAATAAATTTTGTCTAAATTAGTCAAACTACCATTTTTATAAATCATACTTTTAAATAAAAAATGGAAAGTTTCCAGCAACAAAGTTCATTACCATAATCCGGTGCGTAATATGGGTTCGTGTCAAAACCCACTAAATTAATTTAATTTAAAACCGAAATAAGCGAATTCCTGGTAGACTCCAACGACCAGTAAAAACTTCCAAATTTTTCAGTATTTGTTTCCGAATCCAACATCTTAAACAAATCATAGAGCGTTTGTATTATCGAATACAATGATTTCCTTTTTGCCGTATGTGACTTAAATTGTCTTTCCGTAGCCATTTTATGTAAATTAAATAGGAAACAACATAACCAATACGTTGAAGAAAGAAATATACTATGTTTCAGGTCAAAGAGAGGTTATCAATATAACTTAACTAATGGTTAGCCGCACTTTTATAAACAAAACTCGTAAGTTGTGCCCAAGAAAATTTTACTTAAAACCCACTGTTCCAAGTAAACCCGACTACACCTACCGAAATCCGATAGTAAATTTGAAACTAGAGATATTCTTTATGAATGTATTTATTTACGCGCTGAAGCAACCTGAATGTGAACAAATAATTTATACTAAATAAAATGCCCAATAACATACTCAAAATAGATTCAAAGAATGTAATACGTGCTCTTACACGACATAAACGTTCGATAGCTCCATGAAATATAAAAAAAACTAGATTGTAAAAATGTAAATAGGTATAAAATTAATAACTTACCAATAAACTGATCTTTTATGATTCCGTTTCATGCTCATTAGTGAAGGGGAATAAAGGGGAAAGAAGGAAGGAAGGAAGGAATTTAAATTATTTGTCAGACTATGAGAAATCGTAAAATATATAAGTTGACTGGTTCTGTGCCACAACTTAGATAAAAATAGCCTGATGATCGGTAAATTATTAACCGAATTTCTACGTTCGTACCTCGATTGTACTAATTACTACTACTTGAATACTTTTCAATAATATTCGGACAGAAAACGATAAAGCGTTGTTGCCAAGTTAAATAAACCGTTTCGGCAATAAATAGGCGTAAACAATATCTAAGTACTAAAATACGAAATTTGAAGGACAACCTGAAAATATTCCTCATTCTATCTGTATTAACATAAGGATTAAATTGTTTTGTTGGCACATCCCATACAAGACAAATAAAACCGAGACGAACTACCCCCCACTTGATGCAATCTATACCCACTATAATCATGAGAAGGTTACTGTACTATAGTACCAATTCATTAACGTTTTCTACTTTGCAAATTCTTCTTATATTTTCGCTTCATCACCTATCCAAGAGTGTTTTTCCAGTTATTCTGCGATGAATCCTCATTGTTGTTCTAAAAGATGCTCGAATCATAAAAAAGTCCCTCGTTAATTTCCATTAAAATATGACTCTACCAATATATATTAATATTATAAATATTGACTACCACTCGTAAAATAATCTCATTTTAATCGCAAAAATATCACACTACTCTATGAGTGATAAAATCCCGTTGTTTGTACTAAGGAAAAGCCACTGCTCTAACTCTAACTTCCCGTTTACCTAGCAGTCATGCGGTTCGCATAAGCTCAAAGTTTATGGCTCGCTGGAATGGTTTCTGGATCTCAAACGTGCTCATGTGCTTCTCACTACTGCTGCTACTATCACGAAGCTTTTGTAGATTTGCCGGCAATGCCGTCGGGCTTGATTTACCATAATTTTCGGGAGAGATAGCGCCTATAGGATAAATTATCGTCGAAAATGAATAGCTAATGAATTAGTGTTAGTTTTATTTCAAACGTGGATGTGTTCATGCCTTTCGTTGCAAAATATAAATACTAGATACAATGATTTGGAAATATTTATTTGAAAACGTGGTCAAATATAACTCATTTAAAGTGTCTCAAACAATCATATTGTGAAATTATAGTGAAGATATTTTGAATTGTAAAATGATTATCAGATAATTTGACAGCGTGGAAAGAAATGCAGGTAGCAATCTTTGGTTGATGTCAAAGAAGCCAGCGGCTGAAAATTTGGGTTGCAGATTTTTAGCTAAAATTGTTAAAACATCTGCGTTTTCGTCTCCAGTAGTCACTTGTAAGAAAATACAGGTTTCCAATAATTCTCCAGCCTTTTTCTCCACTTTGTCGCAGGACATTACTACGATGATGCAGAATATCTAAAAATAAAATAAAAAGGATCACTGAAGAGACATTTGCATTAGATACAGTTAAATTCAATAGTCCGATAGGGTTATAGGGTTGTTGATCAACAAATATGGCACTCGGAGGAGGTTGAGAGTAGATTCAGTCGAGAGAGTGGGTCGTAAAATTGTATGCCGCTCATTTCAGTAAGCATCATGAATGTTCAACTTTAAGGGATTAATGGGTGAACATAAAACTCAAGTTAGCTCGATTTGATAACTCGCTAAATACTGATATTTTATTCTCTGACAGATGAGAGACTGTTACAATCTACAAGGTGTACAGTATTACCAATTTGTTAATATAAATATCAACACTCCCACTTATCTAAACAGTATTAGTAAGTCTCACACTTCTGGCAGACTGGACTTGGAAGAGTCTCCCTCACAGATCCTGGATCTTCCACTGAAACTGGAAACTCTTCAGTATAATTTTGAACTACAGCCAAATAACTGACAAAATCTTCAGATATTTTCGGTTTTCTTTCTGATTTCCTAACATTTTCTGACGTACCTGTCATATCCAACCTTCTCTTCGGCTGATGAAGATATTGGTTCTGCTGGATCGCATTCGGAATCAAAACTCTCTTCACTAAGATCACTTTCTTCACTGTTCAAAGTATCCATGGTTGTCTCGGTGGCTTCTTCTGATTCTACATAAAAATTGATGTCAGCCCTTTAGTTTCTTTATCGATAATTTACACATCTCTACTTGTGAAAATGTAACCAGTTTTTGGATCATATAACCTGTAACACGTGGTTTCTGCAAAACTAATTGAAATCAATTTCACTGACTTTTTATCCCACTTCCTTTTCTTTTGGAATATGGGTCATTGCTGGACATCCAAATATCCGAGTATGACTCAAATATGGTTTTCGATTGAAAAACATTTCATAAGGTGTTTTTTCCATGTTTATACAATGCAGACTGGTTTGTTAAATAGCAACCTGTGCTCACTGCTTCAACCCAGAAGCCCTTTTCTAAACCTGCTTCATATAATAAACCCCTACCTTCCTCAACTAAAGAGCGATTTAGCCCATTCTCTTCTGGAGTGTAAGGGTTTTTTGATGGAGTATGTTCTGTTTCCTTAAATAGCATTCAAAATTTGTACTGACAGACTCTCCACCACTGTCTGTACGTAATAATTTTATTTTCTTACTTTACTACAACTTCATATGTTGTTTTATTTTAATATTATTTATTGAACTCATAGCACAAGATATCAGTTCAATGTATACATGTATTCCTAAATAGATAAATGAATAAACCACAAAGTTTCAAAAAATGCTCGTGGTTGTGTCTGGCATAACCTACATTCAAAAACGTAAGTAATCTCATGACATATAATGTATTCCTACACATAAAATATTAAGCAACAATAACAACAACCAAAATGAAATCATTTATGTATTACAAAAATTAAATAACATTAAGAGTTAACTGTCTCGACCCTTACTTCGTGGAATCTACTCATATTAGTGTTTTAAATGAAACTCACTGTTTCTAGCTAATTCCACAATATAACAAGAATTGTTGAAAATTCTAAAAAATGGAAAATTGTTACATTTCATTTGATACCTACCCGATGTTTAGTAGTTATTTTTGGCTAGACCAAGAAGTAACCTAACTTGTGATTGACTTAATATATGTTAATAGAAAGGAGAAGAAGATGTGATATTACAAATATTGGAGGTTAGATATTATTAGTCCAATGGTGATATCATTTTTCCAATTAAGATCAGTATAACTGTGCAATGATATAGAAAACCAGGAAAACTATATCTGCTGATCTTCACAATTATCACGTAAGAAGACAGTTTATTAGTAAAGAACTCCCTATATTTATCTGTTCATAGACATATTTGTGAAAATTAACAAGAACTGGATTTCCTTGAATAATTGGAAATTAGAAGACATTTAAGAAACCCACAAAATGAAGTTGTCAATGAACAGATAAATCTAGGTAGTTCTCCACTAATAAATTGTCTTCTTAAGTGATAATTGTAAAGATCAGCAGATGTAGATTTTCTGGTTTTCTATATCATTGCACAGTTATACTGATCTTAATTGGAAAAATGATATCCAGGATATCACTATAGGGCTAATAATATCTAAGCTTCAATATTTGTAATATCACATCTTCTTCTTTTTTCTATTAACATATATTGAGTCAACCACAAGTTGGGTCACTTCTTGGTCTAGCCAAAAATAAGTACTAAACATCAGGTAGGCATCAAATGAAATGTAACTTCTGTCATTCTGACGATGATGTCGCAACAATTGTCAATTTGTTTAGAATTTTCAATAACTTTTATTATTATATTGTGGAATTTCCTAGAAACAGTGAGTTTCATTTAAAACACTAACATTAAGAGTGGTTAATGATTTTTCCCTGGTTTTCGGTGGTATAAATAGGGCACAGGTATTAATACTATAAATGTTATTTGAGGTCTATTATATTTCTTATATAGTGTCGATCAACATTAAGTGAGAATGTTTTAACTTTCTTTAGAGACTTGAAGAGTTTATACCAAATTTAATTTGTGGGGGTAATATATTGAACAATCTTGGTATCAAAGGGACACAGCTTTATTGACTAAGATATTTTTAATATTCTTCGATACAGCCACATTTCAAACGACTTTAGTTTTTTCATTGTCGCCTCAGTCAGTATTCATGCTTCCAAACCATAAAAAAGAACACGGCACACATAACAGCGAAGGAGTCTTATCTTGGTCTTTAATGCTATGTTATGCCTTGTGGATATGTTTCTCATTTTTTTAATTATATTCTTCGATTTTTGATAGGTAGTTAAGGCTGCTCACTTCGTCTACTAGTTTTTGCTTACCTGAGTTGGAAATTGTTTATCCTTCCTTTGCTTATGACCATAAATTATGTTTTATTAATACTAATATCTAGTGGCTAAAGTTGTCAGCACTCTGTAATATTATTCATTATAAGTGTTTTAAATGAAACTCAACGTTTCTAGCAAATTCCACAATATAATGGAAAATGTTGAAAATTCTAAAAAATTGACAATTTTTTCGATAAATCAATATCATCGTCAGAATGACAGAAGTTACATTCCATTTGATGCTTACCTGATGTTTAGTAGTTATTTTTGGCTAGACCAAGAAGTGAACTAAGTTGTGATTGACTTAATATATGTTCTGTATCTGTAAAAGTTTGAAGAGTGGGTGGCCCCACAGCACTTAGGCCACAATTGGCCCATTATGCATCCATCTGAGGTTCAAAACTTTCTTCTAGCTCGTCATCCAGCCTACTTCCTTGAAGTAGGCGATAACGTCGCCTGAATTAAGTTCCCTCATATTGGCGTATGTTAGCCTGTGCTCGCCGAATACTTGAAACCTAAATTGAGAGAGTGTCTGACATTCGCAAAGAATGTGTTCGACAGTCTCATCTTCTTGTTCCCATCCTCTACAAAGTGGGGTGTTAGATAGACCCAGTCTGTGAAGGTGTTTTCGTAGGTGGCAGTGACCAGTCAGAATTCCCGTGGTTGTTCGTAGGTTCCGCCTGTTCCTAGTCACGTATTTTTCATCTACTTTGCTATCCGGATACTGTAGCAGTTCCTTGGTGAGCCTGCAGCCTTCTGCGTCGTCCCATCTACCCTTAAACTTATTAAGGGAGTGTTCTATTAATAGGTCGGCCGTTGCTGACGCCGATAGACCAATGAAAGTGCCAGGTCTCAAGAGTTTTTGGGAGGCTGCCTTCCTGGCTAGCGAGTCTGCAATACGGTTTCCTTTCGATTTCTCATGGCCCTTGATCCTGCCTAAAGTGACCGTGTTGTTGTTACAGGCTTCGATTAAGGCCATGTGACATTCTAGTACTAGGCCTGATGTAATACGTGGTCTGTTCAGGGCTAGTAGTGTTTGTCTACTGTCCGTAAGGATGTATATATTATTACCTGTGGTTTTCCTTTTGGTAATCTCTTTAGCAGCGATGCAGATAGCAGTGAGCTCTGTTTGAGCAACACCTGCATTACAGCCCATTGCCCATTTTATGTTTAGATCCAGGGATCTGGAAAAAATACCACATCCTGAGCCCACATTGGATTTAGACCCGTCTGTGAAGATGCGGATTGCGCCTTCTTCCAATAGGTCTTGTGAGTTGTTTTTGAAGATTACCTTGTAGGGCCTGTTGAAGGCATATCGCGGTGGAATCGAGTCCATATTGGCCTGCAGCAGTGGGATCTCCCTGAGGGCCTCATGCCACAAGTTACGTCTCAGTTTACCGGATCCTACATCAGGTTGTATACCAGTAGAGCGCAGACGTGGCATGGTCATCAAAACAACCTCCTTGATATATATGTTAAGGGGAGTGAGACCGAGATTACCTCCATAGCTCTGGTTGGTGTGGTTCTCATGCCTCCTGTTGTGTTGAGGCATGCTGTTCTTTGGATTTGGTCCAGTTTACGGACGACTGTCAGCTGGTTTGCCTTAGCGTCCCAGGCAATCGCACCGTACGTTAGCATATGTCTGATGATGGCAGTGTAGATCCAGGCAGCAACCTTAGGTGACATTCCCCAGGTGCGGCCGATGGTTCTACGACACTGCTCATAAGAAATATATGCTTTTTTAACTCTGTTTTCTAAGTGGGAGTTCCACGTTAACTTACTGTCAAAGGTGACCCCTAAATACTTCACCTCTGAAGAGAAATTAAGTTTCGTATCTAGGAGCTTTGGGGCTTGATGTTTTGCAAGCTTCCTTTTATTCGTGAAGAGGACCATATCAGTCTTTTTTGGATTTATTGACAGCGAATGGTCTCTGCACCATTGTCCTATGATATTGAGGGCCTCCTGCAATAAAGCGCAGAGGGTCTCCTCGAATCTTCCTGTTAGCAGAATCACTAGGTCATCTGCGTATGCTATTATGTAGTTCTTATCATTGAGGTGGCTGACCAAGGAGTCCAAGACCATGTTCCATAGTAGTGGTGAGAGCACCCCTCCCTGTGGACAACCTTTTACAACCAAGCCTCTGATGGTTACATCATCTACACTGATTTTGATTGCTCTTTTTGAGAGCATGTTATATATCCAGCCATTTATGGTTTGGGGGATATTCTTGTTGGAAAGTGCATTTGTTATTTTAGGAAAAGTGGTTCTATCAAATGCGCCTTCTATGTCTATGAATACACCCAGGGTGGACTCCTTATTTTCCAACGATTCCTCGATGCGGCCCGCCACGAGATGAAGAGCCGAATCGGTGGACCTCCCTGGAGTGTTTTCATGTTGATTTGGATGCAGGGGATTTCGTGTTATCACCACATCTCTCATGTATCGCTCGCACAGCCTCTCTAAAGTCTTCATTGAAAACGATGTGAGGCTAATGGGTCGATATGCTTTTGGGATGGAATAGTCCATTCTTCCTGGTTTTGGTATGAACACGACTTTGACTTCTCTCCAACCCTTTGGGAATATACCTCAGTGCCAGTGAGGATCTGAGGATTCCTACCAGGTGCGGCATTAGGTCATCCAGGCCCTACTGGAGTAGGGCTGGATAAATGCCGTCCGTTCCAGGGGATTTAAAGGGGGAGAAGCCTAAGATGGCCCACCTCAGTCTGTCCGCGTCGACGATCTGTCGTGATATACCCATCCTCCCAGGCCGCCGTATTTGCGGTTCTGGAGTCAGGGAAGTGAGTTGACATATTATATATATGTTAATAGAAAAAAGAAGAAGATGTGATATTACAAATATTGAAGCTTAGATATTATTAGCCCTATGGTGATATCCTGGATATCATTTTTCCAATTAAGTTCAATATAACTATGCAATGATATAGAAAACCAGTGAAACTATATCTGCCGATCTTTACAATTATCACTTGAGAAGACAGTTTAATAGTGGAGAACTCCCTAGATTCATCTGTTCATTGACGACTTCATATTGTGGGTTTCTCAAGTGTCTTATAATTTCCAACTCTTCAAGGAAATCCAGTTCTTGTTTCTTATCATAAATATGTAGTACTTCTAGTTCTGTGTTAGGTATCAATGAATGGTTGGTGTCAAGTAGATGTTTTGCGTAATGGGATTTATCTGGTTGTTTTAATTTGTATGCTCGTAAGTGTTCACTGTATGGGATTTCAAAATTTCTAAGGGTCTGACCCAAATAGACAGCATTACATTCTGGACATTTGAGTTTATATATACCTGATTTCGTTAATGTTAGTATATTTGTTTTAACATTTAACAATTTTGTACTTACGTTTCTTTCTGTTTTAAAAGGAATTGTTGTATTCGTTGCTAAATATATCATCTTTGGAATATTATTAGAAATATTTTCTGTATATGTGATGGTTTCATGAGTTTTTATTTCTTCAATTTGTTTAGGAAATAGTAGTTGTAATGCCACTTTTTAATCCTCTTTATTAATTAGCTTATTTATCATATGTAATGGATAACCGTTGGATGTTGCTATTTGTCTAATTGTATTAACCTCTCTATCAAAATTACATTTGTTCATTGGAACTGAAAATGCTCTATGTATCATTAAATTGTATGCCGCTAGCTTATGTGACATTGGGTGATTGGGTTTATATGGAATTGTCACATCAGTGTGTGTTGATTTTCGGTAAATTGCATAATCAAGTACATTATTAGCTCTTTGAATTTTCAAATCAAGAAAATTGATTAAGTTATTTTCTTCAACTTCTAATGTGAATTTAATTTTTGGGTATAAATTATTAATGTGGTTGAAAAATATATCTAATTGTCGTTCACTACCTATAAAACAAGCTAATGTCATCTACATATCTATACCAAAATAAAGCGTTTTTTGAAATATTACTTTCAAACATTTTCTTTCCAAACTGTCCATAGAAATGTTTGCCAAATCAGGTGATATAGGGCTTCCCATTGGTAAACCTCCATTTTGAATATACCTGTTATTGTCAAAAGTGAAATAATTCTGATTAATTCATACATCAAACAAATTGAGTATATCTGATATTATTCCTGGATTATTATTTTTATCTTCTAGTAATTTTCTCACAAGTACATATTAGTAACGTCAAATGAAATAAGCTAAGCGTTATCTTGTAATTTGAATGCTTTCAAATTTTTTGATTAGTTCTATTGAATTTCTAATTGAGTATTTAGACTCATATCCGTAACTATTGAGTATATTGTTAGGCTTCTTTGCCAATATATTATTAGGAGTTTTAACATAAGAAACTACAGGTCTAATTGGTTTGATTATTTTATGTAATTTAACGGTTCCATATAATTGTGGACAATGAGGATTCTTATTTATCATGGACTTCTTTTCGTAATCACTGAAAAGATAATTTGAATTATTAACAATATCCCTTACATTATTAGAAAACTTCTTTGTTTGATCTGCTCTTAGAAGTATTACATCGCTATATTAGCTACGGATACAACAATTTCTTTTAAAACAGAAAGTAACGCAAGTACAAAATTGTTAAATGTTATAACAAAAATACCAACATTAAATAAATCAGGTATATATAAACTCAAATGTCCAGAATGTAATGCTGTCTATTTGGGTCAGACCCTTAGAAATTTTGAAATCCGATACAGTGAACACTTACGAGCATACAGATTAAAACAACCAGATAAATCCCATTACGCGAAACATCTACTTGACACCAACCATTCATTGACACCTAACACAGAACTAGAAGTACTACATATTTGTGATAAGAAACAAGAACTGGATTTCCTCGAAGAGTTGGAAATTAGAAGACACTTAAGAAACCCACAATATGAAGGAAGTCGTCAATGAACAGATGAATCTGGGGAATTGTCCACTATTAAACTGTCTTCTTAAGTGATAATTGTAAAGATCAGCAGATATAGTTTTCCTGGTTTTCCATATTATTGCACAGTTATACTGATCTTAATTGGAAAAATGATATCCAGGATATCACCATAGGGCTAATAATATCCAAGCTTCAATATTTGTAATATCACATCTTCTTCTTTTTTCTATTAACATATATTAAGTCAATCACAAGGTAGGTCACTTCTTGGTCTCTCCAAAAATAACTACTAATCATCAGGTAGGCATCAAATGAAATGTAACTTCTGTCATTCTGACGATGATATTCAGTTATCGAAACAATTGTCAATTTTTCAGAATTTTCATCATTTTTCATCAAATTGTGGAAGTAGCTAGAAACGTTGAGTTTCATTGAAAACACTAATATGAGTAGATTCCACGAAGTAAGGGTCGAGACAGTTAATTTTTTAATCATTATTATTATTCTTATAATCTCTCTAGACTGTCAGCGAAAACGAATAGGATACAATACATGCAATTACCGTATATTTTTATCTCTAGATAATCAAAACTGTTTCAAATATAAGTCATCTGTATCCACAGTGCCCAAATGTTCAAATACCTACGAAGAACGTCTTAAACCGATGTATATTAGAGGATATATTCACACATTTATTCTCTAAAATTGGATCTGCTAATTACTATAAATTAACAAATATTTACCAAGTTCTTAATATTCATTAACAGCATTATGAATTCTAAATATATATTAACATTTTGTAGAAATAGAATGAGCTCAACACGTTGACAACACTCGATAAATGAATAAGTAAAAATGCAAAGTATGAAGGTTCCAGTCAAATTGTTAAAAATAGTTGATATTTGATGTAAGAGAACCATATCATCATCATCATCATATGCAGCTTATTCAACCATTTTGTTATGGTGTAGCCTCCCTTTACATATTTATATATTCCACTTCCATGTGGGCCCATTGTTGTCTATTGCTAGCTATGCGGCCCCAAGTTGATCCTGCGAGTTTCTTTATGTCGTAGTCCCATCTTAAGTTGGGGCGTCTTCTTGGTCTTTTCACGCCTCGGGGGTACCATTGCGTTATCTTTGTGGTTCATCTATCGTCTGTCCTTCTAGCGAGATGCCCCGCCCATTGCCACTTTAGGGATCTGATTCTATTTATGACATCTATCACTTGGGTCTTTTGTCTGATCCAATCAAGCCTTTTTCTATCTCTTCTTGTTATTCCAAGCATGCATAGTTCCATAGACCTCTGCGTTACCTGGAGTTTTCTAATGATATCAGTTTTCAGGGTCCAGGTTTCACAGCCGTATGTTAATACTGGTAGTACGCACTGATCAAACGCTTTCTTTTTCAAACGGAGTGACATTCTAGACTTGAAGATGATAGAGTTCTGTCCAAATGTTCTCCATGCTAATTTGATTCTTCTGTTTATTTCTGGAAGTAGAGAGCCTGATATGTGTATTAGTTGACCCAGGTATATGTATTCCTCTACTATTTCCAGGGCAGTGTCATTAATTGTTATTTCTTGTGCGTTTATCAGTTCGTTATAAATTATCTTGGTCTTACTCAGATTTATTTTAAGGCCTAATTCGTTGCTTGCTGCATTCAATTCATTTATTTGTTGTTGCATTTCGCCAGGGTTACTCGCTATCAGGATTATATCATCAGCGAATCTTAGATGGTTCAAGTATTCTCCATCTATATTCAGACCTGTGTTGTTCCAGCCCAGTTTTCTGAAGATGCTTTCTAGTGTTGCTGTAAATAACTTTGGTGATATTGCGTCTCCTTGTCTAACTCCTCTGCTGGTGGGGAATTCTGGTGTGCCCTCATATATCCTAACTCTCGCTTTGGCTTCCCTATATATATTTGCTAGGGTCTCAATATATGGCTTGTCGACCCCTTGTTCTGTTAGGGCAATTATTACTGCTCTGGGATATATAGAGTCGAATGCTTTCTCAAAGTCGATGAAGGCTAGTGCTAGTGGTTGGTTGTATTCTTTGGTTCGACTGATAACCTCTTTGAGGGTATGGATGTGATCTATTGTACTGAAGCCTTTGCGGAATCCAGCCTGTTCTCGTGGTTGGGCCGAGTCTAGTGTATTTTGTATTCTGTTGTGAATGATCTTTGTGAATACCTTGTACGTCACTGGTAGTAGACTTATTGGTCTGTAGTTCTTAATGTCTTCTTTGCTGCCTTTCTTGTGGATCAACACTATAAGGGCGCTGTTCCACTCTTTAGGTATGCTCCTGGACATCAGACAGTTCGTGTATAGTTTGGCAAGGTACTTCCATGTTTTAGCTCCTGCATATTTGAGTATTTCGGTCGTGATGCCGTCATTTCCCGCTGCTTTGCCATTTTTCATGCTTTTCAGTGCCATTTCTACTTCCTCCACCAAAACTTCTGGTATGGCATCTTCTGAGTGTTCTATTATTTCTTCCAAATTTTCAGGGGCCTTGTATAGGTCTCCATAGAATTTGGCTACTAGGTCTATTATTTCATTCCTGTCTGTGGTTCTTGTGTTTCCATCAGTTAATGCAACTATCTGTCTTTTCCCTATTATTAGTGCCCTTTTTGCATTTTTGTAGCTTTTACGGTTTTCTATTGTTGTTTGTATCAGTTTCTCGTTGTAATTCCTGATATCTTCGGCGATTTTCTTTCGTATCGTCTTGCACAGTTCGGTGTATTCAATTCTTTGAATGTTTGTTGTCTTTTCCATTTCTCTTCGTTTTTGTAATAGTGCTTTTGTTTCCGGAGTTAGTTTTTTGTGTTCACCTCGTTGTTGCAGACCTTCCACTTCTACGGCGCAGTTTCGAATTGTGTCCATCTGTTCAGGGTTGTTATATTCCACTTTTTGTAGTCTTTCTTCTAGTAGTGCTTCATATTGGTGAGAGTTCTCTCTCAGCCTGTCGTTGTTTATGTTTTTCGTTGAGTTGGTTTTGATTAGTCTTGACCTTTCTAGTTTTATATCTAAGACCAGTCGAGCTCTAATTAGTCGATGGTCGCTTCCTGTAGTAAACTTGTTGAGCGTGATTAGATCTTTTACTGTGTTAATTTTATTGGTGAGGATAAAGTCTATTTCGTTTCTGATAGTTGCACCGGGGCCTTCCCACGTCCATTTCCTGTTAGGGTTCTTCTTGAAGAAGGAGTTTGCCACATACATGTTCTGAAAGTGTGCGAACTGTATTAATCTCTCTCCTCTTTCATTCCTTTCTCCAAATCCATATTTCCCCATTCCTTTTTCTTGGTCTTTTCTGTGTCCTACTTTGGCATTAAAGTCTCCCATTATGTATTTGAAGTGACTATCGTCGTTGCTGAGCGCTTGGGTTATTTCATTATAGAATTCTTCTATTTCGTCGTCACTATGGCTGATTGTTGGGGCGTATACCTGGATAATCTGGATAGTATATCTTTTGGAGAGTCTTAGTGTTATGCTGGCTACTCTGTCTGAGGTGCTAATGGAAAATATAAAAAGTAGAAAATAATGAGACTAAAATGTTATTGACGTTAAAAATGAAGTAATAGTGTGAAATTAATGTTTATATGTCGATTACTAGATATAATTATCCAAATTAATCATCTATTGATATTTCCGTATGTTTTTATTAGTAATGGTTCACAATATAGCCCCTCCTGGAAAATTGATTACCACATACTTCATAGTTAGTTTTGACAAATGTACCACACTTTTCCTTGGCAAATTTTCTCGATTTCTATCTAGGGAAAGTCGAAAAACGTGGCGATTTCCCGGGGTCTTGAGAAGACGGATTCTGGCAATTATAGGCCGATAACCATTATATTATGCAAATTATTCGAAATTTTTCTCAGAGTGAGGCTGGTTTCTTACTTCCCAAAAAATAAGCTATTATTCGAATCCCAAATAGGATACAGGAAGTACAAATGTACAATGCTGTCAGTTGCTAATGTAGTTGCTGACGTAGTCGGGGGAATGCGGATAATCTTATTCCTCCAAAATATAGGTTAGACACAACACAATGGATTGAATTGGATATGGGATTGTTCAATTTATTTGACAAATAGTATGACAACAAGAACATTTAATATGAAAAATCTAACAAACGTATACTGCTACAGGAGAGCTTTTAGACTTTTTAGGAATTTTTTGTGAATTTCTTCCTTAAGTCGTGCTTCTGCTCCTTTTTCTTTTATTGTCAGTATTATCTTTCCGCTAACCCTCTCTACGATTTGAGAAAAGAATTGGTTAACCACAAAAAATGTTATTTTTACGTGTCTCAGTGCGAGAAAAACATGAATTACGAGTTTAAAGAACAAAAATCCTGTGCGTATGTCGTTGTCGTCGGCCACTTTTCCTTGTTAGCACGATACAGCCTCCGGGTGTATACAACTATTGATTTTCAGCTCACCACAGCTAGTACAACGGGGCTTTTTTGACAAATTTCTGTGCTTTAGCACGATGCAGGTTCCGGAGTACAATTTTATAATTGGATATTATTCAAGGCATCTCACTGATAAACTCGATTGATTTTTAGCCTACCAGAGCCAGTACAACGTGTCCTATAAATCCAGATATACTACATGTTTGGTTATCTTTATTGAAATTCCTCTTTATCAGCCCGACACAGCCTTCGGAGTCTGAAGAAGTGACCAATTTTATGATTAGATGTTGCTAAGCGCATATCATAGATGGATCCTATTGATTTTCATCCCATTAGTACCATTACAACGGGTCTTATAAATCCAAGTATACCACATTTTTGGAGTAATTTCTGTATGTTATCATCATACAGCCTTTGGAGTGCGGAAAAGTTATTTTTAATCTTTGAAACCGTTAATTTTTTTAGATAATGTAAACTCCTTTCCGCTTATAAATTTTATTTGAGTATATTCCTATTCTTTAGTTTATCATATTTATGTCGTTAACAATTATTGTAATTTCTGTTGTTATTCTTCTTCTTGTATTTTCAGTAGTCAATAAACCTGTATGATATGATTCTATAACCTAATAGCGGACTGTAGATTCTAATTTATATGCTGAATGGAACACTTACCAAATATTTAGGTGAACCCCAACTCCGGCTGTCCTGTCCAAGTTTTGCCAAATAAAACTAGGAATTAAGGTACGGGTAAATAGGGTAAATCGAGGAAATTGACTAACTCGTAGTTTGCACAATGTGTCACCTAAATTCACTATATATCTGATTGACAAAATGCTACTATATTGACTTATAAACGATATTTTAGATAATGATGGCTTATTTTTAAAAATGTTTTATTCCAACTCACTATCTGAACTACTTTTTCTAATAATATTGATTATCTATATCAGACCGGTCTTTACAAGCAAGGTGTGTTGTCTATTACTAAGGAATCAAAATCTTAGTATTGGCGCAAACATTCCCCCCGGGCTGAACTATACTTCAGAACATTGGAAACGATGTAACTAAACATTGAACTTAAATTTTTCCTACCGATAAATTGAGAGTATTCAAACTATAATCGAATCTATTAACTAAAAATCTATCTATACATATATACATACACATATATACAAATATATACATACTACATGATGTAAAAATTATTGTATTTTATTGCAATGGCAAGGGACAGACCTTAATGACGGGTCTTTTATATGTCCCATGTTTCGTGCGTACATCGACCACTCTAATAATACCATCGCGACCAGGATAGACTTGATCTATAATGCCCAAAGGCCAGTGGAGGGGTGGTGTAGTTGGTTGTTCTAAAACAACAACGGTGCCTATTTTTACAGGAAGACTATCGGTATTCCAATGCTGCCGAGTTTCTTGGACCATTCGATCAATCATTTGAAATCTATCCAATCTATTTATATGTTGATCAGTGAGGTCAGAAGCAGGAATACTAGTTAGGGGAGTAAGGGTCAAAAAATGAGAAGGAGTCAAAGCTACCGGGTCCGCAGGGTCAGAAGAAAGTACACACAACGGACGTGAATTTAACAAACTTTCAATTTGAACTAGCAAAGTATTGAACTCTTCATAAGTTAATAATTGATTTTGAATTACCTTTCATAAATGTGTTCTCACGGAGCGCACATTAGCTTCCCAGAGACCCCCCATATGTGGAGCACCTGGAGGTATCAATTTCCATTGAATTCCCTGAATAGCTAAATCGTTCAATATGGTATCATTGTAGTTCGGAGATACAACGAATTGTTACAATTCGTTCAAAACTGTCTTTGCACCAATGAAATTCGTACCGTTGTCTGAATAAATTTCAGAAACTGCTCCACGTCTAGCTATAAACCGTTTAAATGCTTGAAGAAAATTGGGCGTGGACAAATCTGTCACAAGTTCCAAATGTATAGCTTTGGTTGCCATACAAACAAATAAGCAAATATATGCTTTGACAGGACGCGTTTTCGATATGGGATAAGCTGCACAGGACCAGCGTAGTCGCAGCCAGTGCGCAAGAAGGCCTTGGCCTGTTGTACTCTGACACTAGGGAGATTTCCCAGTATGAGAATTTGAGGCTTTGGCCTCAATCTAAAACAAATATTACATTTCTGGATTATAAATCTAACAACACTGCGAGCTGAGAGAATCCAATAACGTAATCTAAGTAAGGAAAGGAGTAAGTGTGGACCGGTATGAAGGTTAGTTCTGTGAAAATGATCAATAAGGAGTTTTACTAGATGATCTTTTTTGGGCAATAATATAGGATGATGCCCATCAAAATTTAAATCGGCATGCATCAACCTACCTCCAATTCGAATGATGCCGTATTTTAAGAAAGGGCGTAGATGTCTTAAAGATGCTGGAATAACATCTTTGGCTAGTAGTGCTAATTCAGATCGAAAATGTCGACGTTGAACTACTTTTATTAAGGAAAGTTCAGCAATTTCCAAATCGGATACTGAAATAGAAACCGCCATTGGCAACAATTTTACGAATCTAAGGACATAAACAACCGATCTCAACAGTTTGATCCATTTCGAATGACGCAATATTAGAGAATAGACAGAATTTTCGACATCTGCAGCTATTACTAAAGAAACTATTTTGGATTCTGGTAGATTCTCTTCTAAGCAAATTGTACTAATCGGCCATTCAGCGGAATCTAACTTTAGCCATTCAGGACCACTTTTCCAGGAATTATTAGCTATAAATTGGGAAGGAGTTAAGCCTCTAGACAAACAATCGCTAACATTGTTTTTTCCATTTACATGAAACCACGAATTATAATCAATTAATGATTGAATCTGAGCCACCCTATTCGATACGAATGTTTGTAGTTTGGACGGATGGGTTGCGATCCAATTGAGAGTGACAGTAGAATCCGACAGGGCGAAAATATGAGTAATATTTAGTCGAGATTCATAACAATCTATTATAAATCTCAGAAGTTTGGCGAGTAAATGAGCCGCACAAAGTTCCAATCTAGGAATTGTGACTACTTTCAGTGGAGAAACCTTGGATTTCGCGCACAGGAGATGAACTTGAATTTCTCCATTGGAATTTATGCTACGAAGATAAACGACCGCCCCATAGGATGTTAAGCATGCATCTGCGAAACCTATTAAAATGATTGGCTGATGTAACACAACACCTATATGACGAGGGATTTTGAAGTTTAAAAGATGATGTAATCCTGTAGAAAATTGATTCCAACGGTGGACTATATCAGGAGGACAGGGATCATTCCAATTCAGATGGCCAATCCAACAATCTTTTATCAAAAGTTTGGCTAATAATGTGACAGGAGCTAAAAAGCCTAGAGGATCGTAACAACGAGCCACAGTGGACAAAATGTTACGTTTAGTACAAGTTTTATCAACCAGGTCAAAAGAAAATGATAAAGAATCCGAACTCGGATGCCATTGTAAACCAAGTATTTTCAGAGAATATGTATCAAAGTTCACCACATTAGTGGTTCTATTGTCAAGAGGAATTTTTTCTAATAATCTTTGTGAATTGGTGGCCCATTTTACTAATTGAGAACCACCTCTACTAAATAATCCAATCAATTGATTATACAAATCAAGCGCTGAACTAATTGAAGATACACTAGAAACAAGATCATCTACGTACATGTCTCTTTTAATAACTTCAGATGCTAAAGGAAACGACGTTCCTTCATCGTCAGCTAATTGGCGTACAGTTCGGAGAGCTAGAAAAGGCGAAGCTTTAACTCCGAACGAAACAGTGTTCAATTGATAAATCTCTATGGGCTCATTTGGAGAGAATCTCCACAAAATTCTTTGAAATCTTCGTTGATCTGGGTGTAAATTTATTTGCCTATACATCTGCCGAATGTCGGCGGTGAGAGCTACTTCAAATAATCTGAAGTTTAAGAACATTGTACAGACGTCAGACTGTAATTTAGGACCAGTATAGAGTAAATCATTTAATGAATACAGGGTGTCCGTCTTACACGATCCATCAAAAACAATACGGACTGGAGTTGTTTGGGAATAATTTTTAAAGACTGCGTGATGAGGAATGAAATATTGTACCATTGAACTATCATTTTCTACTACTTTGGACATGTGACCTTGGACTATGTAATCTATAATTATTTCTGTATATTTTGATTTAAGGTTGGGACTATTATTCAGCTTCCTTTCTAATGATAAATATCGTCGGAAAGCTGTGGTGTATGAATTTCCTAATAAAGAACTATCTAATTTGAAAGGTAACGAGACTGTATACCCTCCGGAGTGATCTCGACTATAGGTGGATTTAAAGATTTTCTCACATTCCAAATCAACTGGGTCTACTATTGTTGCAATCACTCTTTGATTCCAACACTAAAGTAGGGTCGACCTTTCAATTGCCGAAATTTAGTTTACTATAATTCATGGGTTCCGGTTAAAATTATCCTTGGTTTTTAAAATTTAGCAAATAAAATAAACCCAACTGATTTTAATAACAAATATACTTAACTGAAAACTTCCTAAATTACCTTTTAATTACATAAACGATAACTGCAACTTTACAATAGCTTTATGCTAAAACACATTCATCCACAGGCCTGTCATTCACCCTTAATTAAAAACTACAACAATTAAATTATTTTACATTCACCAAATATTTAAAGAAATTGAAATAGGGAAAAAACTATGAAGGACCTGTTTGTTCGTGATAAATACAAATAACGAAATTATAAACTCACTTATCTTGTGAAATTGTTATCATCTCTTTAACAATTTTTTAAACATCTACTAATACCATTCTCCATTTTTTCAGGTGCGCTGCTCAATGGTTCTCTTTTTGTCAATTATTATTCAATATATTAATTCTTTTACAGACTCATTTATTACTGAATTTTTATAAATACTTTTTGTTAACTTTATCGGGAGGGGGGACTGGCTTTACAACTCCATTCTTTTCTTAAAATTGTTCACTTACATAATTTTTTGATTACTTCAAAAAGTGACAATAACTGTTATTCTCTTTTTTAGACTCCTTATTTCTCACATAAAATACTGAAAGTTTTTTACTCATAATTTGACAGATGTTAAAAACAATATTCAAGTGAGGTTAGATTTTTGACTTCTCCAACATACTCCCCGCGTTGAAAGATCCCCATCTTTCAAAACAAACAATAACAGTGAAAATGAGCAAAAAGAGATACAGCTAAACTGTGACCACTTTACAAAACAAATTATTATTGTAGAAGGGGATGAATCTGGGATAAATTCAAAACAACACACTAAATTGAGAGAACAATTACTCTTGTTCATAGGGAAGAGGGCATACTTTAGTTATGAGTCTGGTATATATCCCAGAAGAAGTTTTCAGCTGAATGGATCTAACATTTCCATCCTTTCCAGGGAAAATTTTCACAATGCGAGCGAGGGCCCACTTTAGAGGAGGGGAATTGTCTTCCTTTAATAAGACAAGTTCATCTACTGATAGATTTTTGGTGAATTTAGTCCATTTGGGTCTATTTTGCAATCGATTAAGGTAATCGACAGACCATCGTTTCCAAAAAGACTGCTGCAATTGGGAAATTCGTTTCCACAGGGAAAGTCTATTTTCAGGGATTTCTGTAACATCCTTTTCAGGGTGAGCAGTAAGGCTTCTGCCTATTAGAAAGTGACCTGGGGTTAGGCACTGTAAATCATTGGGGTCATTTGAAAGACTACAAATAGGCATTGAGTTCATGATTGCTTCTATTTGGTTCAAAATGGTGTGAAAAACTTCGAATGTGAGAGAAGTTTGACCAATGATTCTAACAATATGAAATTTACAACTGCGGATGGCAGCTTCATGAAGACCTCCCCAGTGCGGTGAAAGAGGTGGAATGAACTTAAATACAATTGCATTTTTCACACAATATTCTTTAATTGGGCTAGAGAGGTGAGAGTGCATAAAAAACTCGTGAAGTTCTTTTAACTGATTTCTGGCCCCCCAGAAATTGGTACCATTATCACTAGAAATGAGGGAGGGGTTTCCTCTACGAAAAATAAATCTTTTCAGAGTCATTATAAAAGCTTCTGAGGAGAGGGCAGTGACCAACTCTATATGTACAGCTTTGGTGACCATACACACGAAAATACAAATATATGCTTTTATTACAGGAGCTTTACGTAAATGAGATGATTTTAAATAGAAAACGCCTCCATAATCGACTGCCACTTTCTCAAAGGGTCTACAGACAGTTATCCTATCACGAGGAATGTGGGACATCAACTGTTCCTGGGGTTGGGCTCTAAATCTAAAACAGGTGTGACAATTTCTAATAACCTTTTTGATTTCTTTCAAGCCATTTAAAGGCCAAAACTGCAATCTAAAGTTGGAGAGTACTGTTTGGGCACCTGCATGTCCCAGACGTAAATGTTCATCTTTGAGCATAAGAGAGACAACAGTATTGTGGGAAGGCAACAAAATAGGGTGCTTTTGATTGTAAGGGATATCAGCATTTTCTAATCTGCCTCCTACACGAAGAAAGCCATCTCCCACATCATATTTTGGTGTGAGTGAAATTAAATTTTTATTTTGTAAGCAACCATTTTTCTTTATTTCATTAATCTCTCGTGAGAAGTGCTTATTTTGAAGTGACTTGACAATGCAATGAAGGGAATGAGTCATTTCATCAACTGTCAGAGGACCAATCAATTTTTCTGGGGCCGGTTTTAATTGAAATTTATTATAAATAAATCTTTGACAATATGCTACCACCCTTTGTAGTTTAGAAAATCTAGAGTACTTTTTAAATAATTCGTCCCAAAACTCATGATTTGAGGCTTCCACTAAAGATATTAGGATCGCCTTCTTTTCTTCAGGTAATTCTGGTGGTTGACTTCTGGGTTTAAAAACTGGTAGATTGACAAGTGGGTTCTTTAAACAGGTAGGACCTTCCCACCAAAGTGAGTTATCAATAATTTCTCGTGGAGTTATTCCACGAGAAGGGAGGTCTGCGGGATTATCTTTAGTCCCAACATGATGCCAAATACAATCTGAAGTTAACTCTTGAATCTGAGAAACCCTATTAGCAACAAATGTTGACCAACGCAACGGGTGGGAGTGAATCCAATGGAGTACAACTTCTGAGTCTGAATATAGATGAACCTTTGTAACAGTAAATCTGTTTTCAAAAATTCTTAAAAGAGATTTCATTAATTTTGCTAACAGAAGCATAGCTGATAATTCCAAACGGGGAATTGACAAAACTTTTAGAGGGGCTACCCTTGATTTTGAGGCAATCAAGTGACAAGAAACGGATCCATCTGAATAAAGGGTGCGAGCATAAATACAAGATGCCATGGCAAGAGAACTAGAATCAGCATAACCATGAAATTCTACATTAATAATGGGTTTGCTCGAAAACAAATATCTAGGGATTTTCAATTGAGAGAGATAGGGTAAATTATCAAATAAATTTTTCCATTCTTGGAGGAGAGAGGTGTCTGTGATTTCTGCATCCCAATCTAATTTTAATAACCATAACTTCTGAATAAGAAGTTTCCCAATAACAATTACAGGTGAGAGAAGGCCAAGGGGGTCCCAACACTGTGAAATCATAGCGAGCATTTTTCTTTTGGTGAGTGTACCTTGAGGTGTTACTTGCGGAATTGAAATACCTAAGACATCAGAAGTAGGGTTCCACTTTAGTCCTAAAACTTTGTTGGGTGAATTATCTAGATTCAAACAATATTCACTTGGAATTTCATTAGTGATGCTGGAGAGAAATTGAGAACAGTTTGAGCACCACTTATGGAGTGTGAAACCGGATGACTTAAGGAGTGTGGTCAGTTCAGAGTACAATTTTTCTAAGTCATTTAAGTCATCGCATCCACCTAACAAATCATCAACATAGGTTTGGGTTAACAGAATATTGGAAGCCAAAGGGAATTCAACTTTATGTTTCAGCGCAACTTCTTGCAATACACGAGTAGCGAGGTATGGAGCTGAATTTGTTCCATAGGAAACAGTTACTAACTCGATGCATTGTAAGGGAAGTGAGGGGTTATCTCTCCAAAGTATATTTGTCAAAAATGTTTGGGTGGGGTTTATCTTTATCTGTCTGTACATCTTCTCGATGTCAGAGGTGAGCACATATTTAAACGAACGAAAGCGTAACAAAATGTCAAAAAGGTTAGGCTGAACTTGATATCCTTTAAGCATTATGTCGTTGAGAGAGAGGCCTGTATTAATTTTACAGGATGCGTCGAATACAACCCTAAGTTTTGTTGTACTACTGTCCTCACGAATGACAGCATGGTGTGGCAAGAAATATTTGGGTTCTGTATTTTGATTAGTTTCAGAAAGTGGGACATACTGACCATGACCAAGATGAACATATTCATCAATAAATTGTTTATACTTTAAAAAGTAAGTGCGATCCTTTTGAAATTTCTTTTCTAAGTTCAAGAATCTATTTTTCGCAGTGTAGAGAGATTGACCTAATTTGAGGTTTTCACAAGGGGTTTTACTTGATAAGAACCATCATCGAGTTGTCTCGTAGTGGACACAAACATTTCCTCACATAATTTTTCATCATGAGATAAATGAGTTATTTCTGGAATTTCCTCTGATTTCCAGAATCTTTCAACCAAATTTTCAAGTTTGGAGTGCTCACTTACTTGTGTGAGCATTGCTACACTAGAGGTGGGAGATACGGGACCTGATGAGTAGGTAACAACATGAGAATTTGAATATTTGTGAGAGCGTAAAAGTGGAGCGTTGCCAGCTATCACCCATCCGAGAAGGGTGTTTTGTAACACGGGTAAGTTTTTTCCTAATCTTAAAAAACCATCATCCATTAAATCATAATAACAGTCAGCTCCGATGAGAACATGGACCTCTGCAGGCTGAAAATAGGCCGGATCCGCAAGCTGAGTGTTGGGAGGTAACTTTATTTTTGATCTGTCCACTGGGGCTTGAGGGAGCTTACATGTGATTGTCTCCAGAATTGAACAAGAAGCCTTAAACTTGGAGCGATTATTAGTGGAGTGAAAGACAATATCAACTGTTTGGTGAGAGAGGGTGGCACTTAATCCAATGCCTGACACGTTCAACTTTTTATTGTATGGGGTATAATTCAACTTTTCTACAAAACTTTTACTAATGAAAGAATTTTGTGACCCGGGGTCAAGAATTGCTCTAGCTTTAACACGTAGACCTTGCGAGTTATATACATAAACTTGAGCAGTACCTAAAAGCACAGAGGAATCTTTTGTACTTATAGCTGAGAGAGAGTGAGTCATATTGGAAGAGTTTTGCTGATCTTCAGCAATCACTGGTGAATTAAGAGCATTCAAACTCTTTGGGTTACTTTGAAGTTCCCTATAGGAAGATGGGTTGTAAGAATTATTTCTTGGTGGGGTGTTTGTCATATGTGACAACGAACTAGTGGAGGGTTGTTGAAAAATTGACTGTAAGGGTTGAGCATTTTTTTGAGAAGTGTGAGTATATGTTTGAGACGGGTGAGCATCATTTTGTAAACGATAATCTTCACTTTGAGAGTTTTGATGTGAAGAGAATCTATTTTTATTTTGAGTGGTAGGGGCATAGTGAAGGAGGGTGTGGTGTTTCCTACCACAAACATCGCAACCTCTACTTTGGCAATTTATAACAGTGTGAGCAGTTCCAAAACAATTAAAGCAAAATCTTTTGTTTCTCGATGGAACTCATATTTTTGAATTTTAAACAAGAGTAAATTTTATGAGATTTGTCATTACAAAATTGGCATCCATTTTTGCTATGTTGACCGATGTGAGAATTATTATTATTATTGACACCACTGAAAAGTGTTGTTTTTGTTTGCCTTTTTGAGAAACCGTCATTATTATCTACTGATTTCAAATTTTCTAAACACTTTGATCTTCCATCTAGAAATGTTAAAAATTCACTAAGTGTTGGCAATTCATTTGAATCTCTATCAAACTCAAAACTTTTCTTACTATTAAAATCTAACTTGCGTTCTAATGAGTAAACTAAAATCAAATCCAAAAGCTGAGTGTCTGTTAATTTACAATTTTTCAATGCTTCATAGTTTTTACTTATTTCGGTGTAAAATTCACGTAGCGTAATAGATGTACCTTTCTGTATAGGTTTTATGTCTAAAATTCCAGCCAAAAGACTATTTATCACAAGAGTTTTGTTTTCATATCTATTTTGCAAAATTTCAATTGCGGTGTGAAAGTTGTCATTAGTAACTTGCAAATTCTCAATCAATTTCAAAGGTTCACCTGCCAAATAAGTCTTTAAATAAATGAAACGTTGAATATCCGTCAGATATTTATTTTCAATTATTAGAGCTGAAAAAATTTGAAAAAATGGAACCCATTCTATTCCAGTACCTGAAAACTGTTGTATTCTAATTTCCGGTAACTTTACTATTGACGGGATAGCGACAGGAGAGAAAAGTGAGGATGAACCTGGTGGGGTGGGAGTTTTTACATCCTCTAAGTCTTTAATCTTTTGCTGAATTTTAGACAAAACATCATAATATCTATCTTCAATTAACTCTCTATTTTCTGTGTTTTCCTCTACAGTTAAATATATATCTGACAAATCTTGTGCCCGACAACATTTTTCAAATGCACTTCTTAACTGTTCTTCTCGACCTTTTAAACTAAACACATTGTCTGTGGTATCAATGTTAACATTAACCCAGTTTTCTATTCGCGTAATAGCAGCTTTAGCTATTGTCCTGTTCCCTTTAACTTCATTGATATTCATTGTTTCTAAACAATAAACTGCCACACGGATTTACACTATTAAGACAAAATGTACTTGTAGCGAGTAAAAAACACAAATTCTACAATGTACGAGTCATATAACATTTACAATAACAAATGCAAATAAATGGTGGAAAACACTAGAGCAATGTATGACTAACTTTTAACCATAAACAAATCAAATATCCACAAAAATGCAAGAAATATGGTGAGCGTACAAAATTTCAAAACCAAGTATCCGTCGAAGAAGGACCAATTTTAATGTTGCAATCACTCTTTGATTCCAACACTAAAGTAGGGTCGACCTTTCAATTGCCGAAATTTAGTTTACTATAACTCATGGGTGCCGGTTAAAATTATCCATGGTTTTTAAAATTTAGCAAATAAAATAAACCCAACTGATTTTAATAACAAATATACTTAACTGAAAACTTCCTAAATTACCTTTTAATTACATAAACGATAACTGCAACTTTACAATAGCTTTATGCTAAAACACATTCATCCACAGGCCTGTCATTCACCCTTAATTAAAAACTACAACAATTAAATTATTTTACATTCACCAAATATTTAAAGAAATTGAAATAGGGAAAAAACTATGAAGGACCTGTTTGTTCGTGATGAGTACAAATAACGAAATTATAAACTCACTTATCTTGTGAAATTGTTATCATCTCTTTAACAATTTTTTAAACATCTACTAATACCATTCTCCATTTTTTCAGGTGCGCTGCTCAATGGTTCTCTTTATGTCAATTATTATTCAATATATTAATTCTTTTACAGACTCATTTATTACTGAATTTTTATAAATACTTTTTGTTAACTTTATCGGGAGGGGGGACTGGCTTTACAACTCCATTCTTTTCTTAAAATTGTTCACTTACATAATTTTTTGATTACTTCAAAAAGTGACAATAACTGCCATTCTCTTTTTTAGACTCCTTATTTCTCACATAAAATACTGAAAGTTTTTTACTCATAATTTGACAGATGTTAAAAACAATATTCAAGTGAGGTTAGATTTTTGACTTCTCCAACAACTATCACTGAAGAAGTTGGAAAATCTTCAACCTCCCAGAATTTCCTAACTAATTTTTCAAGAGAGGGCTCTAAAATGGTACAAAAACTGTGAGTATCGATAGATGAGGATACAGTGGGAGCTGAGCCCATTACTATAAAACCTAAAGTGGTTTCTACTGCCACTGGGGTGTTTGGTGGACCTACAACTCGTTTGTTGCCTATCAAATGAGCAAACACGTTAGCTCCAAGAATTCCATCAATTTTTTGCGGAAAATGAAAACTACCATCGGCTAAAGGAAGCGATTTCAAATGTGATAAAGCACTTAAATCGACGCGAGAAGCGGGTAGCTGATCTGCAATTTTGTCAACAATCAGTACCTCCAAAGGATACCGTTTGGTGGTATCCACCCGCGAAATTACTACTATAGTTGAACATCCATATACGGAACTACTAGCGGACCCAATTCCATAAACATGAGAATGACATTTCATTAGAGGACATTTCAAACGACGACTAAATTCTAGGGAAAGAAAATTTGCCTGACTACCGCTATCAATTAGAAATCGGGCATCGTGAAAATTACCGTAACTATCTAGAACATGCACTTTCGCTGTGGACAATAAGACAGTATTGCTAGAAGAAGAGTTTTCGTGACTATGGGTAACCGAACAACAATTCACTACTGGAGGTAATGGATATTCCATGGAAGTACCGCCATTTTAAAGTAGAAGAAGAAGGGCCTGCGGTGGAATTTTTACAAATTTCAGAGACATTAGGACCATTTGTCTCCGAGTTACTACTGATTGGTTGGTCAGACTTACCTACACTATTGGCTATACTTTGCATCGAGGATTTGAAATGTAACAAGCTATGATGTTTACGTTGGCAAATTCTACAAGTATAGTTGCTTTTGCAGTTAATAACTTTGTGCCTAGATAAACAATTTAAACATAAATTATTCTCTCTAACAACATGGTAGCGTTTTTCGGGGGACAATTCTAAGAATTTGGGACAAATAAGTATTGAATGCGAATTTTCTTTGCATATCACGCAATTATAACTACTAGAATTTCCTTGAACGACAAAGGAGTGAGTTACCCTTGCTTTGCTATTGTTTAACTGACTGCTACTATGAATACTTGAATTATTTTTATTATTACTACTATTGGATTTAAGACCACTACTTGTTCTAGTACAAATTTTAGCTTGCTCTTTTACAAAAGTTAATATATCATTATAAGAAGGCGTTTCAGAACTTCTTCTAGTATTTTCAAATAATCTTTGAGTCTCGGGATTGATTTTTTGAAATGCTAAATAGGCTAAAATATAGTCTGATAAGTCAGGAATATCTAATTGACGTAATGCCGTAACTGCAGATTTACTACTATTTTGACGTAATGGTTGTGATTCCCTAGCAATATCAACATTTACCTTTTTAGCTACACACTCAATATAACAAATCAATTCGTCAAATGTCATTTATCTCATACTCTAGTGTGTTAATTTGATCTAAAATATCTAAAAAGTTGGTTTTAGTTGTTTCCAAAGTCTCATATCTAATGAGAAATTGATTTGCCTTTTCTGGCGTTGAAACATCTCTACTATTATCGAACAAACGTTGAATTCTGGCAAAATACTGTTCCTTTTTTGCAACTAAAATTCTTAATTGTTGTTCTTTTTTTGTGTCATTTTGTATCTCTACTATCAGAGTAACGAAAATGTACTGGAAAATTAGCCCCAATAATAATTTATTGCACAAAAACAACAACTGAATTACTAATGAATAAGATAATGTTGGATTAAATTACTAAACTATAAAATATGTTTTATTTGACGATTTGACTCTACTATAAAACGAGCTATTTAGGAGGAATCTATTCTATATTTAAATCAAATCGACTATAAAAATTACCTATTAATAATTGAAACTTCCTATATTATTGTTTGAATAAGCCCAAAATCTAACACACGAACAATATCCAAAATATCGTTTTTACTTTCAACTAATTAAAACTACGAACTTCAACTTTTTATTGTAAGTGATTCCGGCAAAATGAACTACATTTCACAAATAATACTAAATCCGGTTCGATAAGGTCCAAAAAATGTATGATATGATTCTATAACCTAATAGCGGACTGTAGATTCTAATTTATATGCTAAATGGAACACTTACCAAATATTTAGGTAAACCCCAACTCCGGCTGTCCTGTCCAAGTTTTGCCAAATAAAACTAGGAATTAAGGTACGGGTAAATAGGGTAAATCGAGGAAATTGACTAACTGGTAGTTTGCACAATGTTTCACCTAAATTCACTATATATCTGATTGACAAAATGCTAATATATTGACTTATTAACGATATTTTAGATAATGATGGCTTATTTTCAAAAATGTTTTATTCCAACTCACTATCTGAACTACTTTTTCTAATAATATTGATTATCTATATCGGACCGGTCTTTACAAGCAAGGTGTGTTGTCTATTACTAAGGAATCAAAATCTTAGTATTGGCGCAAACAAAACCAATCTATCTATTGTACAACTTTTATTTAAATATTTTACCCGATGATCAATATACTTCTGCATATCTTATTTCTTGATATTATTTCACTGTTACATATTCATATAATACGAGCCGCTAATGGCAATCGATGCAAACGAGAAAATATTAAAGAGGAGCCTAGTGCAGCGCTGCCAAAGCTGCATACATGACTTTCTCTCCAAACCTAATGATTGATCGCATTTACTATGGATTTAAGAATGATCTGGTTGTTTATTTTTGGTTGAATGTTTTTGGTTTGAACCTCAGAATAACAAATAAAATAAATATGTTTGTTTTGACTTTTTCCTGCCCCAAACATTGAGTCACATTCTAAGCTCACTTGCGGGACACTTCCACTGCTTTGCCATATTTACAAATCCTCTTTAGATGTAGGAAAAATGAAATTAGGAATTTTACTCAGAACTGGTAAAAAGTTATGCAATCAAAAAAAAGTCATAATAATTTATGCATTTGAGTCGCTGCTTTTAAAATTAATTAATAATACTTGAATTTCATATAATGAAGGCATATTCTTATATAAATTTTAAACAAGTATTTGTTGTAACTAAAGTGGCAACAATGCCGAAAATTCCAGTACCTGCTTTGTTTGTCTAGTATAAACTATTTAGTAGATTTGTCTATGTTCAGTTACGATAGAGAGTAGGATGCAAATATCGTCAGGGCGTTCTCGACTAACATTTCTATTGGATTGTAGTATTATATACTGTCAAACTTGATTTGTTTATTACGAGCGCCATTAGGACTAGCAAGTAAAAATGGAGTTCTTTCAATGTTATGTGTGTTTTTTAAGACTGTTAGTGACAAAATTTGGTTTTAATTTAATTAATTTAGTGTTTTTTATTATCATGGTTCGTCAGTGCCAAGTTTGTCGGAAAAACGGCTGAAATTACCCCGAACTCTCATTCCACATATATGGAAATATTTGAACGGCTATCCAGTGGTAGCGACTTTTATCATTCATTCCAATAAGATTTAAAAAGCTTAAACGTTTTTTAATAATAAAAAGCAAATTTCTATTTGGCGTTGTTTTATTCTAGTTTTTCCACCAATTGGGAAACAAGGAGAATTTGGTTTGCTTTTTTGGGTCTAAGCGAGACTCATGATCTACCAAAATGACCTGAAATTTGTTCGGAGCATTTTGAACAATCTGATTTTATATATAAGAGTAGTGGCCGTAAGTAAAGATGCTCTTCACATGTCAGTTTTTGAATTTAATCCACCAGATGTAATGTAAGTACCTACACCATTTCTTGGTACAATGGGCCCTTAAAGTAATGCCCAAAATAAAAAAGTCACTGTCCTGATAAACAAAATATTCTTTCAATATAATAAGTTCTTTTTATTATAGCTGATAAAGCGATCATAAAAGACAAATTTCAAACAGTCTATTAATTAGAAGTCATTAATTTATTGGGCGGCTGGTGACACTCTGGGCTGTCTAGATAACTATAGTTCAATTCCAAAATAGTAGGCACTAAATTGAACTAAACTACAATTGTTCTTGGTTTAATGCAATATTTCTGAGAATTTAGTGCCTACTATATTGAAACTGAACTGAATTTAAAAATTGAATTATTATTTTAATTTTTTTAAGAGGTCATTTGGCCACATATGATCCATTTTATTCAGTTAGCAATGATGACTGAGTTAGTTGACTTACATTAATTTGTTAAAAGAATATGTCTATATTAGGTCTTTAACAAATAACTCAGATTGTCATCAAAAAGATTTATCAGCACACAATGTGTCTGAGCACTTCTAGTGCCACTCTAAGTGATGTCGAAAGGTAAATATTTAAGTAATTTATGCTGAAATTAGGGAGTATATTCTTTTAAACTGCTTTTTAATAAAATTTACTGTTTCGACCTTCACTCTGGGGAATCAACTCATATTACTTTTCAAATGAAACTAACTGTTTCTAGATAATTCCACAATATATTGAAAATATGTTAAAAATTCTAAGAAATTGACAATTAGTTTCATTTAATAAGGTAATGCTTTTTAAAAGTTTATTATTAAAACCAAAAATTGTTAATTGTGTTATATTTTTAGTTTACCAGTAGAAGAAGTTGTTGATGATCTAGTAACAGTAACTGAGAAACATTCATTTATGAGTGGTATATCATTGCTTACTTCAGATTCATGTATACTTACAAATAGGTTAGTTTTTTAGTTAGGTTTGTTGTAGTATATACTTATTCCTAATTGTTTAAAGGTTTTTGTAATAGGCAATAGAATTTATTTAAAGTTTATTCCAGTGACTAGAATTAACAACCTATTCTGATTTATGTGTTTTAGTTTTACGTAACCTGGTCCATCAGGACTTTTTAAATATAATACGCCAGCTGAGTCATTATCTCCTACTACCAGCACTGACACATACCAACGCTTGCAATAATGGAAGGTGTACAGATAACTGTTACGAGAAATAGAGGCACTTGTTACTGTAAATCTATCACGCAATCATCTATTTATTCCAAATTTTACGTGTGTGTATATGGGAAGAAAGTTGGTCCAGTGTTCATGAAGTTACAAGGTTATCGATCTAAAATGATATGCAGATACTGTCTTGACGGGCAAACAGATTTATGATACTACAATGTGGAACATATGCCTCCCCTATATGTGAAGAACATAAGTACCATGACTACATTAGCTCCATGTACCAACTGTGTAGCTCATGGTGAGAATTCTGGTGGATAATTGAATGAATATTGTGGGCAATATATGCCTTTACTATTTTCTATTTAAATCAAAAATATATAGATTTTTTTCCGGATGAGAATATGTTTGATCAAATCTAACACGCGACATCTTAAGTTATGGTTATTAACGCGACCGTTCCCGGCTCAAGTTTGTTAAGTAAATATATTCTAAATTTCCTATAATTTTTTTATTGAAACAAAATTCAAAATTTTAATAAAACACCAATATATGTCACTTTTTTCTTTGACTAATAAACGTGATCGTAGAAAATGTATTGTGTACAACTCGTACGCAAAGCTCTTCTGTCGCTCCACTGATTTTCAGCTCTCGCCTTACGGGTCGTGCCACAAACTTCTGCCCTCGTGGAAAAAGTAAACGATATAGAAGTTGATATGCTGACCTGGTGCGAAGAAAATCTCAATGTCAAAACCCGTTTTGACAATATAATATTATATTTATAATGAATTTTGATGGCAGATATTATTATTAGAAGTAATTAAAACTTATTAAAAAAACATACACCAGGTATAACAATTAAAAATTGTTAAAATTTCACAATTAACTATACCTAGGCTTAACTGTTTTTCATTTTTTAAATCCTTGCAGTTCAACGTTTAAATGAAATACCTAGAAAAGTTACTTTTTGCTTTCATCAAGAAACTTGGTCGTAGAAAAAATATTGTGTGCAATTTGCATGCGAGGCACTTTTTGCACTCCCTTGATCTGCAGCACTCGCCTTACAGCTCGTGGCACAAACATTTGTGCTCCTGGAAAAAGTAAACGATATAGAAGTTGATAAGCTGCAACGCCCCCTGGTGGGAAGTTACAACAAAAAGTATAGGAAATACAAATTCTGCTTAGAAAAATACATATATATATATATATATATATATATATATATATATATATATATGCCCATTTTGAGGGTGATTGGTTGAACGGTGTAGAATTTGATAGAATTACAACAAAGAGAGTAGTGTAAAAACCGTCTCCGTGAAAAAATACATATACATGCCAATTTTCATGATGATCGGTTGGACGGTGTTGGAGTGAAGAGCGAATATAAATATATATATTATTAACATACACTGTATTATTTACTTACTTTTGTTGTTGTTGTCCTTGTTCCAGATATACCGCTTGGTAATCTCCCATACCATGACTTCGTTCTTCCCTTTCCTCTTCTGATCCACTGTCTGCTCCTACCTGCCTTCCATCTCTCAACGTCATTCGTTTTGCCATTTTTAATTGAGTTTAAAATTTACAAATGTTTCCTATATTTTTAATAAACCGCCCCACGTTGGGCGCCAATTATTAACATACACTGTATTATTTACTTACTTTTATTATGAAATTTAAATGTAGATGTTTATTATTTAGAATTTTTGTTTATTTTGGCTAGCTCAGTTATTGTTTTTTTTATATAGTGGTTATATTTATTATATATTTATTAATTCGGGAGCATGAAACCCTTTTTCTCTTCGAGTCCTGGCTTTTTATAATGTTGTATTTGTTTAAATAAGAAAAAAACACTTTATTTTTAAATAGATTTAATTTTAAATTCAATATTTTATATTTGATAATAATAATTTGAGACGCCTATGGATATATTATACCCACTTATTTATTTTGATAATTTCTTCAGTGCGCGTGCGTGAAAAAACTAGTCATGCGCTTTAGCATAAAACGAACACTTCTTACACGAAAGAAGCATCTATACATGTACCAACATAGTTTGTTGACGATGCAGACATGTGAATGGTTCAAACACATAAAAGAATTTATATATAAATCATACATATATATGATACAAATTGCTGTGGAAAGAAAATAGTTATATACATATATAGAAATATAGGAATTATTTACAGATGGACATAGTTATTACATTAATAAAATTTCGAGCACCATATTTATGCGATTACAACATGGCGTAAGTACATATTTTAATTTGTTTAAATTCGGCCTTTTTATTAATATTAACGATTTATGCAATTAATTAACTATATAAAGTCTGTTCTCTTTTCTTTTCAGATCGATCATATTCGTAAATGTATATCAATTTATGAAATCAAGTACTCATTGGAGTATTTTGAGTTTTTACTCTGATTATTGGCCAATAATATTTTAAACACACTGACCTGTTGTTCTTGAATTGAGATGAATGTCTCTGGACCCCAGGAATACTCCTCTGAAGCTCCAAAAACCGATAATGATGAGAAATTTCGAAGATTCTGGTCGAAAAACTTGATATAATTAACTGTGAGTAATAATAAGATTGTTTTTTATAGTACTTTATAGTTTTTATTATGTTAAACTGGGAATTTCTTGAAATTTCTGGAACATTATCACACACACTCCTCGCTTCTTGACACCAGCTTCCCAATTTTCCAGCGTCCCCTCGATTCTCCACTTTTTTCAACAAAACAGTCTTTTGTTTTTCTTTAGGTCACTATTTCAAAGTTTATTTGTTGATTCACAATTTGTTCTGTCATATTTTATAACCAATAAAATATTGTCCTTTGCAATCAAATTAATTGAAACTTCTTTCACTTATTAGAAAAGTTTCATACATACACTCTTTTACATTATTAGTTCATTTATAGAGTTCCTATGAGTTTTTTTATCATACATATAAATTAAAGTTGGTTATACATAGATACATTTAAATGGTACAACATCCAATATTGTTATTGACAGTCTATCACTGTTACACTCATATTATTTATAAATATAAATTCTTTTATGTTATTTGTCTATACTCTTCGCATTATATTATTTATAATAAACTTTAACAAATTATTATTTATTGATTCAACGTTTATTTTATTTACCATATATCATTTGTATATATGTCATTATTTGTTTATCTATGAAAATCTATTGAATTATATTCTATTCAATATTTGTATTTGTTTTTATTCTTAAATTAATGATTATAATGAATTAACTATAATAATATTTGTTTTCATTTCAGATGAACAGCTGATTATGTTATGGAAAATAATCTTCGTCTTAGGCAACTTTATTCACATCATTACATTGGTTAGGCAATCTCTATATTTTATGTTATTATTGAGGTAATTTCTTTATCTATTATATTGTTATAGACAATTATTTAATATATCTTTACTTGATATGTTGTTTAGATTAAGAAAAGTGTTTCCTTTTTACTTGTTTTCTTAAATTATAATATTTTCATATATTTTCATACTAGCAACTTTTTTTTATAGAACTAATTCTCTTACTATCTATGATATCTGGTTCAATTCCCCTCAAATTTAAATTTAAATGATATCCATACCCTGGATATTTATTTAAATTTCAATTTTTTCATTATAAATGATTGATTTTATTTTATTCAAAAAAAATTTAACAATTTTATGGCATAATCTTAATTTCTTTAACTTTGTTTCTCAAATATTTGTTCAAATATTTCCTACTACAAAACCTATTTCTTTCAATAACTGTCTCCTAATTCTTTCCTTAAAATACACTTGATTAAGATCAATGTTAATTTATATTTTTAATATTACTTCATATAATACTTCTCTATTATCATTTCTTACTAACATCCACTTAAATATCAACTTATTTCTTCGTAATTACATTATACTTCTATATACTCCTTATATCATATTTCTTTTCAATATTCATAATTCAATATAATTAATTATTTCTTAAATTCATATATATCAATATTAATTTCCTTATTCCTTCCTGTATTTTTAAGTAATCTATAAGATTCTAATTGACATTAAACATTACCTCCTATATTTTTAATCCATATCATTCATTATTATCCTTTCCTATCCTTTATTACTTGCATCTTATTTCCCTATTTAAAAAATGTGAACTTCTATTTGATACTTGAGTTATTCTTATTTTATCCCCTCTATCCTATATTCCATATTTTTCCTCTATTTAAAGCCAGTATTTCTTATAAATTGTTTTCTTTATTTGTTATATATATTGATTTGCCATATTCAAATTTTTTAAAACGGTTTTCATTATAAGTTTTACCTAATAAATTTTTCTTCATATTATATTATATTTATTTTTTTTGGTTCTGAAGAAACAAACACGATGAATTTAATTGGATCACCAGCTGCCAAATGGAAAACAAAACTCTGTCTAATATCTACTTTATCTTTGTACACTACTTAATATTAAATTCTAAATCTATCCTTATGACTATTATTTCCTTTTTTCAAGTATTTTTCGTAACATAACATCATCTATTCATAATATCTATATACATTTTCTACATTGAACACTCCCCTTTCTAATTGTGTACCTGGATAGAATAAGCGATAATTATTTTGAGCATCACTATTGTCGACTACATATGGCCCTTCAAATGGTGATAATAACTTTTTACATTGATTTTCACCTTTCTTTGGTGTTCTCAAAGATCTTACTAGGACTAAATCTCCTTTTTCAAATCTAATCTTCTTATTATTTTTGTCTCCTTTTCTTTTAATGAATCTTATAGCACTTCTCTCCAAATTCTTGCTTACTTTATTCAAAACTTGAGACATATCCCATTCTCTCTGTATTATCCATTCACGTTCTGGAGGTATTCCTTTCAAAATAAATTGTGGACATTCTTCAGTAACTCCATTAGGTAATTGATTTAGAAATTTCTCGACTTGATTTAGATTTTTTTCCCATAAATTGTGTCTATTATTACATAAAATCCTTAAATACTTAACAACTTCTTTGATATACCTCTTAGCTGGATTAGATGAACTTATGATACTTATGAAATTCATTTTAATATTATAATTTCTACACAAGCGTTTGACTTTTTCACTCACAAAGTAAGTAGCATGATCCAATATTAGGTTTTCCGGAGTTCCTATTTCTTCTATAAAATTTTTCAGACAAGGTATTACTGTGTTTGCATTGGTACGTTGACAAGGAAAAGTTCTTACAAATTTCGAAAATATATCTACCATAACTAAAATATGTTTATTGCCTTGCTTGCTAGGTATTAATTGTGATATGAAATCAATAGCTACCATATATAAAGGCTTGAGTGCTATTATAGGTTTTGGTCCACTAATATGATGATAGTTCCTTTCCTTCGCCAACTGACAAATTTTACAAATTTTACAGATTTCTTTAACCAATGATATGTCCTTCTTTGCAGTGTAATTTTCTCTAAACAACATCCATAGTTTTCGAGATCCTATATGTCCATACTCGTCATGTAATTGTTTGAGAATTTCCTTAGCATATTCAGGTGTTATTAAATAAATTTCCCTATCTTCCATCTTCTTATACCAAATTCCCTCGTTTTGAAATGCTCCTCTTTTACAAGATTCTTGTAAATTTCTCTGATCCTCCATTATTTTTTCCAAAGTAAACAATCCTTCAGTTTTTTGCAACCTATTTATGCCAATTTGGAATTGTTGATCCTTCTTCTTCATTTCTGTTTCACGGCTAAGAGCATCCGCTACTATATTAGTTTTCCCAGGTATAAATTTTATTTAAAATTCATATTCCTGTAATAGAAGTATCCATCGATGTATCCTATTGTTTGCATAACGATTTTTAAACATTGCTGTTAAAGCTGAATGGTCTGTTTCCAAGTAAAATTTTGCTCCTAATAGATAAAAACGTAATTTAGTTATGCAAAATACTATGCTTGCCATCTCCAATTCAGTAACTGAGTATTTTCTTTCATAGTTTTTCGTTACTCGGGAAATAAAACTGATTGGTACTTCTCCTTCCTCTTGTTCTTGCAATAAAACTCCTGCTAATCTACCTATGGATGCATCTGTTCTTAAAATAAATGGATTGTCATATTGAGGATGATAAACCTGCAAATTTTGTTAAAATATTTCCTTGAGTTCTTGGAAAGCTTGTTCTCTTCTAGCATCCCATTTCCATTTTGTTTCCTTCTTGAGTAATTCAATCAATGGAATTTCCTTATTACCGAGGTCTGGTATTAGTCGTTTGAAGTAGTTGAGAATTCCCAAAAATCCTCGAAGAGTTTTCAGATTAGTCGGTGTTTTATATTCCCTTATGGTTCTAATTCGTTCAGGGTTCATTCTCACTCCAGTAGAACTTAAAATATATCCCAAGTACTGCACTTCTTTTTAGTAAAATTGACATTTTTCCATGTTCAATTTTAATTCTGCTCTTTCCAATTCTGCCAATATAGTCTTCAAATGTTCGTGATGTTGTTCTTCATTTTCTGAATATATTAATATATCATCGATATAGTGCAATGTTAAATGTTCATATTGGTTAAGAACAGTGTGAAGTGTTCTTACCAATGCTGCACACGAACTCTGTAAACCAAATGGAACAACACAAAATTGGGATACTACACCATCAATCATAAATGCTGTATATGGACTTCTTTTATCTAATGGAATCAACCAGAAACTATGCTTCAAATCCAGTTTCGTGAATATGTTAGCTCTTGTAATCCTACCAAATATCCCCTCTACATTTAAAGGACTCTCATATTGTTTTTTAGTATATGAGTTGATATTTCTGGCATCCAGACATAATCTAATCTCACCTGACTTTTTTCGGACACATGTTATCGCACTTATATATGGAGAGTTGGATCTTTCTATAATACCATCTTGTATCATCTTTTCTAACTCCTGGTATACTTCATTTTTTAGCTTATGAGGAATGGGATAGGTTTTTATTTTGAAATTACTAATATCCTTGTTCATTCCCAATTTATGTATATACTTTGCTGCTATGCATACTTCGTTGTTGAAGAGTCTTCCATATTTTGTTAATAACTCATCAATCTCCTTTCTATATTGTATGGGACAAAATTGTTCTTGTAGATCCTCCACAATTTCTATTTCATTTATTTGACATTGTCTTTCCTCTACCTCTTGTTCATCCTTTTTGTCAAAAGTTATTATATTACCTTCACATACCATGTACCCCTGTTTATAATCAATAATCATCTTGTGATTGCTCAATTCATCATTTCCCATAATTACATCATACTTTAAATTCTTAACTACTAATAATTGTATTTTATAAGCTATATTTCCCAAATAAAAATCTGTGATTATGGTACTATTTGTATAATATAAATTTTTATCATTTGCCCCTACTAATGATAGTTCCTTTGTATTTATCATCATAATATCATCCTTATTTAAATTGTCTACTATATCCTGTTTAATTAATGTTACCTCTGAACCCGTATCTATTAAAATTCTACAAATAATATTTTGTAATCTACCCTGGATAAATATTAAATTAGGTTTTTCCACTTTTTTACTATTATTTTCATAATCTATAATAAATTCTCGAGGATGTTCATATCGCGATGAATAGATGATATTATGCACGTAAGGACGATTTAAGCAAAATTAATTCGCTATGTTATCCTGTCCAGGAATACACTCTTCTACCTGTATCTCCTGTCTAACCATGTTTACCTGTCTCCAATTATCATCCTCCCTATTTCTGGTTTGTTCTGGATTGTTTTGGTTTTCTCTGCCATTTTGCCAATTTCTCCCTCTATTGTTATTATTATTACTATATTGATTTCTTCTCTCGAAATTGTTGTGGTTCCTATAGTTCTCTGGATAACTGTTTCCATTATTCCTCTCCCGATTTCTATTTTGTTCCCCATTTCCTTGGTATTGTCTATCATCAAAGTTCCTGTTTCCATAACTTCTATTTCCATTATTTTCATTATAATCTCTTCTTATATTTCCATTATCCCTTCGGGTATCATTTCTGATATTTCCATTTTGATATCTAAGAAAACCATTTCCATTTTGGACACTTCTTTCAACTCTCTGCAAATACCTAGATAAATTGTCCATTGTTTTTATGTTATGTAAGGCTATCGTTTCTGAGACTTCGGAATTGAAATGTCTCCCGACATATAAAACTAATTCCTCCTCCTTCATAACAGGTTCCAAATATTGTGCGATGTTATAGAGTTGCATAGCATATGCATTTAAATTTTTATTCCGATTGTAATCGAATTTCCCAAAATACAATCTTTCCCTAAAATTAGCTTGATGAATTTCACCCCAAAAATAATTCATGAATTGGTTCTCAAATCCTTCCAGATTATTTATGCTTTCTTCCTTATTACAGAACCATAATAGGGCATGTCCAGATAACATCCCTCTAATACAAATCTTCTTCTCCATCATATCTCTCATTTCTTTGAGTTTGTTTCTAATTATTTTAATAAACACCTTCGGATGAATTGTAATTATATTCCCATCAAACTTTACTCCGATATCCATGTTTCCCGTAGAGATTACTCCACCTCCATTTCTCCTAACGTTGAATTCAATTTCTTCCATGCTTTCCTGTAATTTTCTGTTCATTTCTTCCAGTTCTTTATGAAATATTTGTCCAATGTGCTCGTTCCTCTCCTCACATGTTCCTGTTTGTTTCTGAAACTTTACATCTAATTCCTTAAATTTATGTTCCGCGTTTTGCTGATAATTTTGCATAATTTCTTCGATTGTTTGTTCCCTGAATTTAATATACTTCATTTCTCTCGTTATATCTTCTGTTTGTTTTATAACTTCCGCTTGGATCGTTCCCGGTAATTTTTCTTCTATACCTTTCTCTATTTCTTGAATTTGTTCTACTACTTGATTTTCTATCTGCTCTCTAATTTTCATACCGTTTTCTTGAATTTCAATCCGTATATGTTTGTTTTGCTCCACCATATCTTCGTTCACCTTATTTATCTGCTGCCTACATTCTTCATTTTCTTCCCTAAGTTTTCTGAATTCTTGGATACCTTCGGTTTTCACCTCTTCTATCTTCTTTTCCAATTTACTCATATTTCCATTAATTTTATCCATCTTCCCGTTTAAGCTCCCCTCTATTCTATTTATATTCCCATTCAAATTGTCCTCCATTTTGTTCATATCTCCCCTCATTGTGTCCATGTTTCCATTCACGGTGTCTATTTTTCCATTTAAATTTTGCTCCATTTTGTTCATATCTCCTCTTAATTCATCCTTCATTCTGATCAAAAATTGCATCATGTCCATCTGATCATCTCTACTTCTTCTATTCTGCATCTCCTGTGTCCTATCTTCTTGTCCTACAGCTTTCCCATCTCCTGTCATACTTTCTTCCTGTACATCTCCTACTAATTGTTGTCCTTGTTCCAGATATACCGCTTGGTAATCTCCCATACCATGACTTCGTTCTTCCCTTTCCTCTTCTAATCCACTGTCTGCTCCTACCTGCCTTCCATCTCTTAACGTCATTCGTTTTGCCATTTTTAATTGAGTTTAAAATTTACAAATGTTTCCTATATTTTTAATAAACCGCCCCACGTTGGGCGCCAATTATTAACATACACTGTATTATTTACTTACTTTTATTATGAAATTTAAATGTAGATGTTTATTATTTAGAATTTTTTTTTTATATATCAATCGCATCAACCACGTAGGGTTATTAGCGAGTTAAAATGATGGAAGTTCACTTATTGTAGCTTGGTTATAGTCACTATATTTTGCTACTTAATTTGCAGTCTTTTAGGTAGTTTAAAAGTTTTTTAGTTTCTTGCTTTTCTTGTAATAGTTTTTTCAGTGATAGGGGTAAATGATTCTTTTTCCGTTCCTTGTCGTATTTCGCACATTCGATTACCAGGTGTTTCACGGTTAACTCACTGTTACACATTTCGCACATTGGTTTATTTTTTCCTGCTAGTAAGTAGTCGTGTGTGATGCGCGTATGACCGATTCGAATACGAGAAAGAATCACTTGTTCTCTTCTATTTATGTTTTTACAGCTCCAACCGTGAGAATTTGTAGTGACTTCATATGATTTGTGTTGGTTATGTCTTGCTACTTCCTGCCATTTATCGCAGATTTTGCTCTTGTAGAACGCTATCAAATCAGTATGTACGGTAAAATCGTTCCTTTCTGATTGTTGATTGGTGAATGCATTTTTTGCTATTTGATCTACTCTCTCATTCCCTTCTATTCCAGTATGGGATGGGACCCACATGAATTTAATATGTATGCTGCTGTTTCTGCAATTATGTAGCTCTTTCTTGATCAGTATGGCTATAGGGTGATTAGAGTACAGTTGACGAAGTGCTGTTAGTGAACTTTGAGAGTCAGATATTAGAAGGACATTTTTATGCTTGATTTTCTGGATTTCCTTGAGTGCTTCTAAGATGGCGAATAATTCAGCTGAATGAATAGATGTGAAGGGTGGGAGTATGTAAGATTTCGAAAAGTCCTCGGAGTAGAAGGCAGCCCCAATTTCATCTTGGTTTTTTGAAGCATCTGTGTATACCTTATAAATGCTACCGTATTTATTTGAGGCACTTAGGAATTCTTGTTTTATTCTGGTTGTTGGAGTCTCTGATTTAGTAAGGTAGGCGAGGCTTAGGTCTAGGATAGGGAGTGTTATTGTCCATGGAGGAGGATAATTTATTGATGGGACGTCATAAATATTTGGGAAATGCGAATTTATTTTGTTTAAATATGTTTTGACTCTGTGATAGAAAGGAGGAGTAGTTGAGCTGGATAAAAATTTGGCTTTAAAACGATCAGATAAGACGTTGTGGGCCACTGGATTTCTTTTGTTTGATATTACAGAGACAGCATAAGAGATGCTTAGATATTCTCTTCGGTAAGAAAGCGGTAACTCTCCAGTCTCCCAATGTAAGCTTTGGATAGGACTTGTACGATGGGCACCCAAACAGATGCGAAGAGCTGCGTTTTGTATAACTTCCACTGACTGAAGAAGGCTTTTGTTGGCAGAGTTATAGGCAATCGCTCCGTTGTCAAGTTTTGATCTGATCAATGATTTATAGATGTGCAGTAAACTTGAGTAGTCTGCGCCCCAGTTTTTGAATGCTAGTGATCTGAGTAAATTAATTCCAGGTTGGCATTTTTTCTTCAATGTCAGAATGTGTGATTTCCATATCAGCTTTTGGTCGAGTATCATTCCTAGAAAACTTATTTCTCTCACATATTCTATTTTCTGTCCATAAAGGTACAAGTTTTCAAGTTGTGGTTGAGCCCTTTTCGAGAAACATAAAGCTTTGGTTTTTGTCGTGTTGAAACGCAGTCCACTTGTTTTTGACCAATCCTCTATTGTAGCTATTGTTTGTTCGATGGTTTTATGTATTGTAGTCATATTTTTCCCTCTGCAATAGATAACCAGGTCATCTGCATATAGTCTGCATTTCACGGGTGATTTACAGTTTGCTATAATTGAATTTATTGCTATGAGAAATAATGTCGTGCTGAGATTTGACCCTTGTGGAATGCCATTTTCTTGGGTGTTCAGCTGTGAGTATACGCCATCTACTCGTACTTGGTACTGTCGTTGATCTAGAAAGTTCGATATATATTTCAATATGTTACCCCGTATTGACCAGTCGTAAAGAGTTTTGATTATTGAGTATTTCCAGACTGTATCGTAGGCTTTACGAATATCAAAAAATACTCCGATGCAGTGCTGCTTTATTGCAAAGGCTTCATGGATCTCAGATTCTAGATCGATAAGATTGTCTAACGTGGAGCGATTTTTACGGAAACCACACTGTTCGGGTATGATTAGTTTTTCTGATTCTAGGTGCCATAAAAGTCTGTTATTAATTATCTTCTCAAGAACGTTTCCCATGCTACAGGTGAGTGAAAATGGTCTATATGTTTCTGGATCTGATTTCGCTTTACTTGGCTTAGGAATGGGAATTATAATGGAAACTGTCCATGCTCTGGGATATACTTTCTTTGTTAAGATTAGGTTATATATCTTTAGTAAATGTTCTTTGGTTTGTTTACTTAGATTTCTTAGAAAAACGAGTGGAATATTATCAGGACCTGGGCTTGAGTTTTTAGAGTTTTGGAGTGAATTTTCAAGTTCGTCAATGGTTATTGCATAGTTCAAACTGTTCGTTTGCTGGTTATTATTATTATAGTCAATTTCTTGCTGCTCTGCTTTGTTTTTATGATTCAAAAAATCTGGTGTGTAGTTTGAGTTACTTGAGTTTTTTTGATATTCACTTGATAAGATGTTTGTTATTTCATTTCGGTTTTTATAAATAGTGTTATTTATCTCCAGAAAGTTTATTGTATTGGATTGTTTTGGTTTGGATATCCTTTTGACTTTTTCCCATATAGTGGACATTGGAGTTGAGCTGTTTATTGTTGAAACATACTCTTTCCATGATTCCCGTTTCGCTTTTTTTATTGTGTATCTGGCTTTGGCTCTCAATCGTTTGAATTCAATTGAATTTTGTTCCGTCTTGCTTCTTTTGAATCTGTTAAAAGCTTCTTTCGATTTCTTCACAGCCTCTTTGCAGTCCAAGTTCCACCAGGGAACCGTTTGGTGTTTGTTGTTGTGTTCGTACCGTCCAATATGTTTATCTGCTGATTGCGTTATTAATTCTGTGATAAAGTGTACTTCTTGATCAATATCCGCATCTTCCTTTAACTCGTGGAGATTTTCTTGTATAAATTCTTGGAATTCGTTCCAATTTGCTGATTTTATTTTCCATTTTGTTATTGGGTCCGGTGTATTTTCCGGTTCGCTGCTAATTATTATGGGATAGTGGTCACTATCATATAAATACGTTGATACATCCCAATTAAGTATTTGTGAGAGAGATGGGTGACATATTGTTAGGTCGATTGCTGAATCTTCACCAGTTCTTATGTCATGTCTGGTTTTTTGGCCGTCATTTAGGAGGTTAAGATTGTACTTTTCTAATAGATTTTCAATTTTTTTTCCAAAAGGTGTCTGCTTAGTAGAGCCCCAGATATAGTTGTGGGCATTAGTCTCCCACTATTATCTGAGGAGCTGGAATTTGGCTCAGCAGCTCAGTGAGTTCTTCTGTAGTAGGTTCCTGATTTGGGGGAATGTATATGTTACACAATGAAAAGGTCATTGTATCTTTCACTCTAACGGCGACTGCTTCAATAGTAGTTTTTAGATGAATTGATGTTGCATCTATTGTATTTCTAATATATGTTGCTACACCTCCACTGGCTATTCTTGCATTTTCTCGATTTTTAGAGAAACAATTATAATTTTTTAGATTATGGATTCTATTGTTTTTAAATTGGTTTCTTGTAGGCATAATAGCATGGGCTTGTATTTTGAAATTATTAATTGCAAGTTTTCCAGGTGGGTATAGTACCCATTTATATTCCACTGAATTAAGGAAGTGAAGGTAAACAAGATTAATAGGTTTCAATAGAGGTATCTGTGTCCAGTTCTGTTTGGTATTCAGGGTTTATCTGTTTGAGAATTTTATTTTTAATTCGAGTGCATCTCATCTTCATTTTTGTATCCTTTAAATAGGGGTATATTGTGGTAAGTAGGTCTGTGACTTCCGTTATTTCTTCGGTGTACATTTTCACGATACTGAGAGGATCTGTACACCCTTCACAATTTTCAATAATTGATATCTGTATTCTTGAAAAGCGCTTTAGTGTGACTTAACATTTCTCCTATTGATTTTTATGGTTTTTTGTTTTCGGTTTGTTTTATTTTCTTTTCACTATTTGTTGGTTTTACAAATGTAGGTAGGTGTTCAGTTGTTGTTGGTGATGGGGGACGTTCTGTTGATGTTCTTTTATTTTGTGGTTTGGTTGTTTCGATTTCATTTCTGTTGACAGTCGGTGTGTTGTCTTTACTATTTTCGGTGTGTTTAACTACTTGGGTATTCATTGTTTGAGGTTCGGAAATTTGTTCTGAGTTTTGGTTATTTCATTGATCCTGTTGATATTGTGAAATGTTGTTTGTTTCTTCTACAGTTTGATTGTCGGCTGGATTTTCTGGTGATGATTCTGTTGATGGGTTAAAGTGAGTTGAAGTGATTGCTCTATTTGGGCAGTTTTTTGTTGTATGAGTAGTTTGTTTACATTGTAAGCATTCTTGATTATCAATGGACAAAAATATCCTATATGAGGTTTGTTCATATGTGATTAAAAATGAATCGGGAAGGGACTGGTTATTGAATGGAGATAGAAATATTTGTCTTCTAAAACTTAGGATATGTTGAAATGCTGGGTCTGAGATTCCTATTCGCAAGAAAGATAAGGGTGAAAGAGGATTGATCCCTAGATTTTTAAGTTCATATTCAAGGACTGAGTGGGGGATAGAGGGACAAACATTGGATAATATTAATCTTTGACTAGGAGTGACTAGTCGACGTGCCTGTAGTATTTGTTGGTTTATTTGGATTTTACCGTGATTGTTGATGAATGTGTTCACTAAATTTTCATTTGCCAAATAAATACATATTCTGTTGTTTGATAGCTTTGAGCAAAAAATTATGTTAGTTGGTTGGATTGTTTGGCATAGTGCCTTTAGGTAGTCTTCTAGCCTAGTGTTTTCGATTGCGTCGAATAGTATAGCTTGATTTCTGGATGGGAAATTGTTTGTTTTGGTTTGTTGGTTTGCTACTGAGGAATATGTTTTGGGTTGTTGGGTTGTGTTATTAGTGGGTGTACACCCTATTTGAGATATGTTGTCATCCATTTTCAAGTATCATTTAGGTTTTCCTTAATACGGATCTGGCGAAGTATTTTCTGTTATTTATATCTGATATTAGATTCAGATTCACTTCTAGTTAATGTGTTGTTTTACTAATGTTTTAATAAAAAGTTAACCTGATATTCTTACTTGTTTGTTTTGGTTCACTTTGAAAATATTCACTTATTACTTTTTAACTACTTAATCGTTTCGGAGCGCACAACTGTACTGTACAAAGGTTTAACACCGAATAGAATTTTTGTTTATTTTGGCTAGCTCAGTTATTGTTTTTTTTATATAGTTGTTATATTTATTATATATTTATTAATTCGGGAGCATGAAACCCTTTTTCTCTTTGAGTCCTGGCTTTTTATAATGTTGTATTTGTTTGAATAAAAAGAAAACACTTTATTTTTAAATAGATTTAATTTTAAATTCAATATTTTATATTTGATAATAATAATTTGAGACGCCTATGGATATATTATACCTACTTATTTATTTCGATAATTTCTTCAGTGCGCGTGCGTGAAAAAACTAGTCATGCGCTTTAGCATAAAACGAACAATTCTTACACGAAAGAAGCATCTATACATGTACCAACATAGTTTGTTGACGATGCAGACATGTGAATGGTTCAAACACATAAAAGAATTTATATATAAATCATACATATATATGATACAAATTGCTGTGGAAAAAAAATAGTTATATACATATATAGAAATATAGGAATTATTTACAGATGGACATAGTTATTACATTAATAAAATTTCGATGACCATATTTATGCGATTACAACATGGCGTAAGTACATATTTTAATTTGTTTAAATTCGGCCTTTTTATTAATATTAACGATTTATGCAATTAATTAACTATATAAAGTCTGTTCTCTTTCTTTTTCAGATCGATCATATTCGCAAATGTTTATCCATTTATGGAATCAAGTACTCATTTGAGTATTTTGAGTTTTTACTCTGATTATTGACCAATAATATTTTAAACACACTGACCTGTTGTTCTTGAATTGGGATGAATGTCTCTGGACCCCAGGAATACTCCTCTGAAGCTTCAAAAACCAATAATGATGAGAAATTTCGAAGATTCTGGTCGAAAACTTGATATAATTAACTTTGAGTAATAATAAGATTGTTTTTTATAGTACTTTATAGTTTTTATTATGTTAAACTGGGAATTTCTTGAAATTTCTGGAACATTATCACACACACTCCTCGCTTCTTGACACCAGCTTCCCAATTTTCCAGCGTCCCCTCGATTCTCCACTTTTTTCAACAAAACAGTCTTTTGTTTTTCTTTAGGTCACTATTTCAAAGTTTATTTGTTGATTCACAATTTGTTCTGTCATATTTTATAACCAATAAAATATTGTCCTTTGCAATCAAATTAATTGAAACTTCTTTCACTTATTAGAAAAGTTTCATACATACACTCTTTTACATTATTAGTTCATTTATAGAGTTCCTATGAGTTTTTTTTATAATACATATAAATTAAAGTTGGTTATACATAGATACATTTAAATGGTACAACATCCAATATTGTTATTGACAGTCTATCACTGTTACACTCATATTATTTATAAATATAAATTCTTTTATGTTATTTGTCTATACTCTTTGCATTATATTATTTATAATAAACTTTAACAAATTATATTATTTATTGATTCAACGTTTATTTTATTTACCAAATATTATTTGTATATAAGTCATTATTTGTTTATCTATGAAAATCTATTGAATTATATTCTGTTCAATATTTGTATTTGTTTTTATTCTTAAATTAATGATTATAATGAATTAACTATAATAATATTTGTTTTCATTTCAGATGAACTGCTGATTATGTTATGGAAAATAATCTTTGTCTTAGGCAACTTTATTTACATCATTACATTGGTTAGGCAATCTCTATATTTTATGTTATTATTGAGGTAATTTCTTTATCTATTATATTGTTATAGACAATTATTTAATATATCTTTACTTGATATGTTGTTTAAATTAAGAAAAGTGTTTCCTTTTTACTTGTTTTCTTAAATTATATTATTTTCATATATTTTGATACTAGCAACATATTTTTATAGAACTAATTCTCTTACTATCTATGATATCTGGTTCAATATATATATATATATATATATATATATATATATAATTTGTAGAAATATATTTGCCAACTTATTTGTAATGGATATTTTTGTGGGGATGTGGCAATAATACTCCAGAGTAAATTCTCTCAGATATTTATTCCCCAGCTTTCGAATAATTTTTATTCATTATCAAGGGCTATAAATAATTGGTCGATGTTATCATTATTAATAATTAAATGAAATAATAAATACTTACATAAAATCTATAGTGAATTTTGGAAAAGTTGTAAATTTTTATAATAAATTCTTTTAAACATGAATCAATGAAAAACTCAAAAAACAATATGACAATAAATAAAATATTTGATCTTGAACTACTACAATTTTTATTTTTTTATCATAAAATTAAAGATATTGTTATGAATCTTATGTTCTTTTTTCATAATCTAAAACATATGCATAGATAACACGTGTTTTATGAAGGCCATTCTATGGATTATCAATCTGCCAAAGTTTTAGCAATAGAAAGTAATTATAGAAAACGCCTTTTTTTGGAAACAACATATATTGCAGAACAAAATTATGTAATAAATAAAAAAAACAGATTTAAATAACCTTAGTGTTATCGATGCATATATTTTAGATTATGAAAAAAGAACAAAAGATTTATAACGATCTTTAATTTCATGATAAAAAAATAAAAATTGTAGTTGTTCAAGATCAAATATTTTGTTTATTGTCATATTGTTTTTTGAGTTTTCCATTGATTTATGTTTAAAAGAATTTATTATAAAAATTTACATTTTTTCCAAAATTCGCTATAGATTTTATGTAAGTATTTATTATTTCATCTAATTAATAGTAATGATAACATTGACCAATTATTTATAGCCCTTGGTAATGAATAAAAATTATTCGAAAGCTCGGGAATAAATATCTGAGAGAATTTACTTTGGAGTATTATTGCCACATCCCCACAAAAATATCCATAATATATATATATATATATATATATATATATATATATATATATATATATATATATATATATATAATATTTAGTTATGGGCAGTTGTGGCCTCCGACCATGTTAAAATTGCGTTTGCCGTGACCTCCGCGGCCTCATGACTTCCGATATACGGAGGCCACGAGGATTTTGGCTAGAACTTATCACAAATGAAAGGTTTGGACCACTGCTATCGTTTAGCAAAATATCAGCCGAAGGCCCTCCCGGCCGATTTTTCTACTTTTGTATACACCATTTTCGGTGTTGCCGGCTGTGTGGCTTGCATTTGTTTTAAATACTTTTCATTTCATTATCCTAATTTGCTACTACAGATTATGTTTAATTTTTTGCACAACTTCGAGGCACTGAAAAAATAGCTTCTAACAATCACATTTTTAGTACTAAATTATTATATATAAAAGTGAACATTTTCTATTTAACTGTATTTTGTCACAAATAATCTTATTAAAAAACAAAATAAATAAATCATAATAGAGATTTAGGAAAGGAATTTCAATTTAAATTAATTGATATAAAAATAGACAGATCCTTTGTAAGTCCTGGAATGTTTTACGAGTGGTCAAAAAATATACAGGGTGATTCATAAGTAGTGGGCCAAATTGTAACAACAGATTCAGAAGACAGAATGGATAATATTTTCATCAACAGCAATGGGTCTAAGTCTGCTCCTTACTGAGATGCAGAATGTTGAATAGAAAAAAATTAAATAGATTTTTGTTAATAGAACGGTTATTTTTAGAGATGATGAGGATATGAACACGTTTTAGCAAGGACAAACAAGAATATGAGAGAGGATTTGAGTAAACTCATAGATGTCGCCACATCAGCTACAAATTTTTTGTCACTTATTAAATTTATAACTCAATTATTTAATTTGGATAGCCTCATCATTTCTGTAGAAAAAAGGGTGTACTTCTTTGATATTCAACATAATAACAATTTTCGAGATATTTGAATTTTACTGTTTCACAACACTTCCACATTTAGGTTTTAGAAGAGAGTTCTCATAAGTAGCTCTAGCTCAAGTCACTTCTAATGTTGTCCGATTTTTTTTAACAGGCGTATAGTATTTTATAAACATAAATATGAATTATTATATAATTTTTGTATAATTTCATTTTAATATTATCATGAATTGCGGTTAGATAAATGTACAGTACACCAATTGGGGCCATGCGGTGAAATAATTAAATTCAGAAACGGTTAATATGTTGGAAATCAAAGAAGTATACCAGTAGTATATACACGTAGTTTGTGTAACTAGTGTGGATGACTTCTGGTTTTGTGTCAAATGACCTTACAATAATATTGGCGATATCTGTTTTTCTTACTCAAGGAATGTTCTATAAGTTTATATTACCGCGGTTAATTCCCAGCAACCGAAATTCTTACTGTTAAGGCATTATTTCCTACAACTGCAGGAAAGTGGCCACTGAACGGTGGAAGCAATATATAAAAACGCATTTGGTCATTTTAGAAAATGATCAATAATTTTTTACTTATTACCTGATTCCGTCTACTTGTTTAGTACATTTTACCTTTTGGTAATTAACAAAAAATAGTTCCATATCTAGTGGTCTAAGCAATATACAGGGTGATTCATAAGTAATGGGCCAAAGTGTAAACAGATTCAGAAGACAAAAAGAATAGTATTCTCATTAACAACAATGGGTCTAAATATGTTCGTTAGTGATATACAGGATGATAAATTGAAAAAAATTGAATAGATTTTTATTAATAGAAAAGTTATTTTTCGAGATAAGGACTTGAAAATTGGGTATGAACAAGTTTCAGCTTGGTCAAACAAGAATATGAGAGAGGATTTGAGTAAACTCGTAGATGTCGCCACATGCGCCATAGCTAATAGATGAAATCAGCTACATATTTTTTGTCACTCATTAATTTATAACTCACTTATTTAATTTGGATAGCCTCATCATTTCTGTAAAAAAAAGTATAAGTAGTATATACAGGTATGTTCTGTGACACTTTATCGGATGAACAGGCGGATGGCCTATGGGTGGTTACCGATAGGAAGAAGTTTCCAGAGGGTTTACAAGAAGTAGAAGAAATCTCTAGATGGTTAGCAAGTAATGACGGTAGCGTCTACGGGGGTTACGCAAAAAGTGAAGGTGTATACAAGAACGGAGGTTATGCAAAAAGTAAATAAGTGTGTATGTTGTTACGTGTATAAGGTATCTAGAGGGTGGTTTAGAAGAAGCGAAGGGGTTTTTAAGGGTAGCGTCTACGGGGGAGGGGTAGCGTCTACGGGGATTACGCAAAAAGTAAGAGTATATACAAGAACGGGGGTTATGCAAGAAGTAAATAAGTTTGTATGTTTTTACGTGTATAAGGTATCTAGGGGGTGATATAGAAGAAGCGACAAGGGTTTTAAGGGTAGCGTCTACGGGGGAGGGGAGCGTCTACGGGGGAGGGGAGCGTCTACGAGGATTACGTAAATAAGGGTGTATACAAGAACGGGGGTTATGCAAAAAGTAAATAAGTGTGTTTGTTTTTACGTGTATAAGGTATCTAGGGGGTGATTTAGAAGAAGCGAAGAGGGTTTTAAAGGTAGCGTCTACGGGGGGGTTGCGTAAAAAGTAAATAAGGGTGTATACAAGAAGTAATTAGAAGAAAGAAAATATATGGAGGATTGTGTGTGTGTAAGAGATGAGGGGTAGTGCTTACGAGGGGGAGGGGCTATGCAGTTAGCTGATTTTTTAATGGTTCTATATTTTGAAATTCTCAAAGGTGTGTTATTAGATTGATCACCAACATTTTTTTTTAAAACGGATATGTGTGTGAATTCATATCATTTTATAGAAGGTTTTTTATATTGTAATAAATGAAATCTCACATTATAATAAATTCACTTAGTAGGTAATATTTATGCGTTATTTCTATAGTTAGGAAGCACGTGCAGACCAAATCATTTATTCAGACAATAGTGAACTTGTTTCAAATATGATTAGATTGGAATGTCATGATTTCTGGTTTATTATTGTTAGTTGAAATCAGTTGTTATAATTTAAAACGATACAAAAATCTCACATTATATTAAATTCGCTTAGTAGGTAATATTTATGCGTTATTTCTATAGTTAGGAAGCACGTGCAGACCAAATCATTTATTCAGACAATAGTGAACTCGTTTCAAATATGATTAGATTGGAATGTCATGATTTCTGGTTTATAATTGTTAGTTGAAATTAGTTGTTATAATTTAAAACGATACAAATACTAGATATCAAGTATTAAGGGAATATTACTTTATATTACGGAATATTACTTTAGTATCTTTTAAAAAATATATGATATCAACATGATATTGTATTAGTCATTTACGATAAAAAATCTAAACTGAGTTTATTCATGAAACAGCAGAATTTAGTTTTCTATCAAATTAATAAAAATAGATTTCATGTGGCAGTTTTTTTAAAATCATATTTAACTGATGTCTTTTTCTTATACGAGGTATTTTGAAAGTCTTGAAAGCATGTGCATGATTTCTTTCATAATAAATGAATGAGAGAATTAAGTATTTGTATCACATTGTCATCGGAAGAGTATAGACGCAAATTGGAGGAATTTTCTAAAAGCGTTCGAGAATTGAGTAAAGATATTTCAATTTATGAAAATAATATTAAACTGATAAAGCAATTGGAGCGAATGTGCTTGGAGGATAACGTCTTCAAAAATCGCCGCCTACAAAAATATCCACAGAATTAAACCGACTACAATATGATGAATAATACAATTCGGGAACAACAGGATGCCATCAAGGATGAAATTAATAATGTTTTTGCAATGACATGTATAATTTTAACACCAGTATTTATTTCAATATTGAATATTGTAAAACGAAAGTTTAAGTCTTCATGTAATATAGACATAAATGAGTATACAATGTGTTTCAATAAAACAACTCATCAATTTTTTCTTAAGAAGTTCAACAAAAACTTTTACGTTTTGGATACAGAAGGTTCGGGAACAACAGGATTCCATCAAGGATGAAATTAATAATGTTTTCGCAATGACATGTATAATTTTAACATCAGTATTTATTTTAATATTGAAAATTATATTGAATATTGTAAAACGAAAGTTTAAGTCTTCATGTAGTATAGACATAAATGAGTATACAATGTGTTCCAATAAAACAACTCATCAATTTTTTCTATTTATTTGAGTAAAATTACAATGGAATTACATTTAAAAACCAATATCGTAATCGTTCTACATTAATTTGTGTACAATTGAAAGTCCCATCGGCATGACAAGCATTCGAATGTTTTTTTAAACTTTCCATGGCTGAGGACGTTCCATCAAACTTGCAGACATCAACAACAGTTGTCGTAGAAATTCCATATTCTTCACATTTCTTTTGTAAAAATTCATATTTCTGATTACCGCGAACGTAAATACAATCGACATTAGACATTGTACTTTTCAAAATCTCGTCCAATTTTGAAAAATCAACATCGCCAGAAGAATACTTGATTCCATGGATATGATGTTCCAAAAAGTTGTTTGTTTTTTATCTTGATTGCTTAGCAAATGAAAGGGTTGTGGCGGCTTAAATGTGTAGTGTCTATGTTTATATCCTATTTCGATGGACAATTCCTTAGGATGGAATGTACCCTCGATAATGAAGCCTTGAATGTCAATGAATGCTATTCTCATCGTGGTTTATTTGTAACTGTCTCGCTGTATATTTCAACACTGGTATTATATGATCGTTTTGATAATTTCCGTTAGGGGGTAATACTCCAATAAACAGTCATGTATAATTTTACAATATGCTCTAGTATTTGCAGGAAATCCTACACCTACTTCAATTTCCACTTTTATATCAACTGTCGATGCCCTCATACCCTCCTCCTGTTTGGTACAGTCTATGACAAAAGGAGCACGATCTTTGAATGCTTCATAGTCCAATGTTGGATGTACTATGCTGGAACTGGTATAGCTTCTATACATTGTTGGTGTTCAAGTGATCGAATTGCGAAGGATCGTTTGTCTTCTTGTTGCATCTATCTATTCGAAAGCATACGATAACATATCGAGGTCTCTCGACAGACGATCTCGTTTTAACTGACCAAATCTCATTTTTAGCGTCTTTCGTTAACGTAGGCAATACACAAAGTTCCCATTTTCTGAACGGAATGAATATTGGTCGATCACTTTTTATTTGCTCCATCATACGTAATTTTATTTCATCGTTAGGATAGACGTGTTTAACTTTCAATGCCATGCTATCTATAACAAACTTTATTGTAGTGTTAGATGTCATAGTACCTGTTGTTACTTCATTTACTATTACAGCATCGTTATCATGACGAGCACGTATGAATCGAAAAGTTTGTTTCCCATATGTGATTTTAGTATAGTCATTGAATACCTTGAAAATGTGTTTTAGAGGAGTCAACAAACTAAACGATTTATCAACATCATTCAATAGCGGTTTATTGGGATAATTACAGCCAGCTAAAGCCATTTCTTTCGATTGTGGATTATAACACAACAAACTTCTTGCGGTACTTACTATACCGGGATCTCGTACTATTTCTATTTCCTTTCCACTTTGAATGTAGGAACAAGAATCGAAGAGGAATGCACCGCAATTTGGCGTTAGATTAACATGTCCTCCTCCGCCACTAACTTCTAATTTTCCCTTAATTTCAAGTTGAGTTTCGTACATGAGAAAAAATGCGTCAGTTTGTTGGATGTCAAATTCCACAGAATCGCTGTTATTGAATGATTTCACATAAGGAACATAGGTGTGAAAATGTTCTTTTCTTATCGACTCTTCATATTGTGGATCTCGGTAAATGTCAAATATCGAAGATATTTTCGTTGATGATGGTGTCATATCAGAACGCACGTACTTTCTTTTTTAGTGTCATTCTTCTTCAACTTTAATCCGATTGCTTTGAGAAACGCCCGATTTGCAGGAGTTAGATGAAGCTTCGTTCTTTTGAACGATCTGCAAGACTAATTTTGTTGTAGATGATGAGGGACTTTTATAATAGTCGTTGTTGATAAGTAGACCCATTAACGTTCCAATAGATGTAAAAGTAACGTGCTTTTTTCTCCTCGAAAATTTACTGGTTCGAGATCTTTATTCAACACTCTTACAGTAATGTTGGTGCTTTCGTCTGTGCTGCTCACAGCTAAGTAAATCGGATTGTTCGGTCGTTCGTTGACTGCATAACCAGGGTCCACTGTAATTGGGAAACTGAACATTGTATGAGCAGGCTTATCTCCGTCAAACGATCCTTCAGCAATATTGCAATCGAATAGTGAAGTTGATATTTTACAAATGTTAACAGGTAGATCGGAACGGTGGACTTTACCAGGATCTAGTATCTTTGGAGAAAATCCTAGTATTTTACTCAAACTATCAGAGTATTCAAAATCGATGGCGTGCTGTCGACTGTAAATTTCACACTGAAGAGTGTTGTTGTTGGGCTTCAAAGATATATCGGCTACAGTTGTATCCGTCTTCAATTTGAATTGATCGATGAGATAAGCTTCAATATCTGTGATTTCGTAACATCCTGACGGGAAGTTAATGGTGATGAGTCCTTTCTTACGATCATTGTAAAAATAAAATTTCTCACCATCGATATTCGGTATAGAATGATACGAATGAAACCCCAACGCACCAATAAATTATTCTTTTTCAGGTTTCAATATTATCGGTGTGGGAGGAGTGAAGGAGAATTCATTCGATGTGGACGTTAAGTTCAACAGTTGAGACATGACTGTGATGTTTATGGGAGTGGTGTATTTAAATAATATTACTAGATTAGAAAAAACAATTTTATTTTTTCAAATAACAATTACATGCATGACAGTTGCGTTGTGAGCTAACCGGACCATCGACATGAGTACGTTGATCCGGTCGATTGTAATGCACAAAACAAGGCAAGCAAATTTGCAAGTTGAAATTCGATTGATATTCTTTTAGTAATTTATGCCAATTGTCTAATAAATCCCAAGGTTTAACTCGCTCTATCAAATACTTCAGAGAAATAGTTTTCAATTCGGCACTTGTAAAAGACGACAACAATTGTGTTTCGCCAACCAACCATGCTTCAGACATTATAGAGGAATTGCAAACACAAATGTCCACAGTTGATCTGATTGTAATTTTGGTATTGCTCGTAATTGTAAAATATTTTACTGCCAGCAAGATAAGTGACAAGTTCTCTCGGAGGCTTCAGATTACCCAATGAATCGAAATATTCGACGCAGTCATTCATCTTCCTATATGCTACCCAATGCGTGCATGAGTTTTTAGACACATCCAAATTTAGTATTGCTGATTCACATCGTCGAGGTCCGTTTTTCGGTAGAGAATCGCGCATGTACACATCTCGAAAATATTTTATTTTCAATAATTTGGCAAACTTGATTAATTCATAGTTGAATAATGCTCTATTGGGTAGCTTCAATGGTAGTTTTTTTTCAAGAATAATCCATATCCACTTTTAGCGTTCTTTCGCAAATACAATCCTTTACCTATAGGCTCCATAGCTTTATTATGACGATGATCTTCTTCCAATTTCTTTTGAGCATTTTTTGCATCGATCACAGTTTTCGCAATTCCCGCAGCACCGCCTGATAATGCTACCAAAGCTGAAAGTCCAGCCAAAAGAGGTATTAGAGGTAAAAATCCTGCAGATTTAGCTACAGGTATTATTCTAGGTATTGGAACATGTTTTCGGCCTCCGAATTTTTGAATAAGAGATTTTGCTGCTCGCAATGCAAACATCGCTGTATCTGACAGCGAAGATCCCTTTTTCATGGATTTCTTCACCTTCATAACCACATCACGATGAAAAGATCGACGCTTCTTCATACCCATTCCCAACTTGCGTTTAACCTTCATTCCGTTGGTTACGAACCAGGCGGCTGCCTTTTCACCTAATTTAGCGTCTTTTGACTTTACTCGCTCCCAAGCGGCGTTTTCTAGTACCAAATCAGCTTTATGACGATCTGTGAGTGACTTGTTAGATGCGTATGCGATATCGTGATTTTTGCTAGCTGCGTCGAGAGCGTTGACACCTGTATCTCCTCGTAGTAGCCGTTTTTTCAGACGCGTTCCAGCTATATAAATAGAGGATTTAATATTGTGAAAAAATAGTAAAACTTACGTCCACAGTATTGGTAGCCAGGAATATGAAGCTCAAAAGGCAAATTTTTTATGAGTGAATTTAGCACACCTTCACCTTCGTGAATCAACATGAAGACTGACTATTTGCTCACGATGGAACCTATAATTATAGCTGCACTGTTTGAAAAAGTATCATAAGATGGAGATTGTTAAACAAGAGCAGTCATTACCGATTGAAAATTTCGATAGCGTTTTGGAAGATAGACGTAGTCGAAAACATGGACTTTTATTACCTGATTCGTTTCGTGCTATTATTTGTGGCCCCAGCGGATGTGGGAAAACAAATATTGTGCTATCATTGCTGTTCAATCCAAATGGTGTAAAATTTAAAAATGTCTACGTTTATTATTAATCTCTATATCAACCAAAATACCAACTGCTCGAAGTATTGACTGGTGTAAAAGGTGTGGGATATTATCCGTTTAAAGAAAACGATGAAATTGTAAGTCCTACACAATCCAAACCGAATTCGATTTTCATTTTTGACGATGTGTCATGCGACAAATAACAAATAATTCAAGAATATTTTTCCATGTGTAGACACAGAAGTATTGATGTCTTCTACCTATGTCAGACTTATTCGAAAATACCAAAGCAGCTAATACGTGATAACTGCAATATGATTGTAATGTTTAATCAGGATGAAATTAACCTTAAACATGCCTTCAACGAACACGTTTCCCCCGACATGTCATTTGAAGAATTCAAGAAAATGTGCTCTGAATGCTGGAATGATAAATATGGCGCTTTGGTTATTGTTGAAGACTTTGATTTACAAGATGGTAGATATCGTAAAGGATTCGATATGTATATGAAAATATAATATTTATTTGACCATTCATTTTTCATTATGATGTCATCTGATGCAGACGCTGTGCGAAAACGAAAAATTGCAGATCTGAAACGATTTATTAGAAAAAAGTATTTATCTTTTAAACTGAACAAAACTGAGCATGATGAGACACTAAATAGAATTTTCAAACCTATATCTAATCCACTCAAAGATATCGTAAATATTATTAATACATCTAAGGCAAACAAGCAGATTACAGCAACCCTACCTCCACCACCACCACCACAGCCCACATCATCTAAAGAGAAAAAAGAAGATGTTCCCAATTTTATCAGTGATGAAGAATTATACAGTTATGATCCGAAAAATGAATCAGTATTCACGGATGATGATGATGATGATGGTCAACCTCAAGTGAATACTAGTGAACATTTCTCACCACGAACAGTCAACGAGTACATCGAACAATATCCTACAATGTGTCATCGATTTCTTTAACGAAGACTCACAAATCGATGATTTGTACGGTCCAAAGTATAATGCTGAAAACGATCAGTGGAATCTGGGGAATAAACGCATAAACTTTGATGCAAAAAACGGAGATATATTCGTAGAAGGAGATAAAGGATGGGGTAGAATACCTGCTACTCCAGGTCTTTACCAATTACTTTTCTACCAACATCCCAAATATACCGAAGATGATTTTCCTACATACAAAATATTATTGGAATGAACGGGGGTTCATTTAAAAGAAAATAGAACATTAAAAGGTTCTCAGCGGTGGAAGTATATTAATATTATTAAAAAGCAATTTATTATAAGACGAAACACTACCACTAACATCGTAGGTAAAGGATTACCTGATCACATCATGACCTATAATGATAAAGATATAGAGTACGTTTACTGGGACGATGTAAACGAGATTGTTGAAAGACTTAGAGATTTAATAGCTTCCAAGGATGCAGGTAACACTTCCAATGATAATGAGATTGTTGCCATTATACATGAACTTCGTGAAGCCGATTATATATATTAACCATCGATGGATTTATGTTCATTTTCAAAATGAGTCCCGAAAAGTTTGGTCGACATTCTGACGCATATAAAAAGAAGTATGATACAAATCTCGAAGCACGATTTAAAAAATCGAAATAGCCCAATTGTCGTTGAACACAAGTATTCAGCAAATAAATGATAAAATCAAATCCTTGATAAATAATGGATCAACTCAAAACTATGTAGATAATGCAATAGAATCAAATAGAAAATTTATAGTAAACATACTTGACAAAAAAATGAAAGATACATTGGATGAAATACATATAAACTATGATTCAAGGATTGCTACTCTCAATACAAACATTCCGATAAAAAAATATGTCGATAATCTCGTTTCATCGACAAATATCAGCAGACAGATACACCAATTCGCAGAAAAGTATCACACAAAATGTCTAATCAGCTTTAGGGGCACGAAGAAATTCAACAAGAAATTTTACGTTTTGGATACGGAAGGTACCGCTTTTGTATTCCCTTTTGATTGTAATATTGAAAATTGTAAACATTATGCTTCTGATAGCAGCGTTTTATTGAAGAATAATATGGAATATCAGTATCAACAGTTAAACGGCCTTAGCATAAAAGAGGAAACGATAAAATAGAATTCAAATTGGGTAGTAGAGATTATTTTTGTATGGATCTTCTCGTACAGTGTAATTTAGAAGAAGAACAATAATTGACCTTTAATATATATATATATATATATATATATATATATATATATATATATATATATATATATATATATAACAAAATAAAACCTTCTTTGTTCACTATACATCATGTCTGCAGACAGGATTCAACTTGTTAAAGAATTGCATAAATCGATTCGAAGAAATTATCCACGTCGACGAACAATAATCAAAGGTCTTGATGACTTATGGCAAATGGATTGAGTCGAAATGAGACCTTATGCAAAGCATAATAAAGGATTTAAAATGATTTTGGTGGTTATCGATTGTTTCTCGAAATTCATGTGGACTCGTCCACTCAAGACGAAAACAGCCGAAGAAATAACACGAGCATTTTCGAGTATTATCATGAGTCGAACGCCAAAAAATGTACAATCAGATCAGCGATCGGAATTTTACAATAGTAAATTCAAATCTCTAATGAAAAAACATAATATCAATCATTATAGTACATTTAGCACGAAGAAAGCTGCAATTGCAGAAGGAGTTATTAGAACGCTCAAAACGAAACTCTATAAACATTTCAGCTTAATTGGGAAATACCAATGGATCGATATTTAACCTCAAATCACAAAGGAATACAACGACACAAAACATAGTAAAACTGGATACAAACCATCAGAGGTGAATCGAAGTAACGAAAAAGTGATTTTAAATAAGAAATTCAGTTATTTTAAAATCGCCGGACCCAGAAAATTAAATGTGGGAGATATTGTGCGAATAAGTAAAGCGAAACATGCTTTTGAAAAAGGTTACACTCCCAATTTTAAAATTGAACTATTCAAAATTACGAAAGTCAAAATAACGAATCCTGTAACGTATTTGATAGAAGATATGACTGGATCGCCTATTAGAGGTTGTTTCTATGAAGAAGAATTACAAAAAACCAAAAATCCCCACATTTATCTCGTTGAAAAGGTGTTGAAGAGGAAACGTAACAAAATATACGTTAAATGGTTAGGATTAGATGAAAAACATAACAGTTGGATTAACACTGATGATGTAGTAGTATAGATCGCCAGCAACCAATCAACTTTAATTGAGTGGAGGACAGAGATAAACATATAAATTGATCGACATTAGTTTAGAAGTCATCATAATGAGTAGTCACGATTCTGGGTATTATAGTGTTACAATGTCATGTAGTGATAATAGTAGTTATGATGAAGAACCAAATTATGATCGTGATTTAGATAAAATTGTACTTAAATATGAAATTGCAATAAGAAAAGAAATACATTATTTATTGCATACAGTTTTCAATGTTGGTCATCGATTTGAAGTTGGATGTTGCCTGAGTCCTGCCAGAACTTTTGCACCTGCCATCATTTTATCATCGTTTATCGTGGAACCTTCAAAAATGTCATTCAATACTTTAGAATGGGATTAGATCATAGAAGTGCTGCATAAAACTAACGAGTTATTCTTCAATTCTTCAGATGATGATGTTGTAGATTCTAATCCCATCATGTTGTACCAAGATTTTTGTCAAATAACTAAAGTTATTTATGATAATCAAAAATTTGTGAAAATTCAGAAAGATGATGTAACAGTTTTCCTCGATGAAGAAGAAGTTGTTGAAATTATACGTGTTCATGAGAATTTGCTTCAACATCACATTTCAATTTTAAATAAAGTGAACTTTTGCGATTTTCATTATAATATCATTAATTTATTAAAGACATTTATATCGAATCCAATATGTGGCTTTTCCAATTGTTTAGATTTAATGTATGCTGTTTGTGATATTTATTCTTATGACAACAGCAGTTTAATAGGAAGAGTACTTAGAGAATATCTGTACTATTACAAAGTCCATGTAATCAATGATTTAACATTATAAAATTATGAAAATATTCTTTGTTTCATTTCACCTCTAACACAAGTAATGCTGATGATGAAAACTTTTATGTTGTTTTGGAATCAGTATTGAACATCGAAAGTGAAGAATGTTTCTTTTACTATTAATAATAATTCTACCTTTAGTGGCATCTGAGAAAATTGATGTGAATTATCGAAAGATTTGGATATGTTAACAAGACGGAACATGATATCACAAATATGTCATCGATTTTAAAAGATTTCCAAGAGAAATTAAATTTTCCTGTAGATGGCACTCTAAATCCTGCAACTTTTCAACTATTAGAGCGACCTCGATGAAGTGTAAATGAAAACGATCATGATGGTGAACATTCGTTTCGCGTTAGAACAAAATGGGAAAAAGACTAACCTAAATCGGTATTTTCCTCAAGCATCACCGTCATATGTTGCTGGAGAGGCGTATTTGGCAACAAAATTCCAAATTTACAATTTAAACACCAGTCTAAAGGAACAGCACTTCTTACTCATGTACTACTTATGAAACTTCAAATCGACATCATAACGTTAAAAATTTTTGAAAACCTGTGGGGAAGGAGCTAGGATAAAAAATCAAGTTTCAAGGTTATATGAATATTGTTTTATCAATTGTATTTATATACATATTACATCAAATAAAAATACAGTACATATTACATTAGAGGCAAAATGAAAATTATACATTTGATAGTACATATTAAATATAGTTATACAGATAAAATATACAGTGAAATCAGTAGGGTAAATCTGCTGCGGCCTCTAGACACTAAAAATATTCTCATAATATGAAAACAACTGCCTCAAAATCGTTATGACACCAATAGTGTTCAGAATTATAAAATCCTGTTAAATTTTCTGAAGTGCTCACACTAATTTCTTCGTGAAATGTGTAATTCATATTAGGCATAAACTTAAAATATTTCTGAAAACACTCTTCGCAAACTTTTAGACCCAAAGGAGAAATGTGGTAATATTTACTAATTAGGCAGTTTAGATCGTGTTCAGTAAACACATCTAAATAAGTGAAATTTAATAAGGTATCTCGAAGCTCTGGTGAAATTTTTGTTTCATATTCAAAATCAAGCAATCAGATTTATCACTTTCTTCTTTTATCTGCAACCATTTATAGGTACGAAATTCTTGAGAAATTTTTATTTTCAAAAACTGAGGAATTTGAGCTTGTACAAGAAAACTTGAAATTCTATTGATACGATTACAAATTATCTTAATACATAGATCTTCCAAACTCTTCATCTGAAAATAAATTCCAATCAATTTATTATAACTCTATAATACTATAATGTCCCCACGGAAGAGTGTCATGTGAACCAGGTATCAAATATCTTTTATCATCTGATGGGTTTAAAGCAATTTTTGTCTGTTCAATGGTGTATACATCATGTAACTTTGATAGTATACAACGTTGAGTTGCATGCATGAAACACTCTTCTTGAGGATTTTCTATAAATTTCTGCAAACAGAGAATATAATCATCAAAAGTTATTTTTTTCTTTACCACATTAGACTTGATATCTTTAGCTTTTTTTACATCGTTTTCCTCACCTAACACTCTGAAGGCATACTGTTTAGAACGTAAACCTACAAAATGTGTCATAATTTTTGAGTTATTTTCATCCTTCATAATTCCGGGCACTTTCTTATTAGCTAGAGGAATATCCCACACATTATTCACAGGATGATCACTAGTATCAAAATGGTGAATATCCACCTTTATTACTTCTTTATATATGTTATTACATTGAATTTCGTATACTAAACTATCAGTATCGGTATAAAATAATTTACATTGTTCAGGTGAAAATTTGGTCAGCATATAATCATAATGAAATTAATAAACACATTTTTTTGAAATATCTGAAATTGCTAATCCTATATAAAGAGGTTTGTCAAATACAATTTTAGTTTTCTTAAGCTCTATAGCCAATAAAGGATTCTCAACATCATCGTTAAATATAACACGACTATGAAATGTGGGACTTGCAATTAAATTTCTAGCTCCTCGTTTGCCATACAACGTTCGAACTAATTTCATATAACCGATGTTTACGCAAATTTTGCATCGTTTTCCCGAATACTGCATTATTCATAAGTTTAGACAAATTTTTTCCAAAATTATTTTCTGCGTGGGATCTCATCAAAGTATTTAATTCTATATAAGGCTTCAACCAACAACGTCGCTGAAATTTTAATACACTATGAACTTTATTAAGCAATAATCCATGACCTATAGCTTGCTTTAAATTTTTGTAATGTATAATATAATTTTTTTTATTATACAGAATAGTCATTAATTTCTTTTGTTTAGAATTTGGTGGTGAAATATGTTCGGCACAGAATGGCAGATCTTTGTGTAGATCGTGTTTATTTATTGGATACTCTAAATCAACCTCGAGCAGGTACCCTTCAGGGGAATCATCTGGAATTTGAGTTATATCAATATTATGATCTACCCATTTAAATCGTCCGTAGGGGAGCTTCTGACTCATAGCCAAACCATAAAGATTATTAATATCTGTATATAAAAGATACTGCACAGGTTTGTTTTCATTATACGTAGGCATATACTTGTTGTTAGCTTCACCGTATCGATTACAACACTGAGATATTCCACCCCTTATACCCCTTTCAAAAAATAGTAGCATGTCAATATCTTGCACTGTCTCTAATTTACAATGAGTATACTTGAGCATACAATCCCAAGTGTAACCAGGAACTGTATAATAATGACCAGGATCCAAACCATATGTTTTCCAGCAAGTATCACGAAATGATTCAAAAACAGACGCTAGAAGTAAAATATCTGTTTTCATATACAAGTCACTGTAATCAGCAAGGGTTTTCATATTAAATGCTAACCAAACAAATTTTGCATGCCTATAGTCAATATCTTTTATATGTTCATCGTTAAGTTTGTTGTAAAAATATTCTTTACTAGGTAATGCAATTTCATCTAATCGCTTTATATAATCTAAATAATCATAAAAGAAAACACCTTTTCTAGTTAATAAACTAAATTGTTCAGTATTTAGATTAGAAAATTCTTTTCCAAGTGGAATGAAATTTTCTGGTTCTAATGTTGATACCAATGAATCTAATGAACATCCCATAAATCTAAAAGAGTCTATAAATCTAAACTTAATATTTGTATTATTATCCCAGATTGTAAAACTTATGTATTTTTCTTTATTAACAGGTAAAAGCTGAACACAATTTCGGTTAGCTAAATCTCTAATTATGAAATGTGAATCATAACCACTTAGGTTGTGAAAAACTACTGGAATGACAAATGATTTTTTATAATTAAGATTACAGTGGTTGTGAGCAAAACCTCGAAAATTACCTGTTAGGTGACAATGTTCCCTAACAATCTTATCACCTTCCTTAAATATCTCCTCACAAATATGACATTTATCTGAAGCATCTTTTAAATTCACTACGACATTCATTGGTTCAACATTTTTTGATTTTGACATTACAAATTTTGCAATATTTTCAATTTTATCTACAAACCATAGCGTACAATCAGAACTTCGATTACTATCATAAAATGACCAGTTATCGTTAAAATTACATTTAAAATATAGTTCAGCACTATAAGCTTTATGTTTCTGATACCTAGCACTTCTCGTTACCGACTGTGAACCACATCCCTTTTGAGATTTTATTCTAGCATCTACATCAATATAAGGAATAAGTAGTGATTCAAAATCTGCATAAATAATAAAATGTACTTTTTCTTAGTATACAAAATTTTTAAACTTGACATATGGATCTTTAGGAAACTCAATTTTACAATTATTATCAATTTTTTCACAATATTTGAAATGGTCATCCAATTTTTCTTGAGAAACAAAATAATTCAAACATCTATCACATATTTATTTTTTTCTAGTATTTTTAGAGAGTTGCTTGGATAAAAGTCTTGACAAGTCTCTTATCCAAATATAGTGTATATCATCACTGAAATCATAATCATCATTATCTGACTCTGGTTCACAATCATTCTTTTTAGGAAAATATTTATTTTGAATAATCAGTAAATTGACATGCTTTTCTCTTTTTTGTTTTGTTGAACGTACTGGCACAACACTAAAATTTGATGGTCTGAAAATTTCCAATTCAAAAACATTAACCGAAATATTAACATTATTTTTTTCGAAAGTTGTAATCTGATTTGGGTGTACAGGAAATGTAAGACCGTTTATGTTCAAAACTTTGCTATAATGAGGATACGAACAAGTACGTGTAGGATTTTTAATAATAACGCAAGGGAACAAAGCTGAAACAATTGCCCAAGCAAAGCATGCATTATCGTCATTCTGAACGTTGATACACGCCTTTCTTTTAGCTATTATGTCTGGTAATTTAATATATGATGATATTCCACTAGCCACCTCGTATTTATTTATATTGATTTCCAGAGATATAATTTCACTTAAGGCCCACCCCGATCCTTCCTCAGAATATTCTGAAAGTTTTCTTAAAATGACATCTCTTACATTAACTGCAAACCATTTTTTAAAGTCAGTTGTCTTATCAATTATTTCATTTTTTGTAGAAGAATATTTATTTTCTGTAATTACAGTATCACCTGATTTTCTAATAAATTCTGCACAAAAACAAGTATTTACTTTCAACATATTGCATTTTTTTTAATGCGTTTCCCATTCTAGTGCTGAAAAGAAACAACGAATCATCAAAAAACTGTAAGATATCTTTATGAGATTTATTTATAATAACCCCGGTTCGAACTCTACTTTCAATAATTGAATTAATATCTTCCCATTTTACTCTATTACTCCTTTTTTTATTAATAGTAAGCCCCTTTCCAGATTTACTTAGATTCTGAATGATTGTTCTAAACCGCTTTAAGTGACCCAAGTTGGTTTGTAGTTTACGTAATGTACCAATGGTTAGATCCCCATCACTTATTGCTAAGTTGCAAAGTCTAATGTGGCATTTAACTTGTGTTGACCATTTTTCTATATCATAAATAGTACAATTTTTTTTTGAAATAAAATATTTTCAATTGTTTGAAACTTTTCAACAATATTATCAGTTAGGAGAGCTATTTCCTCAGAATTCATTTTCAAAAAATTATAAAAACTTACGATTTTGAAAACTGAAGCTGTTCACCTGTGTCCAGATTATTTTTCAAGGTGTTGAAATTCAATATGTACTGTTTTGTTATGTTTTTTATACATTCTCCTCTATTTTGAAGAGGGTCCTAGGGGAAATCCTTTGGAAAGTTTGAAGTCCCAGGAATGTAATGCTGAACTTCCCCGGCGTAAATTGATTTACATACGACGCAAATGCATCCGTCACTCTTTTGGGGAGAAATACTCTATTTTCGTCCAGCTCCAGAAGTATTTGGGCTCCAAATTGCCCCTGGTGCACCTTTGCGCTGTTTATTCTATGTGGTGTATCCCTTGGTAAATCTTTCAGTTTTATAACGGGTTTTATTCCTGCAAAAGCAGTGCTTATTTTATTAATCTCATTTGAAAAATTCATCTGTAATAAAGAAAGAATTATTTGAAAAGATAACAGAATAATAATAATTTAACAATTAAGTTTTTTAAAATAGTTAAAGATGAATGAAAAAAATAGTAAACTTATAAATAACTTACTATGTATTGTGGAACCTTAAACGACAACTTTTCACTGGAACACTGAGTACAGTCTATTGCCTAGTATTTACTGTGAGCACTATTTAAAAGAATATTTTATTATAGGGGGATGCACAAGTCCAATGAGTTATTTTTGATATCATCATCATATTTCCAGAAAACTATATTTTCTACGATTTCGTACAATCTAATCTGTTACTAACAATTATAAACCAGAAATCATGACATTCCAATCTAATCATATTTGAAACAAGTTCACTATTGTCTGAATAAATGATTTGGTCTGCACGTGCTTCCCAACTATAGAAATAACGCCATAATATTACCTACTAAGCGAATTTGATATAATGTGAGATTTCATTTATTACAAAATAAAAAAACCTTCTATAAAATGATATGAATTCACACACATATCCGTTTTAAAAAAAAATGTTGGTTATCAATCTAATAACACTCCTTTGAGAATTTCAAAATATAGAACCATTAAAAAATCAGCTTACTGCATAGCCCCTCCCCCTCGTAAGCACTACCCCTAATCTCTTACACACACAATCCTCCATATATTTTCTTTCTTCTAATTACTTCTTGTATACACCCTTATTTACTTTTTACGCAACCCCCCCGTAGACGCTACCCTTAAAACCCTCTTCGCTCCTTCTAAATCACCCCCTAGATACCTTATACACGTAAAAACATACACACTTATTTACTTTTTGCATAACCTCCGTTCTTGTATACACCCTTATTTACGTAATCCCCGTAGACGTCCCCTCCCCCGTAGACGCTACCCTCAAAACCCACTTCGCTCCTTCTAAATCACCCCCTAGATTCCTTATACACGTGAAAACATACACACTTATTTACTTTTTGCATAACCCCCGTACGTGTATACACCCTTACTTTTGCATAATCCCCGTAGACGCTACCCCTCCCCCGTAGACGCTACCCTTAAAAACCCCTTCGCTTCTTCTAAACCACCCTCTAGATACCTTATACACGTAACAACATACACACTTATTTACTTTTTGCATAACCCCCGTTCTTGTATACACCCTTACTTTTTGCGTAATCCCCGTAGACGCTACCCTTAAAAACCCCTTCGCTTCTTCTAAACCACCCTCTAGATACCTTATACACGTAACAACATACACACTTATTTACTTTTTGCATAACCCCCGTAGACGCTACCGTCATTACCTGCTAACCATCTAGAGACTTCTTCTACTTCTTGTAAACCCTCTGGAAACTTCTTCCTATCGGTAACCACCCATAGGCCATCCGCCTGTTCATCCGATAAAGTGTCACAGAACATACGTGTATATACTACTCATACTTTTTTTCTACAGAAATGATGAGGCTATTCAAATTAAATAAGTGAGTTATAAATTATTGAGTGACAAAAAATATGTAGCTGATTTCATCTATTAGATATGGCGCATGTGGCGACATCTACGAGTTTACTCAAATCCTCTCTCATATTCTTGTTTGACCAAGCTGAAACTTGTTCATACCCAATTTTCAAGTCCTTATCTCGAAAAATAACTTTTCTATTAATAAAAATCTATTCAATTTTTTTCAATTTATCATCCTGTATATCACTAACGAACATATTTAGACCCATTGTTGTTAATGAGAATACTATTCTTTTTGTCTTCTGAATCTGTAGTTACACTTTGGCCCATAACTTATGAATCACCCTGTATATTGCTTAGACCACTAGATATGGAACTATTTTTTGTTAATCACCAAAAGGTAAAATGTACTAAACAAGTAGACGGAATCAGGTTATAAGTAAAAAATTATTGATCATTTTCTAAAATGACCAAATGCGTATTTATATATTGCTTCCGCCGTTCAGTGGCCACTTTCCTGCAGTTGCAGGGAATGATGCCTTAACAGTAAGAATTTCGGTTGCTGGAAATTAACCGCGGTAATATAAACCTATAGAACATTCCTTGAGTAAGAAAAACAGATATCGCCAATATTATTGTAAGGTCATTTGACACAAAACCAGAAGTCATACACACTAGTTACACAAACTACTATTATTTATTCTACCAAAATTATAATTTATTTGTGCAGCTATACTTATCGGAATTATTTAACGAATTCTTTCCATCTAGGAGAGAAAAATACGTCATAACAAATTAAGTTCAATGTAGGTTATCAACATATTACAATATTTATTGTGAATAAAATGATTCTTTGCCGTTTGAGATAGAAAAGGCCAAAAGAACTTTTGACTCGAAGTACAGAGAGGATTTTTCCTATGTTCACTTTACTATTTTTCCTGTTTAATTTTTCTATCTTAAAATGTACAAAATAATATCTGAATTCCAATTAAAACATCTTAATAATTACAATGTACGTTGAAAAACATGTATTTCTATTTTGTCTATCATAATCTTAAATAATAATATTGAAATTCATTTCGTAAATAAATTTTTAAAGTTAGGCAGATATAATATATGCGATATGAAAAGATAATTTTGCATTTGGGAAGGGTTAATGGTCGTAAAATTTTTCCAAATAACCCAGTTTTTGTAAATTATAGGGATGTTCCCTTGCGTTATCTGTGATATGATTGTATATTGTGATTTTAAAGTTTAGAAAATCAATAATATAAGGTCATTTCGTTCTTTATAACCAAGATACAGGGTGATTTATTAATTATCCGCACTTTTTAATTAATCATAACTGATGAACCACCCTATCAACATTTGTAATATTTGGTTCACATGTTCTTTGTTCACGGGGGTGTCGATTAACAAAATAAAAAAGTCCTATTCCAGGTCCGGCCTTAAAAAATTATTACGTAGGCTTCGAGTCGAAACAACACCCTATATTATTATTATTTCAAAAAATTTTTTAGAAATTTGGGAAGAACAGAAAAATATGAGTATGACTAATCGTATTTGGTGTTTCCGCATACAAGTTTTTTACTTATTAACTTGGTTCAAACCTAGAGGTTTTGATAATGAGGTGGCCCAAAATTGAAAAAAATATATTTTTCTTCCCCAAATATTATTTTTTCAGCTTTAATCCATAAAAGCATCATTCTCCTCATTTCTGAAACCCAACCTTATTCAACAAACGAGAGGACATGTTCAAACGAATTGCTATTATCAATGACTAACTTTCAAACGCCCTGTATGCGTAAAAAATATAAAAAAATAACATTTGCAACAAATTGTATGTATTAAGTTGTACGGAAAGAAAAAGATACAAAAAGAGTAAAGAACAACAACAAAACTTGTGTGACTTCTATTTTGCTATCATTTTTCACTTTTTTCATTTTAAATAACCCCATTCATGGTAATCGAGTGGATAAAAATCGGGCCTCCTTGCAGGCTAGTTGCGAGGTCCTCCTCCGCCTATGATTCGTAATATTGTCACTATCACCCTTAAATAAGGTGAAGCTCCGTCATGTAAAAAGTACATGCCTCCAACCTCAACGTCTGCATCACCTAGAAATATGGGTAAAATATTTTGCTGGAACTCCAAATACACTTCACCCCTTAGTAGATGTGGTAAGATATGAGGTGCAATTGATCGGTTGTTAAAAACGCCACACCAAACATTAAAGGAGAATCTGATTTGTGAATATGTTTGTCTTATGGCATAAGGATTTTGTTCAGACCAAAGATGAAAATTCCGTCTCCGGTAAATTGAGCTTCATCGCTAAATAAACACCTGTGTATGATCCTATTATTTTGTAATACCCACCTACTAGAAGCCAATCAACACCAGAGGCGGTGTTAACAGTTCAAAGAATTCCCATATTTGGAACGAACAAAATCCATTCCCAAAACATTCACAAATCACGTTATTCGTTAATGTTTGGGTGGCCTTATTAATAACCCATTAATCGGGCCCATATCCTTCCACATCTACTAACCGTTGTAGTGTATTTGGAGTTGCTGCAAAATATTTTACGCATATTGCTAGATAATGCAGGAGTTGAGGTTGGAGGCGTGTACTTTCACACCATGGGGCTGCACCTTATTTCATGGTAATAGTGACATTTTCTCAATTCATTGGATAGGCAGAGGAGGACCTAATAACTGGCCTGCAAGGAGGCCCGCATTTAATCCACTCGGTTACCTTGTTTGGGGTTATTTAAAATTAAAAATTAATTCAACTGAAGTAAACACCAGAGATGACCTTCTACGAAGAATTAAGGAGGAAAGTGACGAACTGAGAAATGACCAAGCTCTGATTAGAAAGTCAATTACAAAGCTTACTTCTAGAGCACGGAAGTGTATTGAGCAAAACAGAGGCCACACAACTGTTATAAGTTATGTTCTTCACATTTTTTTGTATCTAATTCTTTTCGACTAACTTGATACATACAATTTGTTGCAAATGTTATATTTTTACACATAAAGAGTGTTTGAAGAAGATTATATAATAGGATATATATATATATATATATAAAAATCGATTTATTTTCATTTGATCCAACTTTGATAACATTGATTGATGGATAACATTGATAATAAAAATTCGTTCAAAGTTCGAACATGTCCTCTCGTTTTTGAATACGGTTAGGATCCAAAAATTGGGAGAATGACAAAAGTTGATGATTTTATGAATTCAAGCTGAAAAAGTACCATTTGCGGAAGAAAACTATATTAATAAGTGTTTTTAAATGAAACTCAAGGTCTCTAGTTAATTCCACAATATAATACAAGTTATTGAAAATTCTAAAAAATTGACAATTGTTTCGATAAATCAATATCGTCGTCAGAATGGCAGAAGTTACATTTCATTTTATGCCTACCTGATGTTTAGTAGTTTTATTTGGCTAGACCAAGAAGTAACCTAACTTGTAATTGGCTTAATATATGTTTATAGAAAAAAGAAGAAGATGTGATATTACAAATATTGAAGCTTAGATATTATTAGCCCTATGGTGATATCCTGGATATAATTTTTCCAATTAAGATCAGTATAACTGTGCAATGATATAGAAAAGCAGGAAAACTATATATGCTGATCTTTACAATTATCACTTAAGAAGACAGTTTATTACTGGAGAATTCCCTAGATTCAACTGTTCATTGACAACTTCATATTGTTAAAACTCAGAGCTATTTTGATTTTTCTTAAGTCCCAATGTCATACAATTCAGTCTTAAATGATAAACGTTTTGCTATAAACCAAATTAAAAATGTAAATGAAACTGAACTTTGAACACATTTAAAAACATTTCATTGTGGATCTTTTTCTATTGCGAAAAGATATCAAAAAAAGACGGTTCGCCTTGTTTGTGTATTGACTTTAGAATGACACGTATGAGTTGAAAAATTTTTATTTTGGATATACATTCTAATTTGAGAATAAATAGAAGAAAATAGAAATTAATCATAACTTATGAACCACCTTATATATTTTTGTAATATTTGGTTCATATCTTATTTGTCCACAGTGGTATTGATGAACCAAATGAAGTCTTATTCCAGGTCCAGCATTAAAAAATTATTAAGTAGGTTTCGAGTCGAAGAAGCACACTGTATTATCAATATTTTAAATTTTAGTTCACAAATTTGGAAAGAACAGAAAAAAATGAGTATGAGTAAGTGTATTTGGTGTTTCCGCATACAACTTTACTACTTATTAATATATTGACTGTCTCGACCCTTACTTCGTGGAATATGCTCATATTAGTGTTTTTAAATGAAACTCAAGGTCTCTAGTTAATTCCACAATATAATACAAGTTATTGAAAATTCTAAAAAATTGACAATTGTTTCGATAAATCAATATCATCGTCAGAATGACAGAAGTTACATTTCATTTTATGCCTACCTGATGTTTAGTAGTTATATTTGGCTAGACCAAGAAGTAACCTAACTTGTGATTGGCTTAATATATGTTTATAGAAAAAAGAAGAAGATGTGATATTACAAATATTGAAGCTTAGATATTATTAGCCCTATGGTGATATCCTGGATATCATTTTTCCAATTAAGATCAGTATAACTGTGCAATGATATAGAAAACCAGGAAAACTATATCTTCTGATCTTTACAATTATCACTTCAGAAGACAGTTTATTAGTGGAGAATTCCCTAGATTTACCTGTTCATTGACAACTTCATATTGTGGGTTTCTTAAATGTCTTCTAATTTCCAGTTCTTCAAGGAAATCCAGTTCTTATTTCTTTTCACAAATATGCAGTACTTCTAGTTTTGTGTTAGGTGTCAATGAATGATTGGTGTCAAGTAGATGTTTTGCGTAGTGGGATTTATCTGGTTGTTTTAATCTGTATGCTCGTAAGTGCTCACTGTATCGTATTTCAAAATTCCTAAGGGTCTGACCCAAATAGACAGCATTACATTCTGGACATTTGAGTTTATATATACCTGACTCCTTTAATAGTGGTATTTTTGTTTTTACATTTAACAGTTTTGTACTAACGTTACTTTTTGTTTTAAAAAAAATTGTTGTATTCGTTGCTGAAGATATTATCTTTGAAATATTATTAGAAATATTTCCTGCATATGTGATGGTTTTATAAGTTTTAATTTCATCAGCTTGTTTAGGATATAATAGTTGTAATGCCACTTTTTCCTCTTTTTTACTAATAAGCTTATTTATCATATCTAATGGTTAACCGTTAGATGTTGCTATTTGTCTAATAGTATTAATCTCTCTATCAAAATAACATTTGTTCATAGGAACTGAAGAAGCTCTATGTATCATTGAATTATATGCTGCTAGTCTGTGTGACACAGGGTGGTTAGAATTGAATGGAATTGTTACATCAGTTTGTGTTGGTTTTCGGTAAATTGAATAATCAAGTACATTATTCACTCTTTGAATTTTCAAGTCAAGAAAATTGATTGAGCTATTTTCTTCAATTTCTAATGTAAATTCAATTTTCGGGTGTAAATTATTGATGTGGTTGGAAAATACATCTAATTGTCGTTCACTACCCATAAAACAAGCTAATATGTCATCTACATATCTATACCAAAATAAAATATTTTTCGAAATATTACTTTCAAAGATCTTTCTTTCTGAATTGTCCATAAAAATGTTTGCTTAAATAGGTGATATAGGGCTTCCCATTGGTAAACCTTCATTTTGAATATATATCTTATTGTCAAAAGTGAAATAATTCTGATTACTGCATACATCAAATAAATTAAGTATATCTGATAATATTCCTGGATTATTATTTTTATCTCCTAGTAATTTTCTTACAAGTATCAGACATTCTTTAGGAGGAATTTCAGTAAACATGTTAGTTACATCGAACGATATGAGTTTATAGTTATCTTGTAAGTGGATTGCTTTCAACTTTTTGATTAGTTCTATTTAATTTCTTATTGAGTACTGAGATTCATATCCGTAAGTATTGAGTATATTGTTGAGCTCCTTTGCCAATATATTATTAGGAGCATTAACATAAGAGACTACAGGTCTAATTGGTTTCGTTATTTTATGTAATTTAACTGTTCCATATAATTGTGGACTATGAGGATTCTTATGTATGATAGACCTCTTTTCGTAATCATTTAAAAGATAATTTGAATTATTAACAATATCCCTTACATTATTATGCAACTTCTTTGTTGGGTCTGCTTCAAGAACTTTTACATCGCTGGATTCTATAAAGTTATATACTTTGGAATTGTAATTTTCAGTCGTCAAAATGACAGTAGCGTTCCTCTTATCAGATTTTGTAACTGTTAGGTTATTATTCTCAATCTTCTTTTTAATTGCGTTTAAAACTGAAATGTCATTTTTTTTTGACGTTTAACTTTTGAAAGTACAATATTTTTGATTAAATTGGCAATTTTTAATTTCTCATTAAGAGAATTATTTGAATTAGATTTTAAAGCTATTTCTGACTCTGTAGCTATAATTTGTTTAATATTATTCGTAAATTTAGGTGGTATGCTGTACTTTGAACCTTTATTTAAAAATTCTATTTCACTATTTGTAAAATTAGCGTCTGAAAGGTTTTCAAATCGTGGTGCAAAGTGTGTTGGTATGTAGGTACTTACAGTTTCATGACGTTTTGCGTATTGAATTTTATGTTGTGTGTGTTCAAGATTCTGTAGCTTCTTTTCTTGTTTCTTCAATTTCATATGCTTCATCGAAACCAATTAGACCTGTAGTCTCTTATGTTAATGCACCTAATAATATATTGGCAGAGAAGCTCAACAATATACTCAATACTTACGGATATGAATCTAAGTACTCAATTAGAAATTCAATAGAACTAATCAAAAAGTTGAAAGAAATCCACTTACAAGATAACTATAAACTCATATCGTTCGATGTAACTAACATGTTTACTAAAATTCCTCCTAAAGAATGTCTAATACTTGTAAGGAAATTACTAGAAGATAAAAATATTATTCCAGGAATAATATCAGATATACTTAATTTATTTGATGTATGCAATAATCAGAATTATTTCACTTTTGACAATAAGATATATATTCAAAATGAAGGTTTACCAATGGGAAGCCCTATATCACCTATTTTAGCAAACATTTTTATGGACTATTTAGAATGAAAGATCTTTGAAAGTAATATTTCGAAAAATATTTTATTTTGGTATAGATATGTAGATGACATATTAGCTTGTTTTATGGGTTGTGAACGACAATTAGATGTATGTTTCAACCACATCAATAATTTACACTCGAAAATTAAATTAACATTAGAAATTGAAGAAAATAGCTCAATCAATTTTCTTGATTTAAAAATTCAAAGAGTTAATAATGTACTTGATTATTCAATTTACCGAAAACCAACACAAACTGATGTAACAATTCCATTCAATTCTAACCCCCCTGTGTCACACAGACTAGCAGCATATAATTCAATGATACATAGAGCTTTTTCAGTTCCTATGAACAAATGTAATTTTGATAGAGAGATTAATACAATTAGACAAATAGCAACATCTAACGGTTATCCATTAGATATGATAAATAAGCTAATTAGTAAAAAAGAGGAAAAAGTGGCATTACAACTAATATATCCTAATCAAGCTGATGAAATTAAAACTTATAAAACCATCACATATGCAGGAAATATTCCTAATAATATTTCAAAGATAATATCCTCAGCAACGAATACAACAATTTCTTTTAAAACAGAAAGTAACGTTAGTACAAAATTGTTAAATGTAAAAACAAAAATACCACTATTAAAGAAGTCAGGTATATATAAACTCAAATGTCCAGAATGTAATGCTGTCTATTTTGGTCGGACCCTTAGGAATTTTGAAATACGATACAGTGAGCACTTACGAGCATACAGATTAAAACAACCAGATAGATCCCACTACGCAAAACATCTACTTGACACCAATCATTCATTGACACCTAACACAAAACTAGAAGTACTGCATATTTTGTGACGTGCTTTTTTTCCCTTATAAGAATCACGGACGTCCCTATGACACCCACGGCTTCGGTAATTCCTAGATTTCCTCGGGCGCCAGATTTTTTGGGGTTTTTACTCCACCGAACTCTCGAAAATACGGCGTCGAGAGTTACCAGGGTAGCCACAGATGGAGGTTCAGTAATTCCAGGGGTCTGTTGTTATGGACCTTTCCGGATACGTAGTGTGCAAACAGGCTTTAATTGCTTACCACTATCAAACAAATGAAACTACTCGCTACTGGAGAAATTATTAATTTTAATTCCACAAATAAAATTGAATTTTACATAAATGAGAGATTTCAAAAATATCAAAATAAACTACTCGCTACTGGAGAAATTATTAATTTTAATTCCACAAATAAAATCGAATTTTACATAAATGAGAAACTGCAAAGATATCAAAATAAACTACTCGCTGCTGGAGAAATTATTAATTTTCATTCCACAAATAGAATTGAATTTTACATAAATGAGAAATTACAAAAATATCAAAATAAACTACTCGCTACTGGAGAAATTATTAATTTTAATTCCACAAATAAAATTGAATTTTACATAAATGAGAGATTGCAAAAATATCAAAATCTACTACTAAAGATCTACGTTACTAATCAAACCAAAAGCGGACTGACACCAAGCAATAAATATTCTAGCTATTTTACAGCGGAGGCGGAAAATAACGTGCAGAATTCTACTAGTACATAGCAGGTGAAAACAATACAAAGTTCCTAGTGATAATATGTCAAAATGCACAGAGATAGCGTTATGGTTGCACTAACAGAGCGTACTATATCGGTTCTTAGTATTTGTGTACCTTTTAAATAAAGCGGAAGAAAATAATCAATTAACTAGTCTCGGCGGCTAGGTTAATCTCAATAGCCACCGGAATTTCTTAGCGATTTCACTAGATTCGACTAAACTAGGTTTTACTTATCAACACAATGGCCTATCGTACAAGATCAAATTCTCAGATAATGAAAACTACTAGCAGAATGCGAAAACCTCTCTTGGGTACCCCTGCTCAGCAGCGAATACTTCTGATATTATTTCGTATCCCTTAAATTGAATCTGCCTTAGAGGCCTCTCGAATTGATCCCTGCTCAGCAGCGAATCCAGACGAGATTTTTCTAAACAGGTGCAAACGAACTAAATTTTCTTAACAGTACGACGGCCTATTCAGCGGCATTAAATACGCAGATAAACTAGACTTTATATGTTGTATCTAAGATTTTACTAACAAACAACAGCCTATTGTACGAAATCAAATTCTCAGATAATGAAAACTATTAGCAGGATGCGAAAACCTCTCTTGGGTATCCCTGCTCAGCAGCGAATACTTCGGAGATTATTTTGTATCTCTTAAATTAAATCTGCCTTAGAGGCCTCCCGAATTGATCCCTGCTCAGCAGCGAATCCAGACAAGATTTTTCTAAGCAAATGCAAAAGAAACTGAATTTTAACAGTACAACGGCTTGTTGGACGGGATTAAATATTCAGATAAAAGTGACTCTATATGTTTTACTAACAAACAACAGCCTATTGTACGAAATCAAATTCTCAGATAATGACAACTACCAGCAGAATGCGAAAACCTCTCTTGGGTATCCCTGCTCAGCAGCGAATACTTCTGAGATTATTTCGTATCTCTTAAATTAAATCTGCCGTAGAGGCCTCCCGAATTGATCCCCGCTCAGCAGCGAATCCAGACGAGATTTTTCTAAGCAAATGCAAAAGAAACTAAATTTTAACAGTACAACGGCTTGTTGGACGAGATTAAATATTCAGATAAAAGTGACTCTATATGTTTTACTAACAAACAACAGCCTATTGTGCGAAATCAAATTCTCAGATAATGACAACTACCAGCAGAATGCGAAAACCTCTCTGGGGTATCCCTGCTCAGCAGCGAATACTTATGAGATTATTTCGTATCTCTTAAATTGAATCTGCCTTCGAGGCCTCCCGGATTGATCCCTGCTCAGCAGCGAATCCAGACGAGATTTTTCTAAGCAAATGCAAAAGAAACTAAATTTTAACAGTACAACGGCTTGTTGGACGGGATTAAATATTCAGATAAAAGTGACTCTATATGTTTTACTAACAAACAACAGCCTATTGTACGAAATCAAATTCTCAGATAATGACAACTACCAGCAGAATGCGAAAACCTCTCTTGGGTATCCCTGCTCAGCAGCGAATACTTCTGAGATTATTTCGTATCTCTTAAATTAAATCTGCCTTAGAGGCCTCCCGAATTGATCCCTGCTCAGCAGCGAATCCAGACGAGATTTTTCTAAGCAAATGCAAAAGAAACTAAATTTTAACAGTACAACGGCTTGTTGGACGGGATTAAATATTCAGATAAAAGTGACTCTATATGTTTCACTAACAAACAACAGCCTATTTGTACGAAATCAAATTCTCAGATAATGACAACTACCAGCAGAATGCGAAAACCTCTCTTGGGTATCCCTGCTCAGCAGCGAATACTTCGGAGATTATTTCGTATCTCTTAAAATAAATCTGCCTTAGAGGCCTCCCGAATTGATCCCTGCTCAGCAGCGAATCCAGACGAGATTTTTCTAAGCAAATGCAAAAGAAACTAAATTTTAACAGTACAACGGCTTGTTGGACGAGATTAAATATTCAGATAAAAGTGATTCTATATGTTTTACTAACAAACAACAGCCTATTGTGCGAAATCAAATTCTCAGATAATGACAACTACCAGCAGAATGCGAAAACCTCTCTGGTGTATCCCTGCTCAGCAGCGAATACTTATGAGATTATTTCGTATCTCTTAAATTGAATCTGCCTTCGAGGCCTCCCGAATTGATCCCTGCTCAGCAGCGAATCCAGACGAGATTTTTCTAAGCAAATTCAAAAGAAACTAAATTTTAACAGAACAACGGCTTGTTGGACGGGATTAAATATTCAGATAAAAGTGACTCTATATGTTTCACTAACAAACAACAGCCTATTTGTACGAAATCAAATTCTCAGATAATGACAACTACCAGCAGAATGCGAAAACCTCTCTTGGGTATCCCTGCTCAGCAGCGAATACTTCGGAGATTATTTCGTATCTCTTAAATTAAATCTGCCTTAGAGGCCTCCCGAATTGATCCCTGCTCAGCAGCGAATCCAGACGAGATTTTTCTAAGCAAATTCAAAAGAAACTAAATTTTAACAGTACAACGGCTTGTTGGACGGGATTAAATATTCAGATAAAAGTGACTCTATATGTTTTACTAACAAACAACAGCCTATTGTACGAAATAAAATTCTCAGATAATGACAACTACCAGCAGAATGCGAAAACCTCTCTTGGGTATCCCTGCTCAGCAGCGAATACTTCTGAGATTATTTCGTATCTCTTAAATTAAATCTGCCGTAGAGGCCTCCCGAATTGATCCCCGCTCAGCAGCGAATCCAGACGAGATTTTTCTAAGCAAATGCAAAAGAAACTAAATTTTAACAGTACAACGGCTTGTTGGACGAGATTAAATATTCAGATAAAAGTGACTCTATATGTTTTACTAACAAACAACAGCCTATTGTGCGAAATCAAATTCTCAGATAATGACAACTACCAGCAGAATGCGAAAACCTCTCTGGGGTATCCCTGCTCAGCAGCGAATACTTATGAGATTATTTCGTATCTCTTAAATTGAATCTGCCTTCGAGGCCTCCCGGATTGATCCCTGCTCAGCAGCGAATCCAGACGAGATTTTTCTAAGCAAATGCAAAAGAAACTAAATTTTAACAGTACAACGGCTTGTTGGATGGGATTAAATATTCAGATAAAAGTGACTCTATATGTTTTACTAACAAACAACAGCCTATTGTACGAAATCAAATTCTCAGATAATGACAACTACCAGCAGAATGCGAAAACCTCTCTTGGGTATCCCTGCTCAGCAGCGAATACTTCTGAGATTATTTCGTATCTCTTAAATTAAATCTGCCTTAGAGGCCTCCCGAATTGATCCCTGCTCAGCAGCGAATCCAGACGAGATTTTTCTAAGCAAATGCAAAAGAAACTAAATATTAACAGTACAACGGCTTGTTGGACGGGATTAAATATTCAGATAAAAGTGACTCTATATGTTTCACTAACAAACAACAGCCTATTTGTACGAAATCAAATTCTCAGATAATGACAACTACCAGCAGAATGCGAAAACCTCTCTTGGGTATCCCTGCTCAGCAGCGAATACTTCGGAGATTATTTCGTATCTCTTAAAATAAATCTGCCTTAGAGGCCTCCCGAATTGATCCCTGCTCAGCAGCGAATCCAGACGAGATTTTTCTAAGCAAATGCAAAAGAAACTAAATTTTAACAGTACAACGGCTTGTTGGACGAGATTAAATATTCAGATAAAAGTGACTCTATATGTTTTACTAACAAACAACAGCCTATTGTGCGAAATCAAATTCTCAGATAATGACAACTACCAGCAGAATGCGAAAACCTCTCTGGGGTATCCCTGCTCAGCAGCGAATACTTATGAGATTATTTCGTATCTCTTAAATTGAATCTGCCTTCGAGGCCTCCCGAATTGATCCCTGCTCAGCAGCGAATCCAGACGAGATTTTTCTAAGCAAATGCAAAAGAAACTAAATTTTAACAGTACAACGGCTTGTTGGACGGGATTAAATATTCAGATAAAAGTGACTCTATATGTTTTACTAACAAACAACAGCCTATTGTACGAAATCAAATTCTCAGATAATGACAACTACCAGCAGAATGCGAAAACCTCTCTTGGGTATCTCTGCTCAGCAGCGAATACTTCTGAGATTATTTCGTATCTCTTAAATTAAATCTGCCTTAGACGCCTCCCGAATTGATCCCTGCTCAGCAGCGAATCCAGACGAGATTTTTCTAAGCAAATGCAAAAGAAACTAAATTTTAACAGTACAACGGCTTATTGGACGGGATTAAATATTCAGATAAAAGTGACTCTATATGTTGTATCTGAAACTATATGTTCTAACTTCGGAATTGTACACAAATACTATGAATTCGAACGTTAAAATAAAAGCGGCTAAGCGTTGGATGATAATAGCTATTCACAGAAAAAAAACAAAAATTTATATCCACTTACCTGATTCACAAAAACCAGCCACAGATTAGGCGTAAACACAAAGTAATTTTCAAGCAGGAAACGAAAGAAAAAGCCCCGTTTACCGGTATGCTACGTCCTTTTATTAAATTCTCCTACCCCACTTACGAAGTCTCCTCCTTAAAATTTTGAAAATGCGCGCACATTAGCAGACTGGTTTAAGTGAACTCGACGAAAGGATTTACCGGATGTCTCAGAAGCAGTACATTTATATAAAATAAATACTCAGAGTTAAATTTCGAAAGAGAGGCGATTTAATTATTAAATAAAATGAAATTTATACTGCATGGTTGCTGGAAATGAAAACATTAAAAAGTAACATCGTTACAATTTGTGAAAAGAAACAAGAACTGGATTTCCTGGAAGAACTGGAAATTAGAAGACATTTAAGAAACCCACAATATGAAGTTGTCAATGAACAGTTAAATCTAGGGAATTCTCCACTAATAAACTGTCTTCTTAAGTGATAATTGTAAAGATCAGCAGATATAGTTTTCCTGGTTTTCTATATAATTGCACAGTTATACTGATCTTAATTGGAGAAATGATATCCAGGATATCACCATAGGGCTAATAATATCTAAGCTTCAATATTTTCAATATCACATCTTCTTTTTTTTTCTATAAACATATATTAAGCCAATCACAAGTTAGGTTACTTGTTGGTCTAGCCAAATATAACTACTAAACATCAGGTAGGCATATAATGAAGTGTAACTTCTGTCATTCTGACGATTATATTGATTTATCAAAACAATTGTCAATTTTTTAGAATTTTCAATAACTTGTATTATATTGTGGAATTAACTAGAGACCTTGAGTTTCATTTAAAAACACTAATATGAGCATATTCCACGAAGTAAGGGTCGAGACAGTCAATATATTAATAAGTAATAAAGTTGTATGCGGAAACACCAAATACACTTACTCATACTCATTTTTTTCTGTTCTTTCCAAATTTGTAAACTAAAATTTAAAATATTGATAATACAGGGTGCTGCTTCGACTCGAAACCTACTTAATAATTTTTTAATGCTGGACCTGGAATAAGACTTCATTTGGTTCATCAATATCACCGTGGACCAAGAAGATATGAACCAAATATTACAAAAATATATAAGCTGGTTCATAAGTTATGATTAATTTCTATTTTTCACTATTTATTCTCAAATTAGAATGTATATCCAAAATAAAATTTTTTCAACTCATACGTGACATTCTAAAGTCAATACACAAACAAGGCGAACTGTCTTTTTTTGATATCTTTTAGCAATAGAAAAAGATCCACAATGAAATGTTTTTAAATGTGTTCAAAGTTCAGTTTCATTTACATTTTTAAATTGGTTTATAGCAAAACGTTTATCATTTAAGACTGAATTGTATGACATTGGGACTTAAGAAAAATCAAAATAGCTCTGAGTTTTAACAATAAGCAGGGACCAATGTTCTGTGCATAATTGTCGGATTAGTAAATCGTATGGTATTCCAGAATCTTTAAAAATACATAAATGGGTCCATCGATTGTTATCTCTATTTCGCATTCATACCTAGAAACAACATAATTATCGCCTCCGAACGTATAAAGTTTTACGGCGTTATTGTGAATTATTTGTTTCCCTAATTTTATTCTGTTGGTGATAGACTGGCGAACCAAAGTGGAATCGCTTCCTAAATCTATAAAAAATTCTATTGTATGATTTCTAATTTTAGCCTTTTTATTGTAAATACTTTTTATATGGGCTTTACTAATATTATTTTTTTATTTCCCCTTTATACGACACTCACTTTCATTGAGTCCAAATTTTTTACAACAGGAACATGTCGTTTTCGGTTTTATTCTGGTACATTGAAAACCCCTATATCCGATCTCCCCGCATGCATAACATTGATATTTTCTAACATTCTTATACTTTTCGTTGAAACTATCTAGTTGTGGAGACGGAAAACCACGTTTAAAATTAAGGGATTCACTTATCACATATTTGTCCAACATTGTTACTTTATTACTAGCGCTAGGAAAATTTGTAACGGATTCTGTGAGCTCGGAAAATGATTTACAGTTAGCAGCCTTGATTGCCAATTGGATTTGTTTATCTGAAATACCTGCGATAATACAATATACTACTTGTTCGTCTGTAAAATTCAATTTTAATTTATTGGTCATTTATAAATATTAATATGCATTATTGGCATATAAGTAGGTAGTTTGCTATGAAAAAGCAAAAAATTTGTCTGGTCAGTTTAAAACTGACAATATTGTTCAAAAATTCAATAAATTGTCTTGCTGCTATGCCTATGCTTGTTAATTGACATGGACAGTATTTCAAGAAATCTGAGCCGCGATGAATGTGTGCAGGTAATTATTTTATCCAATGAAGGATTAAGTTATCGTAAAATAGACTTTGCTCCTTACATAGGAAATAACTTTCTTTTAATGAATCTTAATGCGTGACTACATGTTGCATGTAGGATACGTAATTATTTGGATGAGGTTAGTAAAAAACCATGAACTACCTACCCTGCAGCCGTGATCTAAATCCCATAGGGAATATTATTGATCGTGAACTCAGGATCCGTCGACCATCTCCTGTCTTTCTTGACGACATTGAAGTTATGGTGCAATTGAGCAACAACAAATACGACGCTTGATTTTAATTATGCCTAGTCGCTGTGAAGAGGTAATTAAAAATAGAGTGTTTTTTTGCGAGAGGATTGTTTAAGATTATTTAGGATGTGTTTCCTCACATTTTAGTTGTTTTAAATATGAATAAAGTTTATGCGTATTACAATTCAATGAAATCACGTTGATAATAGAGATATCCAGATGAATTTTTCACGAGAATGTTGAGAAAAAATGAACCTATCTCGCAATGTTAATGATATTTAGCATGTGTTTCTAATAAATTCCACAGGGTGTTGCAAAATAAGATGGAAAAACACAACTTTATTTATACACCTCGTATATGGGTAAAACGTCGACATTTCTCAAAAAACATTCTAACAGTAATTCTTTAGAATTAGTCCCATAATGTCAAAAAAATAATCGGTATCCAATCAATGGTTCAGAAGAAAAATAGCTTAAAACAATTAATGAGTTAATTTTGGACAATAGTGTAGCTTTATGGCTAGTCTGTAAACTGCAAACCAACAGAATCAGTATCCACTTTTGTTTCTAATAAAACATTCTAATATAAATATATTATTAATAAATGTATTACTTTCTATCCAAACTAATCATTTACTAATCAGGATCTGAATTTTAGAAAAAATAGTAATGATATTACGGATTGTTGTATATTATAACAAACATTAATTTAATGAGAAGAATATAGAAAGCTATTTTTGTTTTAGTGTTTTTCTTTTCAAATCTCATTTAGATAAGTTACGCGAATCTCAAAATCTAATACAATTATTAAAATGTACCAAATAAAACGAAGTCTGAATCCAATATATCTTTTATAAATAGGTTTTTAAAATTAGAGAGACATATGCCTTCTGAAATAGATAATTTTCCAGCTGTGAAGGTCAACGGTCGAAATAATAATCTCATTCAATATGTATAGATAACTCAAGTTTTGTAAAACAGGTGGAAGCCAACTCGAGCGCGATCTCTATAACAACAGTATATAGCGACTTAAAATATCATAATTTTATTGAGATCAAGGTCATTTCATCGATACCAAGAGGCGCAACGTTGTCAAACGTAAGGAGGCCGCCAAAGACGCTAACTGAGTGGTCCTATATAGACGCTGTATATTGGGCGGAGGCTAAGGTGGTTACTTTTTATACGGACGCCGGGGCGGACGCTAATGCAATATATATATATATATATATATATATATATATATATATATATATATATATATATATATATATATATACATATACATATATATATATATATATATATATATATATATATATATATATATATATATATATACTTTAATTTCATATATATATATATATATATATATATATATATATATATATATATATACTTTAATTTCATCAAATGAAATATTTATAAACACCAAAATGCCAATAATACAATTTTATATTCGTTGTTTTTAAATAGATTTGGTACGCCTATGCTTTGATGATGACGTCAAGTCGATGTATCCACAACACAATCCCCACTTTTTGTAATTCATTCATGATTTTACTACTGGCGTTTAGAATTGTTGGCCGCAAAAATAAACGTGTTCATGAATGAATAGCCCTCTCTATGTATATTATTACTCAAGGTTTGAACTGAAGCAACGCAACTATATATTGAAGAGAAGCGCACACTTGCTATTCTCAGTTCAGTTTAGAATACGTAGTAGTATGAACGAATTTTTAAAACGAAAACTTGAGGATGTCCTATACATCGACAGGTTCAAGAGGAGATCGTCCGAAATGATGAAACTACAAAAATTATTGAAATAGAATCAAATACAAAGAAAAGAGAATTCATAAAAATTGTTTATGTACATAAAATGAGAAAACTATCAATGATAAAAAAGTCCTAGGCAATTTAAGCAAAATTTATAATACTATTTTATAGATTCAAATGTACCCATAAATGAAATATTAACTACTTAAATTTTAATAATTGAAGACAGGGAGTCTTAGTAAGGTTGAATCAGATTGTATTTTGATATTCATGTAGTGATGTATTTATTATATTACACTTGTCAATGTCATGTACAGCTTGGCAAATTAATTTTGGCAGTAGTAAGTTTGGCAACTTCCGAGGCGCCGTAGCAAAGATGTATGCGGATTGCAAGAGATCACTTCGCTGGCAGAATTCGTAAGCTTCGTTTCGATAGTACAGTTCAGAGAAAAGTGTGATTACCGGGGTTGTGCAGTTCTAACTTGTTATGGCGACTCCAGAAAATAAAGTTGTTCATAAAAAATTCAGTGAGCAGTGTCGTGACATAATTATGAACGTTTTAAATTTCATGACCGAAGAGGCAAACAATGGCAAGTCGATAATTCCATTAACAAAGGCAAGTTTCAATTATTGCAATAAAATTTTTAAACCAAAGTAATTATGTAACAAATTTACAGTCGATAGTAAAATTTCCAAATCGATTTTCGTACATAAAATATTTATTTGTTAAACGATTTAAAAAAGTGACATTAGGGAGAGACAAAGTATTTTATGCACTCATATGTCAACTTTTGCACCGTTATGTCATCATGACAAACACATCGACGTCATTTTTTGTCCATTTAGAGCAACCTAAATCAGACATTTTTTGGTTTTTGCATGCCCTCGGTTCATGCTTCAATTTTTCCATTCGTGAAAAAAACACCACTTTATGCAATTGTTGCATAAATAACTATTCTGTCTCTGTCTACAGGAGTATATAAAAGGGCACATGTTCATTTTGTGTAAGATACCTAATCAAATGTAATAGGGTGTTTAACTTATAATTATAATTATTATACTCATTTCGTACCTATCTCTATTACGTTTCGGTTTTATTATTTGTTTTGACCCATCTTCCGATTTCAGTTACAAGTGCAGTTTGGTCATATTAAAATATGTTTGAACTAAAATCTAAAGATCGTTTAAAACAACTAATGAACTTAAACGTAATATAGTATTTTTGAATTTACCACTTCTTTTAAATGGCCGAACACCACGACAAAATTTTTTATTTCAAAGAACGATCACTGAAAACAAATTTAACTACTTCCTCATTTCATTTGTATAAAAATACACATGAGTAAAACTTTTATATCGACTCATTTTTTTGTCAGGTAATTGAACGAGTTTCTGCTGCTACGAAAGTTAGCCAATGAATGCTTTCCCGTATTCAAAAAGAAGCTCTGGAGGAAGTAATGTTAACACTGATGTGCCTACTAAAAAACAAAGAACGTTCAGTATCCGTATGGATCAATTCGACAAAACTGTGCTTAGAAGGGGCATATTAAATTATCACATATCCTAGAAAAAAAAACCACGGTAAAAAATGTACACCAAACCGTTGCAGATAGTTATGGCTTCGCAGAAAGTCGTGAATCTCTACGAAAACAAATACATTCTTCGGATTTTCGTTGGACCAACATGAAAAACACCAGAAGTTTGTTAATGGAACGTCACGAAATTAGATATTTACGCCTACTTTATTTAAGAAGCATAAGAAAGTGCAGAGAACAGAACAAACGCATCATTTATATCATGAAACATACATTCATTCATGTCACACGCACCTTGTAGGATGAGGCGACAAGAGTAACGAAGGATTAAAAAAACCCGTTTCAAAAGGCTCATCAGGTATCTAAAATGGTGTTGTACCTAATGCTGATATAATGTGGAACTACCAGTCAAAAACAGGAGATTTTCATAATGAAATGGCGTCCGAAAATTATGAGAAGTGGGTACAATTAAAACGTATTCCAAACCTACCAAAAAACGCTGTTGTGGTAGTTGATAGCGCCCCATATCAGAATGTTCTAAATGAAAAATTACCTACGACATCTTGGACTAAACAAAAATTAAAAAACTGGCTTTCTGAAAGAATCATATATTACAGTGAACAAATGTTAAAATCGGATCTTTATAACGTGGCAAAAATGTACAAACCGCAATATAAAACTTATAAAATTGATGAATTGTTTATTCGTCATGGATTACAAGGCTACCCACTTATCGCCCGGACTTGAATCCGATCGAAAGTGTTTGAGCGGCACTTAAAGAATATGTGGCCAAACGAAATGTTACCTTCAATTTTGCAAACGTTTAAAGACTTCTGTAATGAATTTTTTGACACATTTTCTGCAAATGATTGGAAAGTTAGATGTGACCATGTTAAACAGATTGAAGATGAATTTATGAAAAATGAACCACTTTTATATACTGTTGTAGATAATATTATTAATTTGACCGAAGACGGAGATAGCGAGGATGATGAAGTTGATATAGAAAGTGATGAAGAATCATTTGTATATGCACTTCATTATTTTACTGTTGCTGATCCCTGTACATCTAAAACATATTTTTCATTATAGTGCTTGTTTGTAGGTGATATGACTGAATAAATTAAACGCAACAAATGTAAAAATGTAAATATTTGTTATAAAATTGTAGATATTAGAGACAAATTCCACTACAGTAATATAATATTTGTAGTACATCTGTACATAGTTCTAAATAAACAATAATTGACGGCACCCAGAACCAAGATTTTTTGTTCTGCTAGTCCTAAATCTGTAAAAAGTGTGAAGGAATGTTCTAATTTCATTGTAAATATTTGCAAAAACCACAAAAATTCACATATGAAAGTAGAAATATCTACCATAAAAAGATTTAATATTTTATTTATATTATTAGTATACTTATTAGACCATCTCTAAAGGCGATTTCCCTAATTTTTTTTCCAAAGTTTATGTATAAACCCAAATTTTTACATTATTATCTACTACATATTATCAAGAATAACAATATTAGAAATCTTAACAGGTTAGGTTAGGTTAGGTTAGGTTAACTATTACTAGGAAATTATAGGAAACATTGTTGACCATTGTTAAATTTAGTAAGTCGTTTAACAATACTTATCATATTTTACGCTTTATCTACAAAATCTACCTGACTTCCAATTTATATACAAATAAACTAAATGACGAATATTATGAAGGGACCACTTTAAAGACAATAATTTGAAGTAAAGGTGAAAGTTTATGTCTCTTGGAATCTATTAATTATTTATATCACATAAAATAATAAAGGGTTTTTGAAGCAATAAATAATTATGACTGTTAAAAAAAAACCCAATCTAATGTTTTTTATTTCCTTATTCATTTAATTATTAATAAAGAACAAATTAATGTTATTTTGTTTTGTAAACTCGATTGTATATAGCATTATACATGTGCCACAACTTATTATTTTTAAATCCAAATTCCAAATATTGTGTTACCCTCGTCCATATTAGCTATCTCACAACCTTAAAAACTTTGCATGCGGAATGTACGTCGTGTGATCTTCCCGGTAACTGCGTTTACATCGTTGTCAAGTAGTATGGCTTTCTCGCGCATCGTCAACTTCCAAAATTAATTTGCCAACCTGTAATGTTTTTATAAAAGCCAAAGTTGTGTCGAGACGTCAAAAAATATTTCTATAAAAAACACGATATATATTGAATTCTATCGAAAATCAGCAACACATCTTTATAAAATAAATATAAAATGGACTGAGGAGTAGACAATTCAAGATTATAACTATATAGGAGCACTACAATATTATTCTTTGGAAGTGCGTCTGCCAATTATATAAATAAAAATATGCTCTACATGTGCTTAATGTTCTGTAACAGCATTATAAATGAAAAATATATTCCTAAGTCTTTATGGAATAAAATTGACACATTTAATGCAGTCGATCAGTAAATAAGAAAAAGAAATTAGTGTAACAAATCCTGTCAAATTATTAAAATCGGTTGATGTTTGATGTAAGGGAACCACATATCAATATTGTTTCCTCTATTTAACAGTCTAAAAGTATGTTACAACAATAATAATAAATTTCTGATTTTACGGTAGTATTGCCCCATGCGGAATATTTGTCAAACTAGTATAATGGTACACAATAATTTCTGTAATTACCAAGTACCTAAGGTAAATCAATAATAGATAGGTGTCTCTGGGAAACTCCTTCTTAATTGAATTTTGTATGCGTGCGACTTTCGTCGATAGTGTTTGGATTCATTCATAGAGAATAAAAATAAAAATGCCACGTTGTTAAGTTGGTTGTTGTAATTAAAATTTTTCAAAAATTTTGTGACATGTGTAATTAATCATTAAACATTCATTACTCCAGCAGATTATGTGCTAAATAATCATAATGTAACGCGTATGATCAAGTGAATTTCTTAATTGTCTACGCAAAAGCAAAAGTTATAAATTCCTGCAATATAGCAACATGAAAGTGAAATAATTGTTTAATTTCATCGAGAAAACCTTTAATCAAACATCCTACAAGTGAATACAATATACGGTCCTTCGAGACCAAATAAAGTTCATAGAAGAACCAAAATAAGTTCATAGAATATGGTCCTGAATTAAGAGCAGTGTTGGCAGTTCAAATCCAAGAGGAAATTTGAATTCTTCGACACAGACAGCAGATTAGCAGTGAAAACGAACAAGACAAATAAGGTACATATGATGGATAAAATGCATTACATTTTTATTACATGTTATAATTTCAAATTAAGTTTGGACATTTAATAACATTATCTCATATTAATTTTGGAAAACAATCATTTACATCATAAAATATTATTTAAATACCTAACATGGCACATTGATTTGAATTTTATGTCAAATAATTGATATAATTGATAAAATGGATTCTTTAAAAACACAACGTGCTAGTTGTAAGGCAGCAATCTCGTATTCATAACTGGTTTCATAACAATTTGGACAAGTCAGACAAGTATGCTTTCAAATTCCGAATAGACAATTTAGAGAAATATTACTTTAAATACTCTGAGATTCAAGACCAAATTGGAACCATAGCCCTAGATACTGAATTAGAATTCGAAGATAGAAGTCAGATTGATGAAAAATATTACTCATTACACTGCAAACTACAAAATGCTTTCGAAAAATCAAACTCTAAATTCAATCAAACTAATCAATTAACTGTACATTCTCAGAGTGAAACTCACATTAGATTACCTTCCATAGAGATACCGATTTTTTCACGAGATAGCACTAAATACACTGCCTTAATAGATCTTTTTAATGCACTAATAGTAAACAACAGCCGGCTTACATCCAAAACTGAAAAATTCTACTATTTGAAATCATACTTGAAAGGTGACCCGCTCAATTTAATTTCTCAATTACCGGTAAATGAGACCGATTTCTATGTAGCGTTGGATTTACTGAACTCTAAATACAATAATACACGGCAGATTGTTACTGCCCATTTTAACCGTTTGACAGCCTGTAACAACATCTCAAAATGTACTGCTCAACAATTAAGAACATTCACGTCCGAAACTAGATCTATCGTAAAGTCATTGTTGAATCTAAATAGCAATAAGGAAGAGTTATTTGATGCACTAGTCGTTTACATTTTAAAAACAAAATTAGATTATAATACAAAAAGATCTCTTGAAGAAAAAGAGACTGATCAAAATTTGATTGCTAGTGATACTTTTTTTGAGTTTTTGGAGAAAAAATGTACGGTCTTAAAAAATTTGTTAACCCAAGATCCCAAACCTAATACATCTGATAATCGTAACCAGTCTTCTAATGTGACCACACCAACCAACAGCGTAGCATTATTTGCAAACCAACATTCGCATCCCAAACAAAACCAACCTCATAACAATGGTCAACTTAGTCAATCATCGTCTAGTGCATATCATAGTCCCCCCTACGCATTTCAAACATGCTCATTTTGCAAGGAAACAGGCCATAACATTTATGAATGTTCCCAATTCGGACGACTTTCTATCCCTGATCGAAATAAATATATTAGAGCAAACAAATTGTGCTTCAGGTGTTTAGGTTCTAAACACACAACCCTTAATTTATTTCGGTAAAATCTTGCTCCATATGTCGAAAAAGACATCACACTTTACTTCACTTCCCTCACACCCACAAACAAAACACATCATTGAGACCTTTGGACATAAACCCTAATCATTCACAACCAATGCAACAATATCCAGAATATTATCGTCAAAAAACGTACTGTTCTGGACAAGACTCATTCACAATACCTAACGAATAACCCCTCTCTTACTCATTACACTCATTCTTCCGGTGTGACCAAATCACTTTTAATAAAAACTTACATTCTTAAAACACAAAACACTTATAAATCAGAACTTACTCTCAAAAAAAACATTATTACTAATAAATAATTCTCAAACCAACACTTACACTCGAATAAACAATTCACTTTCTTACTCAACGCTCTGTTAGTGCATGATAGCACTCATTCACTACTTAAACTCTTTCTCCTCAAGAAAACTAAACCTTTCATCCTCAAGAAGAGGATAATCATTAACCCCTAAACATGTATACTTGACACTAAGAAAAACATAAAACTTTATGAAAAACTTTGACACTTTGACATGAAAAATTATTAATGTGAATACCTGTATAAAGGTGTTATTGAAAAAAAAATACTTTAATGTGAATACTTGGATAAAAGTGTTATTGAAAAAGAAATACTTTAATGTGAATACCTGGACAAAGGTTTTATTACAAAAAAAATACTTTATTATGAATACATGGATAAAGGTAAAAGACACTTGGACACTTGGATTAAAAAGATACTTGGTTGAAGAATATAACCACTTGGGTGACGTTTAGAATAAAACGTCATCCCCTTACTCATATGCTACTTACAAAATTACATTGACGACACTTTGGATTTAAAACGACTTGACCAAAACCTTATATACATATCTTACCCTCCCTCTTCTTGACGAGAACAGACGCAACATCGTTCATCAACAATTAAAAATCTCATTTTTCATTTCATGGTACGATTCTCAAATAGCCCTGTCCTGGATAAAAAGCATACCCACTAGATGGACAATTTTCGTCTGCAACAGAGTCACTCAAATTCAACAAGCAACCCATTCCGCTACGTGGAGACATATTCGATCTCACCTTAACCCTGCGGACATCCTATCAAGGGGCAAGCCCTTAGAATTTCACAGAACCAAGTGGTTCTGTGGACCTCCTTTTCTATGGGAATCCTCCGACGATACGTCTTGTCACGATACCTTTTCCTGTCTACCGGACCCCCCTGAAGCAAATAAAAAGTCACTCGTCACGACAGCGAAACCAGCAAACCCCTTCATAGTCCTAATAACTCGTTAATCATCTCTAACCAAACTAGTCAGAGCAATGGCATACATATACAAACTTATAGAAATCATCCGTCATCCTGCTACTACACAAAAAATCTTCTCTAGACAAAATCTAGACACTGCTTTACTTTTCCTTGTACGCCAGGTGCAAACAAACAGCTCCCCAAACCTTCATCGCACACTACAAAAGAATCCAATACCCTCAGATAAACGTCTTATATCATTAAACCTTTTTATAGACAAGGACAATCTTATTAGAGTCGGAGGCTCTCCCATTCCCCCGTTTCCTACGATCAAAAACACCCAATTCTTCTGCCTGCTTATTGTCATTTCACTACCCTGGTCTTACAAAAAGAACACATACGTTTAGGACACAGTGGTCCTCAAAATGTTCTCGCCAATATCCGTCTAAAATTCTGACCCATTGATGGCCTGCGTGAGATCAATCGCATCATAAACAAATGTCTAATGTGCCACAGGTTCTAGGCCATAACAGCACAGCAAATCATGTCTGATCTACCTGCACGTCGTGTAACACCTTCCCGTCCCTTCCAGACGACTGGAGTCGACTTCGCAGGACCATTCTCAATAAAATCATCTCATCTGAAGCGAGCTCCGGTATCCAAATCTTACATCGCCCTATTCATATGCTTCTCGACAAAGGTAATTCATCTTGAGCTAGTCTCTGATCTATCCACAGATTCCTTTATCGCTTCATTGAAACGTTTCACTTCTAGACAAGAACTTCCATCTGTAATTTACAGCGACAATGGCACGAATTTTGTTGGTGCTAATCATTATCTTGCTGAAGTATCTCACGTCCTGACTAAGAATTTTTCTCCCATATATAACCACTTACTTACATCATCAATAGAATGGAAATTCATTCCCCCCAGATCCCCACATTGGGGTGGTCTCTGGGAAGCCGGAGTCAAAAGCGTTGAAACTCATCTGATAAAATTACTTGCTACCTCCACTTCTACTTTCGAACAGTTCAGTACCATATTGACTCAGATAGAAGTCATACTCAATCCACGACCCTTACATCCCCTTTCGACTGACCCTACTGACTTGCTGCCATTAACACCAGATCATTTTCTCATAGGAGCACCTCTAATGGCACTTCCAGACAAAGATTTATCCTCACTCCCTACAAACCGATTAAAATTCTGGCAACAATGCACTCATGCTCATCAAAACTTTTGGAAACGGTGGTCTGTCGGTTACCTCAACCAATTGCAAAACCGGCCCAAATGGACTACCCCATCTAAAGATCTCACTATAGGAACCATGGTCTTAATCAAGCACGACGACTCCCCTCCCTTACGATGGCCTTTAGCCCGCATAACCGACGTCACAGCTGGTAAAGACGGTAAAATCCGTTCAGTCCAAGTCAAAACCGCATAAGGTACTTACACTCGACCAATTGTCAAAATCATTCCGTTACCCATGCCTGATTCCTCAGAAACGTGAATAAGAAAAGTCATTTATACCTTTTCAACGTGACAAAGCGCTTCTCTCTTTGCGCAAATAAACAACCTTATACGTAAAGAAGATCTCTCTTACATTTACTCTTATATTGGTGGTCACATTACTTGTACTTATACGATCATGTCATTTCATTAATTAAACACACATTAATTTTTCAAACATTAAAACATTACTCTCTCACACTCACCCTCACTATACAATTCATTCCTCCTCGTAGAAAGGGAGTAGCGCAAGCTACATTGGAGTTTTCACGCTCTCCGAGGAAAAACGTTCCCTTTCTTACCCAGCACCATTCATTCTGATACAAAAAAAACCCGGAAAAATACTCACACGAGCTTTCCATGCTCTCTCATGAAATTTCACATCCCTTCACAACTCTAGTCCATTTCTAGAGTATATTGCATACATTCTTATTGTTCACAACTCTAGTCCATTTCTAGAGTATATGGCATACATTCTTATAGTTTACAACTCTAGTCCATTTCTAGAGTATATTGCTTACATTCTTATCGTTTTTATCGTTTACAACTCTAGTCCAGTTCTATAATATATTGCTTACATTCTTATCATTCACACATCTAGTCCATTTCTAGAGTACATTGCAAATACTCGTGCCTTTAAAAAACAAGAACTACCATACATCTAGACCTTTTATTCATTCGTTACATTCATGACGTTAGAGTCCTTACACCACTCTAACATCAAAACCTTATCATTTCTTATATTCATGATACTAGAGTCCTTACAACACTCTAACATCAACCCTAAACATTCGTTTACACTCATGACGCCAGAGTCCTTACACCACTCTGACACCAACATTAGGTTATTTTCACAACCCCTATACATTTATATACTTATATTTACATTTATCCACTTTCATTCATAATCCTGTATCAGAACCCTATACACTCTCACGCTATCTAACCCTTTCACTAATATCAGCATTCGATGTCTGAGAGCAGCCATCTCTCACCTTTCTTCTATTCTTCCTGCGCCCCCAATATGTTCGAATTTGATTTAATTACCAAATTCTCCTGTGATTTTTATATTCAACTTCCCCTGTATAACACAATTCAAATATTTTGCTCAAGACATATAACCTTTTCAGGCAACAAAAATCATCCTAACTGCAAATTTTCACTCGCTGTATCTGACCGTTACGTTTCAAATTCTATTATTTTTCTCCTTCCTCGTAACCACGTTAACCGATATATAAATATGTCAACTACATTACATTTTGTCTCATCATATTTAACTGTTGTACATAATGGTACTCATGTTATAAGAGCAGCCGGCATTTGGTCCTGGTAAAAAACATGTGTAATTAATCATTAAACATTCATTACTCCAGCAGATTATGTGCTAAATAATCAAAATGTAACGGGTATGATCAAGTGAATTTCTTAATTGTCTACGCAAAAGAAAAAGTTATAAATTCCTGCAATATAGCAACATGAAAGTGAAATAAGTGTTTAATTTCTTCGAGAAAACATTAAATCAAACATCCTACAACAGTGAATACAATATACGGTCCTTCGAGAAAAACATTTAACAATAAAAAACTTACCGTTCCATCTAATAAGCCAAGTGAAAAAAGGGTTAATTAGAATAAATTGTGATATTGACAATGGAAAGATTGATAGGTGGTATTCTTCTATGTTAGAAAAGATAAGTGAAGACCCTATTCATTATCCTAGCTGGAAAGTATGTGATTTTATATTGTATGAATATATGTTTTTTAAAAAGATTCCTGGTCTCGATTTTTCCAGTAATTGGAAACGTGTCATACCAAAGTTTGAGAAAAAGCAAATATTACATAAAAATCATGACAGTGCTTTAGTAGGTCATCCTGGGATAATTAAGACATACAAGAGGATTTCAGAAAATTTTTATTGGCGGAAAATGAAGTCTGATATTTCTGCATACGTGAGAAGGTGTACAGTGTGTGCAAAAAATATACCAGAGCAAATGAAAGTTGCTGGTGTTTTAGGTCCTCATAGATTTGTAAATAAAACCTTCGAAGTGGTCTTATGTGATTTGGTTGGACCGTTTCCTCGCTCATCTAGAGGTTATAAATTTAATCTAGTTATTGTGGACCACCTTAGTGAATTTCCTCTTGCTACACCACTTCGTAATTCTACCTCTAAATTAGTTCATACTCCTATAGAGAAGCACTTAATTTTGTTGTTTGGTCAACCGCGATTTCAAATGTGTGATAATGGTTCTCAGATTGTTCCCGAGAGATTTCGTAGTCTACTTCTGTATTATGGTATTAAGCAGGTGTTTACTCCGAATTACCATCCCCAGGCGAATATTACAAAAAGCAAAATAAAACTTTGGAAACAATGATTCGATGTTACATCCAAGACAATCACAAAGATAGGTATGAACATTTACATAAGTTAGCCTGTGCAATGCAAACTCAAGTTCATGATGTCTTAGGTCATTCTCCATATTTTGTTGTTTTTTTAAAGAATTTACCGTTAACTTAGAAACAGTGAGAAAAACAGATTATGAAGGATTCGAAATTGATAAATCTGCTTTATCGAACGAGAAATTTGAGATGCGCTATAATGCTTTCCAAAAATTGTATGCTGAAATTAAGGAAGAAGTAATTAAGTCAGCGGAAAGGAATAAGAAATACTATGATTTCCGGTACAGATATGTACAGTATTTAATAGGAGATACAGTCTACCGACGGAATTTTCCACAATCTGATGCCGCTAAAGGTTTCTCGGCCAAACTTGCCCCACATTTTTTAGGCCCTTTTGTTATATTTAAGAAAGTGTCACCGTAGTAAAGGAGCAACACCGGTTCTGGCTCATTCCTCATGTAAATTAACATGGGAAATAGCCAAGGTCCATCTTGGTCATTTTTGACGCACTTTCGATCTGCGCATGCGTCAATCATGAGGCGGCCGTTAGCAATCTTATTTCGCGTGCGCATCAACCTTCTGCTGGGACACGTTCGATATACAGGATATAGTCATAAATATGCCATGAGGGCACTAGGAGGGGCGGAAGTAGGCCATCTTGTACTCTGTGACGTCACCTGCGCCATCCGTCAACTGTCACATGTGCCATCCGTTATATGTGCGGTATGTGCCATCTCTCATATGTTCCGTGTAGTAAATCTTCTACCATGGATTTTGTGTTATCTATCTCCAAGGTGTGTGTGTGCATGTGAGTGTGACGTAAACAGCATACCTTCGTCCTATTCATTAAAACAGGAAAAAAGATCCTGCCACCGCGGGGGTTTGAACCTCTCACCTACCGATCCATAGGCAACGGACCTAGCCACTGCACCACGAGACTATGGTAAATATTGAATTAAATTATATATTATAACTGTAACGATCAATAACTACATGCACATAATATTGATTTCGCATTATGATAATAAATGTAAAATTGATCAATATACGGTGGAGTGAAAGAGATAGTAGAAAAATATTATTGAATTTCAAACAGCATGCCTTCGTACAATTAAATCATATAGGTAAGTGAACCACATTACTATACTTTATAAGGGTACTTTGTTATTATTAATCAGATTGAAGTCGAATAAACGGTATTATGATAGGTACGTCACTACGACGATATACAAGATGTCGACTGGAACAGCTGTTGTCTTGTGTTTAACAATATGCTGCAATATGTTTATTGGGGTAACAGCAAAACAAGAAAGTTGACGGTATTACAAATGAATTTACCAAAAGAATCCGACGCAAGGAAAAAGGTTATTAATTACATTTTCTCTGCATGCAGATTTAATTGTCTCCCTGTTAACCATATAGAAATTGTAGAAGAAAAGGAGAACAGGGACAATGTTCGAATTATACAAAAGTGTTGCATTAAAACTGGGGAGACTTACTTTTCTAGGTCCAGCACCCCATTTTCTACTATACCGGAGGATATTGACATACAAGACGCCGGACTAATCTCTACAGATAATTTGGTTGCACGTATTCTAAGGAAGAGAACTTATAAAACAAACAAACTTTTTCCTTATAAGATTAAAGAAATCGACCCTCTGTCGCAAGCTTACATTACATCGACAAGGAAACGAAAACAGGAAATGGATGAGCTAGATACCGAGATGCGGAAGCTGAATTTTCTCGAAAAGACAATTGCAATAAAGGAAGAATATAGAAGTCTACTGGAGTAAGAAGAGGAGATAACACAATTGAGGGAGAGATTAGAAAACTAGACCCAGCAGATGTATATAATGTGTCGGCGTTTACCACCAAGGCACCACATTCGCTAAGATAGAAAATTTGAAGTTTTCTACGGAGATATGAAACGATATTCCTTTTACCCAAGAAGATATGGCCCAAATTATAAACATTACTATGCAGAAGATAAAACATCGTACTAAATTAAGGTTTTGCCAGCGCTTAGAAGAAATGGTCGAAGGACCAGAAATAAGAATTCGCAAATCTTCTATTGCTCAAACTACTGGATGGAAAGAGAATTCCTAGAAATCGACCTAAGTTCTAGAATTAAGATAAAAGTATATAAAATAAACATACGCTTAACAGAAATAAGGAAAGAGTTGTTACAGTAACCAAACGCTATTTTTTATTCGTTTTTTTTTCATAATAATAGCATGTTGAGTATAATACAAATAAATACAAATACGACACACAAAAAACAACTCTTCCCTTATTTCTATAAGGCGTATGTTAATTTTCATATATTTTTATCTCAATTCTAGAACTTAGGTCCATTTCTGGAAATTCTCTTTTCACCCAGTAGTTTGAGCAATAGAAGATTTCCGAATTCTCAAACTTTAATATGTAACGAAGTCTCTCTCTGTGTTTAACTCCCTTTATAGCTGTAATTACAATCTCTGTTCCTTCGGCAATTTCTTCTAAGCTCTGGCAAAACCTTTATTTAATATGATCTTTTATCTCATGCATAGTAATGTTTTTAATTTGGGTCAAATCTTCTTGGGTAAAAGGAATATCGTTCCATATCTCCGTAGAAAACTTTAAATTTTCTATCTTCGCGAATGTGTTGCCTTGGTAAGACGTAATACCATTTGTAGTGAATGTTGCAAACGTTTCTTCTCTAGGCAAACATATTATCTCCATACCATTATTTTGAAGTATTGTAATATAATCTTCTGCTATAAGAGCTGCTCTATTGTTGTAAAATATATTTTTGTAGTAACCCTTCAAGAAGTAGACATTTTTTATGGCATCCTTTTCCTTTAACACACCAACATAAGTATATTTGTTTTTATTGTTTATGGTACATGCCGACGCTCTATACACACCTGCTGGGTCTAGGTTTGCCCAATGGCTATAAAAATAGTTTTCTAATCTCTCCCTCAATTGTGTTCTCTTCTCTTCTTTCTCCAGAAGACTTCTATATTCTTCCTTCATTGCAGTTGTCTTTTCGATAAAATCCAGCTTCCGCCTTTTGGTATCTATCATTGTTTACAATAACTTTGCCCCTTTCCTTGTACTCTGCTTGGATGCAAAAGTTAAAGTTGTTTGTTAAATAGTTGATCATTTCTTCTTTGTTAGAAAGTCCTGCAGAATTCTGTGTTATGTCCAAGTCCATTAGGTAGCAATCTTCCTTCCGGAGTTGCTCCAATAAATTTGGCATTTCTTTAAGTAGCCTGTCGAGTTTAACGTCCGCCAATACTACTGTGTATGGAATGCACATAGGTTCTTTATGTTTCCTTTTAATAATTTCCAAAGCTTCTCCGACTAATTCTCTTGTTCCAATGGCAAGCGGGTTGTTAATTAGTGAGAGGAAAGGCATCTTAGCTTTAACACCATGTTTTGCAGAGAACAATTCCAGATAGATAGTTTAACATTAAATAAGAACAAAGGTGGAAAAATTTGTAAAACAACGATATCTTTAAAAGTTTCATTAGAATGTTTATACAGGTTTAACAAAACTTATACACAAAATACAACTCGTTCTTTGTTTCTGTTGGGTGTATGTTTTAACACGTCAATTTTTATTTTAATCCTATAATCTAAGTCTGTTTCTCCTAATTCTTGTTCTAACCAGTAATTCGAAAGGTGAAAAACATTTATAATGTCTACTTTCAATATGTACCGGAATCTATCTCTATGCATAACTTCTTCAATTCCAGATATTACCAGTTCTGTACCTTCTGCAAATTCTTCTAGTCGATGACAATCCCTAAATTTTATACTATCCGCAATTTCTTGCATTGTACCGATGTTAACCCTCTCCACCTCCACTTGGGTAAATGGAATGTCTATATTTTTCCATGCGCCTGTGTAAAATTGCAAGTTTTCGATTTTAGCAAATGTGTTATCGTTAAAATCGTATATCCATTTGTTGTTAAGGTAGCAAATGGTTTTTCGGTTGGCAAACATATTATATCCATTCCATTGTTATATGGTAATCTGACATAACCGTCTGCAACAAGAGCTTCTCTATTATTGTAAATGCGTAAAAACGTATTTTTGTGGTAACCCTTTAAGTAGTAGACGTCTCATTGCCCTTGCTTATCCACCAAAACTCCTACATAGGTATATTTATTTTTGTTGTTAACGGTAAACGCGGATACGCTGTGCTCTGCAGATGGCCCTAAGTTTTTCCACCTGGTGCAGAAATAATCTTCCAGTCTGTCCTTTAATTCTGCTATCTTCTGTTCTTTCTCCAAAAATATTCATATTCCATTTTAACCGTAGCTGTATTTTCTAAATACTCTATTTTCCTTTTCTTTCATTCTGTTTCCTCCATTTCTAATTTCCGTTTCTATACAGATAATACAGAAATATGGGAAATTGGTGTTATTTCTTTTAGCACAAAATGCATTAGTTTACTATTTTTGTTTACCCTCTTTCTTAGTACTTTGGGTATAATATTACATGTAGATACCAGTCCGAGCTCCTGAATGTCGATATCTTCCGGGATAGTGCTAAACAGTGTGGAAGACCGAGTAAAGAATGTATCTTCAGCCTTAATATAGCATTTTTGAGAAATTCGATCATTTTTCTCCTTATTACTCGTATCTTCTACGATCTCTATATAATTAATAGGTAAGGAGTTAAAACTAAATGCAGAAAGACGATTATTTACAACTTCTTTTTTGCGTTGGGTTCCATTGATAAACTTATCTGTAGACTGGTTAATATCCTTCTATTACTATTCCTCCAGTATACATATTACAGTATATTGTTAATTACAAGACAGCAACTATTTTGCAGACTTTTTGTCAAACTTGTCCATATTTTAGCAGTTGATAGAGTATAATGGTGCATTTTGGAAATAAAGTTTGCTATCCTCCAGTAAGGTAAGACAGTCTTCTCAGCAATTGTATTCCCCTGTCTTGCTATCGGCTATGGAATAATTATATATGGTTGCTTCTATTCTTGTAATTCCATGTTCTCTGGCTAAAGTGTTGGAAAATGTGTCTTTTAATCTCTTATTTGGACAGTCCATGAAATCTATTATATGGTTATTTGACAAATAAATTTGTTGTATATTTTAACCCTTGCGTTAAATGTAAGATACGTGAGGCAATCAATTCCGACTGTATTATTATTATTTACAATTACGTAAGAATTCTCCCGATACATTCCATGTTCACGGAAGTTAAAGTAACTTGTTAAGTAGTTCGGGTAATTCTGTAGACTCTCAGTGAACTTTGTCCACATTTTTGCAATCGAAACAGAGTATAACGGAGAATTTTGGAAGTACAATTTACTATCTTGAAGTAGAGTTATGCAATATTCTAAAGGACTGTAGCCTTTTCCACGGAAATTTCCAATTGGGTAGTTATATCGTAGCTTCTAGTCTGGTAATATCATGCTTCTTGACTAATGCAGAAGAGAGAGTTTCCTTTAATCTTGCGTCTGGGCAGTTGACGAAATCTATAATATGGTTTCCAATGCTCTTGTTAACTCCAGGACTGGTTATTTGAGAAATAAATTTGTTGTATATTTTGACCCTCGCGTTAGATGTGAGCCAAGTAAGGGGTGGGAGTCGCCGAAACTGCTTCGCCTAAAGTAATGGGGTTTTCTTACCTATATGGCGCACCACCACCTCTCTTAACATATATATCTAGGAAATGGAATCCAAACAACACTGGTAGGGATGAACAAAACAGTAACAAAACGCTATTTTTTAATCGTTTTTATTTACAATAATAGTATGTTTAGTATGATACAAACAAATACAAATATTACACAAAATACAACTCTTTCCTTATTTCTATTAGGCGTATGTTCAGTTTTACCTATTTTTATCTTAACTCTATAACTTAGGTCCATTTCTGGAAATTCTCTTTCCATCCAGTAGTTTGAGCAATAGAAGATTCCCGAACTCTCAAACTTTAATATGTAACGAAGTCTCTCTCTGTGTTTAACTTCCTTTATAGCTGTAATGACCGTTTCTGTTCCTTCGACAATTTCTTCTAAGCGCTGGCAAAACCTTAATTTAATACGATCGTTTATCTTCTGCATAGTGATGTTTTTAATTTGGGCTATATCTTCTTGGGTAAAAGGAATATCGTTTCATATCTCCGTAGAGAACTTTAAATTTTCTATCTTAGCCAATGTGTTGCCTTGGTAAGACGTACTATCATTTGTAGTAAATGTTGCAAACGTTTCTTCTGCAGGCAAACTTATTATCTACATACCATTATTATAAAGTATTGTAATATAACCATCTGCAATAAGAGCTGCTCTATTGTTGTAAACACTTAGAAATATATTTTTGTAGTAACACTTTAAGAAGCAGACATTTTTATGGCATCCTTTTCCGCTAACACACCAACATAAGTATATTTGTGTTCATTATTTATGGTAAACGCAGACACATTATATACATCTGCTGGGTCTAGTTTTCTAATCTCTCCCTCAATTGTGTTATCTTCTCTTCTTTCTCCAGTAGACTTCTATATTCTTCCTTTATTGCAATTGTCTTTTCAAGAAAATCCAGCTTCCGCCTCTCGGTATCTAGCTCATCCATTTCCTGTTTTCGTTTCCTTGTCGATGTAATATAAGCTTGCGACAGAGGGTCGATTTCTTTAATCTTATAAGGAGAAAGTTTGTTTGTTTTATTAGTTTTGTTCCTTAGAATTCGTGCAACCAAATTATCTGTAGAGATTAGTCTGGCGTCCTGTATGTCAATATCCTCCGGTATAGTAGAAAATGGGGTGCTGGACCTAGAAAAGTAAGTCTCTCCAGCTTTAATGCAACACTATTGTATAATTCGAACATTGTCCCTGTTCTCCTTTTCTTCTGCAATTTCTATATGGTTAACAGGGAGACAATTGAAGCTGCATGCACAGAAAATGTAATTAAAAACCCTCTCCCATGCGTCGGATTCTTTTGGTAAATTTATTTGTAATCCCGTCAACTTTCTTGTATTGCTGTTACCCCAATAAACATATTGCTGCATATTGTTAAACACAAAACAACAGCTGTTCCAGTCGGCATCCTGTATATCGTCGTAGTGACGTACCTAACATAATACCGTTTATTCGAATTCAATCTGATTAATAATGACAAAGTGCCATTAAAGAGTAAAGTAATGTGGTTTTCTTACCTATGTGATTTAATTGTACGAAGGCATGCTGCTTAAAATTCAATTATATTTTTCTACTATCTTTTTCCCTTCACCGTATATTGATCAATTTTACATTTATTATCATAATGCGAAATTAATATTATGTGCATGTAGTTATTGATCGTTGCAACTATAATATATAATTCAATTCCATATTTATCATAGTCTTCGTGGTGCAGTGGCTAGGTCCGTTTATTATGGATCGGTAGTTGAGAGGTTCAAACACCCGCGGTGGCAGGATCTTTTTTCCTGTTCTAATAAATTGTAGGAAGGTATGCTGTTTACGTCACACTCTCTCTCACACTCACACACACACCCTCTCACACACACACACACACACACATACACGCCGCGCAATATTTATGGCAACGTGTGCATAAGCCCCAATTGTGGTAAAATTGAGAAGATGCCTTAAACATAGTATTGTGTCGAAGAAAAAGCTGTGTGTATAGAAACCATCGATTTACGCTCCGTTTTGTCGGAGGTATGAATCGATATTACTTGTGGCAACGGAACCACAAATATGCTTCAACAGAGAGTGTTTGAAAGAGTTGCCACAACTATCTAGATATGTGATCATGTGTAACTTAGGTTGCCAGAATTATTAGGAAATTGAATGTGTTTGGAAAGCAATGTTGCCATGTTTAATAAAATTACTAGATATACTTAGAAACATTTAATTTCAAGCATTAATCGGTGTTATTTTAATCACATTGTAAGTTTTTACTAAAAATAACTGAAAGTTGAGCATTGGAAGTTACTTTTTGTTATTTTTCAAGCGCATAAGTTTGGTTATCTCATTTTTAACACAAAATTTAATCTTTGACCAACATCTTTCAACTAATATGGGATGTAGCTCAATGCATTTCTCACATTCTCTTTTGTTTGGTACAATTCCCTTCTTAATATTAAGTTTAAAATAATTGCAAACGGCTCCCTTTTCCTGATTCGTCCATGGAACAGGACCTTTTGAAACCTTTTTGGCCTTTTTTTCCTTGGTTACTAAAAAAAAATTAATTATGTTTTAACCAAAAAAATCTCAATCTGAATTGGCCTGTTTTTACAATGCTCCAGTTCCTTCAGATTGTTAATATAATAGTTACATCTCAATTATTTACTGACTGTAGGGTTATCTTCAAAATGATTACCTCTACTTAACGAGCATTTTTAGTATTAAATGAAATTATTACCTATAGTGGTCCGTGGTTTGAGCCATAAAATTAAATGAAAAGATTCAACATAGATATATTCTTTTTAGTTGTGAGGATGATAAATTGTATATATAAATATATATATATATATATATATATATATATATATATATATATATTAGTAAGTTTTACACATTTCTCTATAGAAATGTGAAAATTTTGAAGCATTTCGTAAATCACAACTGGATTATTTTATATATTACCGACAGTTTTTTAGTTTTGATTTAAGATTGTTCAAATAATTACTTACATTTTGTTTTGTGAATGGACTGTAGAATGCTTTCATCGTTATCAATTCCTGTTTCACCTTCCGGTTCAGCTTCTGGTTCTTCTTCCTCATCTTATTATAAATTAGGCAGATCTATAAAATGAATAGATACCTTAGTTTAAATAAATTACATATATTTATTGAGGAAACAATTAATTTGATACTACTTAAATGAAACAAAATATTACCTTTAATTTCTATTTCGTCAATAGATTGTCCAGCATACTTGTTTACTTCACCTTTATCTACAGCTATAAGCAATCGACTCACTTTGGTGAGTTTAATCGCACTTTCGTGCATTCTGTAGAAATCAGGATGTACTTTGATGTCATGACCTAAGTGACGAGCTAACCAGTCATATTGATTTTCTGACATGTCAAATAGTTGACATACAGTTGCTACGTATTTACGCAACTTTGTTCCTGTTATTGCTAAAGGATTCTGCAAATCAATTTCCTCACATATTTTTTTTCAAGCAATCATGCCCCCTAAGATTTGAATTAGATGGGCTAGATCTGGCGAAAATATATAAATTCTGACTTGAAATACCACATGTAACTCTATGCTGGATCAAAATATCAATAGACTGTTTCGTATTTGGAGTTAGAATTACTGGGACTTTTTTGCCGCGTTTTCCTTCAATTTCTACTAGTGTCAATGATTCAGCCAGTTTTTTTTCGATTATTGTGAGAGAATTTTTGATTTCGTCCGTATTTTGCTCTGCCCAAGTTGGTCGGGAAATATAATCAGTTAGCTTCATTTTTGCTGCTCCGCCCGATCTGCGTTTATTGAACAATATTATTCTAGCTAAAGTTAATGTTGCAAGCCGTGTCCACTTATAATTATTAGTGCAGTCTTCTGTTAATTCCTGTTTAGCCTTTAACAGGTTTGTATCGATATAATTACTGAGTTTCACTAAGTCTGTCGTAATTGGTAAAAGTTGAGTGGAATTCAACTTTCTTCGATAAAGTGTGGATATAGCATTGGAGGATATACGTATGCTCCATTCCATTTTCATCAGCTGAAGGAATGATAACAGTGACTTGTTTTTTTTCATATTTCCTGCTCTTAAAGCACTCTCTGAATAGCCACACATTTTTTAAGAGCATAACCCAATTTTAAAGCTAAACTTGGAGTGTGAAATTCTGGTCTACAGTTACTACTACCTGCCATAGTCATACTTATGTCTTTAGTTGCTTGAACAACCACATCGAATTTCTCAGGTACCAGAAAATCGCCAAGCGTTTTGGACACACTATTAGTTAATTTCTTAAGGGACATAACTAAACGAGCTAGCTGCCTCTTCGTTTGTCTTATTAACTTGTTATGAGTATCACCATATTTCTCGTACTGCATGGCTCCATATTTCAATATCAAAATATCATTATTGCAGGTGCTACCAATTTCATCGTTTTTAAACTTTGCTATTATTGAATTTGTGAAATCTTTAGTAAAACCAATTCCGAATATATCAGCCACAAGAGCATTGCTTTCGGCTATAACATGACGGGCTTCTTTCGGGTCATCAATATTAACTTTTTCCTTACATGTATATTTCACATGATGCCAAATATGTTTTTTTTAATAAAAATCCTAGACAATTGGGACAAGGACCATAATTGATATCACTAACAAATTTTGCTTCATCTGCTGTTGGCCGTCTAATTACTATCAGCTGGCCTTTTTTTGTAGAAATAACGTTGCAATTGTGGTAAAAGTCGCCCACCCTAATCAATTCTAAGAAAGCTTGCTTCCTCTTTTGGGAACTTTTGGGATGAAGTAAACATTTAATTACTTCTGATTCCTCGGAATGAACGATTTCAAAATGTCTGGCCATAAGTATAACTTGCTTACTACAGTAGTAACAAGCATGCATCTTATTTCTGACTCTTTTGCCACTTTTTCTAATTGCTGCATTTATTTCAATATCATTCCGACAATTTTTTGTTCTGTAGGTCATGGACTTATCAGTAAGCTGAGAACTGCTTGTTGTACCTCCACTGTCACGATTTTTAAATTTGTTACTAAATTTGTCAGTAGTCTCAGAGTGTGTTTTTAACGTATCACATCGTGGTGGATCTTTATTATCCAAATTATTAGAAGTATTTTCAGATAATTCAGTTACGTTAACGGTTTTATTTCCATTATGGGTTAGGAGTAAATCTTTACTATCTAAAGCTTCATTATCACAATCAGATATGTCAACAGGTATTTGGCTTTCACTATAGTTTAGGCTTGTAAGATACTTGTTTATTACAAAACTTTTATCGCTTTGATTACTTTGAGTTAATACATTCAAATTTTCCTTGTTAATTACGATATTTTGAATAACGTGTATCTTGGTCGATGGCGGACTGTCTGAACAGTGAGACGATGGAATATATTCGCTGCCACTAGTTTTAGGTTCACTTTCAGGTGAATCTGGAAAAATTGGGATTAAATATTGATACAAATTAAAACGCTACTTATGAAATACGCGACATTTTCACTCCTAGAGATAATATCTATTTCTTAGAACCGGTGATAATTGTAACAGATACTGATAAAGTTATTGGTAGGCAAAGCGATTATTTCCAAAATGAAGTAAGTGATTACAATATAATATAAAATGAATGTAGTAAAGTATGACATTTGCAATATTTTAGTCTACAGTAACAACAGTTGATGCATTGGTATTGTCGTAGCATTTTAACCTAAATCAATCATACCCCACCCACTCCATAAGGGCGGGGCCCTACACCATTGAATAATAAATTTTTGGATAACATTTTTTAGCATAACTACGTAGAATGCGATTCCAAATTTAAAAATTTATCTTTTCGACTATTTTACAAATCCACCCCCACCCCCAACCTAAGGAGGTGGAAGGGGGACGACCGATATAGGTTGGAATGAAAAATAATCATTCATCAATACATTCCTGTGAAATTTTTTTTATCAAATATGGATGTATGCTAGACCCGAGAGTCCAACACCATCGAATAATCAATTTTTTTGATAACATTTTTTTGCATAACTTTATAAAAAAAAATTATCAGAATGAAATTTCAGGTGTATACGTAGAAAATTACGTAGAATTTGCTTCCAAATTAAAAAATTTATTTTTACGACTATTTTACAAAGTCACCCCCCCCCGCCACAGGGGGTGGGTGGGAGATGACTGATTTAGGTTGAAATGCAAAAAAAATCATTCATCAATACATTCCTGTGAATTTTGTTTATCAAATATGGAAGTATGCTAGACCCGAGAGTCCTACACCATTGAATCATCAATTTTTTGATAACATTTTTTTGCATAACTTTATAAGAAAAAAGTTATCGAAATGAAATTTCAGGTTTATACATGAAAAACCACGTAGAATTTACTTCCAAATTTAAAAATTTATTTTTACGACTATTTTACAAAGTCACCCCCACCCCCGCCACAGGGGGTGGGTGGAGGATGACTGATTTATGTTAAAATGCAAAAAAAAATTCATCAATACATTCCTGTGATTTTTTTTATCAAATATGGAAGTATGCTAGACCCGAGAGTCCTACACCATTGAATAATCAATTTTTTTGCATAACTTTATAAAAAAAAAGTTGTCAAAATGAAATTTCAGGTGCATACGTGAAAAATTACGCAGAATTTGCTTCGAAATTTAAAAATTTATTTTACGACTATTCTACAAAGTAATCAGATGACTGATTTAGGTTAAAATGAAAAATAATCATTCGCAATACATTCCTGTGAATTTTTTTCATCAAATATGGAAGTATGCTAAACCCGAGAGTCCTACACCATTGAATCATCCATTTTTTGATAACATTTTTTTGCATAACTTTATAAAAAAAAGTTATCAAAATGAAATTTCAGGTGTAATCGTAAAAAATTACGTAGAATTTGCTTCCAAATTCAAAAATTTGTTTTACGACTATTTCACAAAGTAACCCCTACCCCCGCCATAGGGGGTGGGTGAGGAATGACTGATTTAGGTTAAAATGAAAAATAATCATTCATCAATACATTCCTGTGAATTTTTCTCATCAAATATGGAAGTATGCTAGACCCGAAAGTCCCACACCATTGAATCATCAATTTTTTGATAACATTTTTTCGCATAACTTTATAAAAAAAGTTATCAAAATGAAATTTCAGGTTTATACATGAAAAATCACGTAGAATTTGCTTCCAAATTTAAAAATTTATTTTTACGACTATTTTACAAAGTCACCCCCACCCCCGCCACAGGGGGTGGGTGGAGGATGACTGATTTATGTTAAAATGCAAAAAAAAATTCATCGATACATTCCTGTGATTTTCTATCAAATATGGAAGTATGCTAGACCCGAGAGTCCTACACCATTGAATAATCAATTTTTTTGCATAACTTTATAAAAAAAAATTTGTCAAAATGAAATTTGAGGTGTATACGTGAAAAATTACGCAGAATTTGCTTCCAAATTTAAAAATTTATTTTACTACTATTCTACAAAGTAACCCCCACCTCCGCCATAGGGGGTGGGTGGGGGATGACTGATTTAGGTTAAAATGAAAAATAATCATTCGCAATACATTCCTGTGAATTTTTTTCATCAAATATGGAAGTATGCTAAACCCGAAAGTCCTACACCATTGAATCATCCATTTTTTGATAAAATTTTTTTGCATAACTTTATAAAAAAAAGTTATCAAAATGAAATTTCAGGTGTAATCGTAAAAAATTACGTATAATTTGCTTCCAAATTCAAAAATTTGTTTTACGACTATTTTACAAAGTAACCACTACCCCCGCCATAGGGGGTGGGTGGGGGATGACTGATTTAGGTTAAAATGAAAAATAATCATTCATCAATACATTCCTGTGAATTTTTTTGAACAAATATGGAAGTACGCTAAACCCGAGAGTCCTACACCATTGAATCATCCATTTTTTGATAACATTTTTTTGCTTAACTTTATAAAAAAAAGTTGTCAAAATTAAATTTCAGGTGTATACGTAAAAAATTACGTAGAATTTGCTTCCAAATTCAAAAATTTGTTTTACGACTATTTTACAAAGTAACCCCTACCCCCGCCATAAGGGGTGGGTGGGGGATGACTGATTTAGGTAAAATGAAAAGTAATAATTCATCAATACATTCCTGTGAATTTTTTTTATCAAATATGGAAGTATTCTAGACCCGAGAGTCCTACTTCATTGAATAATCAATTTTTTTGCATAACTTTATAAAAAAAAGTTATCAAAATGACATTTCAAGTTTATACATAAAAAAACACGTAGAATTTGCTTCCAAATTTAAAAATTAATTTTCACGACTATTTTACAAAGTCACCCCCACCCCCGCCATAGGGGGTGGGTGGGGGATGACTGATTTAGGTTAAAATGCAAAAAAATCATTCATCAATACATTCCTGTGAATTTTTTTTGTCAAATATGGAAGTATGCTATACCCGAGAGTCCAACACCATTGAATAATCAATTTTTTTGCATAACTTTATAAAAAAAAGTTGTCAAAATGAAATTTCAGGTGTATACGTAAAAAATTACGTAGAATTTGCTTCCAAATTCAAAAATTTGTTTTACGACTATTTTACAAAGTAACCCCTACCCCCGCCATAGGGGGTGGGTGGGGGATGACTGATTTAGGTAAAATGAGAAGTAATTATTCGTCAATACATTCCTGTGAATTTTTTTTATCTAATATGGAAGTATGCTAGACCCGAGAGTCCTACGTCATTGAATAATCAATTTTTTTGCATAACTTTATAAAAAAAAGTTATCAAAATGAAATTTCAAGTTTATACATAAAAAAGCACGTAGAATTTGCTTCCAAATTTAGAAATTTATGTTTACGACTATTTTACAAAGTCACCCCCACCCCCGCCACAGGGGGTGGGTGGGGGATGACTGATTTAGGTTAAAATGCAAAAACATCATTTATCAATACATTCCTATGAATTTTTTTTATCAAATATGGAAGTATGCTAGACCCGAGAGTCCTACATCATTGAATAATCAATTTTTTTGATAACATTTTTATGCATACCTTTATAAAAAAAGTTGTCAAAATGAAATTTCAGGTGTATACATAAAAAATTACGTAGTATTTGCTTCCAAATTTGAAAATATATTTTTACGACTATTTTACAAAGTCACCCCCACCCCCACCCCCGCCATAGGGGGTGGGTAAGGGATGACTGATTCAGGTAAAAATGAAAAATAATCATTCATCAATACATTCCTGTGATTTTTTTTTATTAAATATGGAAGTATGCTAGACCCGAGAGTCCTACGTCATTGAATAATCAATTTTTTTGATAACATTTTTGTTGAATTGCTTTATAAAAAAAGCTATCAAAATGAAACTTTAGGTGTATACGTAAAAAATTACGTAGAATTTGGTTCCAAATTTAAAAATCTATTTTTACGACTATTTTACAAAGTCATCCCCACCCCCGCCCTTAGGCGGTGGATGGCGGAGGATTCATGTTGAAATGAAAAATAATCATTCATCAACACACTTCTGTGAAAAAAATATTGTTTTATCAAATATGGAAGTATGCTAGATTGCTAGACCCGAGAGCCCTACACCACCTGCTTTAGTATTATGAATATAAATATTTTGAATTGAATAGTCAACTAAAACTCTTACATACTTACCTTTTAAAGTGGTCTCATTACATAGCATGTGTTTGGAATCTAACACGTGTTCACGTTCTTCTTCATCAAGACATTTTGTGGATTCATATTTTGGAAGAAATATTAGGTTATTTTGTAACTTGTCACATGATCTGGTTTCGACCAAATGCTGTTTTGTTTTTGATGAAATTTCATTAACAGCATTTATTTTGTTAACAGCGTTTTTCAGTTTTTGTAGTCTCGTTTTGTACATGTTATATATATATATATATATATATATATATATATATATATATATATATATATACAGGGTGTCCTGGGACTAATAGGAGCGTATAATCTGAGCTAAAATAATGTTAGTACTTCATATAAACTTTTACTATGCAGGCCCTCGTTTTCGAGTTATAGGCCTCCAAAGTTTTAATTTTGAATTTGGTTTTTATTTGTATTTTTTGTACTAGTTATTTGATCTTTATAAAATTTACGGCAAAGCTATAATGTATGTGTATGTTTATTTTGGTAAGGTGAACAGATTTACAGTAGTGCATTGAAGCCAGGGACGGACTACTCGCTATGGTTAGTGATCCAAAAATTTTGCAGGTACGGCACACCCTGTATGAAATTATCGAAATTCACCTCCCCACACATTAAGTTAACGAAAAGATACTCTTGTTGGAATTCGATAAAATGAGCCGTTTGGCTAATATTTACAGTTTTATTAATGCACTACGTACCAGTTTACGCATTCACCATTTTTATAAGTACACAACGAGGTAAAACTAACTTTTAATAGATGTCCAATATTTAGCTAGAGTACTACAAAAAGATAATTTAACGATAGCAGAAGATGACAAACATTAGCGACTTATTAATTGGAAAGTTGGTAAAAACTTTTTATAAGTGTTTTTACCGTTTATCAAGTCACCATAGGATTAGTTGTCAAACGTTGTGTAGAATAGTTCGTAGTCAGTACTTATCAATAATTCATCAGTCCTTAATTTAACAGTTACAATAGCAGAATTCGCTTTTATTGAGTACGCAGATAAACATCTAATGTATGGACTGGCTTCTCGAAACTGTTTAGAGGCCAAAAGGCTTTATGAAGAACATTTTGCAAACAGAGCATTGCCAGACAGACGAATGTTTGGGCGTATTGATCTCAGGTTACGAGAAACAGGTATGAATAAGTAAATGTAATTTTCCATGTATACAAAACAAAATTTTGAATTTTAGGAAGATTTTCGCCAGAAAAAGCTGGAGAAGGTCCAGTACGAAGCAAGCGTACTGTGGCAGTTGAACAAGACTTGTTAAATGCAGTTGATAATGAACCATCGAGTTTTAGAAAATTATCAAGAGAACATAACGTCTCGAAATCAGTTGTTCATCGCGTCCTAAAAGAACAGCTGTTATATCCTTTTCACATGAAAAAAGTACACCGTATGACAGTGGCTGATTATCCTGCACGACTTGAGTATAGCCAGTGGTTTCTGCGACAACAACAAGCAGACAACACATTTATTAGTAACGTTCTCTTTACGAACGAATCCGGTTTCACCAGAGATGGAATCATAAATTCTCATAATATGCATTTATGGGAGGATGTGAATCCACATGGCATTATCCAAACTAGGATCCAGCATAGATTCATGGTTAATGTTTGGCAGGAATAGTTGGCAATCATTTTATACAGCCATACTTTATTGACGGTACTCTGACCGGTCAGAGATATTTGGAGTTTTTGCAAAATGAGTTATGGAACCTGTTTGATGATGTGCTACTACAAACTCGTAGGAATTTATGGTTCATGCATGATGGGGCCCCTCCTCATTTCAGTTTAGATGTACGACAGCATTTACACACAAGGCTTCCTAATAGATGGATTGGTCGTGGAGGCCCTTTTCAATGGCCACCGCGATCAAGAGACGTTAATCCTATGGATTTCTTTCTCTAGGGTTATCTCAAAAGTAAGGTATACGCAACACCTGTGCAAACAAGGCAAGATTTAATATACAGAATTGTGTTACACTACAATGTTATAAGAAATAGTGTGGGATTGCTCTTTCAAGTGCAAAGAAACAACCTTCGTAGACTTAGAATGTGCGTGGAAGTGGGAGGAGCTCATATTGAACATTTATTAGAATAACGTTAGTTTTTGTTGTTGTTTAGGAATTAGTTTTAGTCTAATGTTTTATAACTTGTGTTTTTTGAGGTTTTCTTAATGGTTTAATAATGTTGTGTTCGTAATTTTGATTAAAAGCAAGTAAATTCTGGACATCGTGTTAATAAGTTAGTTAGATAGATTTGTACGTAGTGCATTAATAAAACTGTAAATATTAGCCAAACGGCTTATTTTATAGAATTCCAACAAGAGTATCTTTTCGTTAGCTTAATGTGTGGGGAAGTGAATTTCGATAATTTCATACAGGGTGTGCCATACCTGCAAAATTTTTGCATCACTAACCATTGCGAGTAGTCCGTCCCTGGCTTCAATGCACTACTGTAAATCTGTTTACCTTACCAAAATAAACATACACTTACATTATAGTTTTGCCGTAAATTTCATAACGATCAAATAACTAGTACAAAAAATAAAAATAAAAACCAAATTCAAAATTAAAACTTTGGAGGCCTATAACTCGAAAACGAGGGCCTGCATAGTAAAAGTTTATATGAAGTACTAACATTATTTTGGCTCATATTATACTCTCCTGACTTTTTTCCCATTAGTCCCGGGACACCCTGTATAGACTTGAATGTGCTGATTGTGAAGCAGCCTACATACGTAGATCTTGTACATCTTTGAAAGCTCGCTCATCTGAACGTTTAAATCCAAGTAAGAATTATTCTTTTGGACATCATTTGAGATTCAATAATCATAACTTTACTTCCAATAGACATTCAAAATTTTACATGAGGTCACTAATAGAAATTTCAATAGATTAGATTTTCTTGAGGACATATTCATAAATAATGAACTGTTGGCAACAACCTTTGTTTAAACACCCACGTTAATTTGAATGGATTTCACATTCCACTTCACAGAAGGTTGAGGTACTGAATTTAAACAAACTTATCAAACGTTTTGCACTTGTTAGTTATTAAGAATTTGATTATTTCTCTTCATCTGTTGTAGCTTAGCGTGATTTCAATTTTCAGTTTTCTTCTGTATTCTGATTCATAATTTGAAACGTTTAACACATTATGATACGAAAAAGTTTGGTTATTCATTCATTGATGCATTTTTATTCAGCGGGGCTTACGTGGCAATGTCCCTGGATTTAATATCTTGTCGTTTTGAATTGATTGACCCGTGTCGACCGTCATCTGTTCATTGCCATTTATTCTTTGTATTGAGTTCTGTCGTATTGGTGTTGCCAAATCTATTTAATACTCCATTTTATTTGGATCATAGACACATTTCTGAATATATGTTTTCTTTGCATTGATAAATAAGTTAACTTGTATCCTTTGAGTATATTTATTGTGATTATTGCATTCCATGGTTGAGAAATTATATTTGATAATTTTGATTGAGGATAGACATACTCACTTGTTGGGTCTCTTAACTTAATGTTTGGGTTGGGTTCTCATTACACCGACGTTAATGAAGTTCTGAGGTCTGAATTTTAAGAAAATTATCAAACCTCCCACACTCACTGCTAGTTATTATGAATTTTGTTAGTTCTCTTAATTTGTTGTAGGTTGGTATTATTTTAATTTTTTGGACTCTTCTTGAATCTTGTTCATAATTTTAAACCTTTTAACACACTTTGGTTTGAAAATGTTTTGTCCCTAATTTAGTTGTTTCATTGTCGACGAGTTGTTTTGCTGATTGGTGGAGTTCTGTCCCCATTAGACGGGGCTTAATATTGTCTTTTGGGTTTGACTTCTCGTTCGAGTTACACTTTAGATCTGTTACTCCTCACCTATTGTCTCTGTTCTTGATTCAGTGGGGTTTATGTATCATTATTTCAGGAATTAAGGTCCTGTCGTTTTGAAAAGATTGTCCCGTGTCGACCGTCAATTATTCATTGCCATTCTTTCTTTGCACTGAGTTGTGATGTATAAGTGTTGTCAAAACTATTTTATATGGATCATACACATATCATGAACGGATGCATTCTTACTTGGTGAGTTTCTTAACTTAATGTTTGGGTTAGGTTCACATTACAACGACCTTAATTAGTCGAGTTGGAGTTGTGTTTCAAGTTCGTTTTTCATAAAGCTTTGTTGTTGCTCCTTATCACGGTTCCTTTATTCAGGTTGGTTTTCATCACACAGTTCTTTTTATCTGTGTCTTTTGTCCGTGGTTTAGGTGACCAAAATTTTCAATTCTGTAATCTTCAATTCTTGGAATTAGTTGTTTCATGTCAACGGGATTTCCTGCCGTTCATTCCATGTATGCAATTGTAAGCGGCAACTAGTAGACATTATTGAGAGAGAATATTGTTAAAATTATGATTTATATTGGAATGAAAAGTTCTTTGTTGATTAAAAATAGTGTTGAGTCGATTTCCCGGTTGGCCTTGAGGTATAAAACTTGGATGTTGTCTAATTATAGATGGGCGATTTCGATTTTGATGGTTATTTTGAAATTGTGTCATTTGTGGAAAATGATGGTCTGTTTGGTTTTGTGAGTCCAGATTTGGCCTGAAGGAACCCTGAGCTCAATTTTGAGATTGTATTTGACGTATGTGACATTCATTCATAGCATGTCCTATTCTATGACAAAAAATGTACTACTGTTTTGAAACATTTTGGCTACGTCTACGAATAGGTAGTTATTTGTACTACGATTACTTTGATGTTAGTGGTTTTCATGTTAGGTCAATTGAAGTTCTCTTGTGACTCGTCAAATAGCTGATTGAACACTTATTTGATCACTAGCTCTAATACTTTGACCAATTTTTGAATCTAGACCGGTTAATAAAGTATTTAAAATTAATGATTCTATGAGATGTCTTTATGATACATTTGATTTGTTGTTAAGTGTGTTGTTCACTAATAGCTGAATACGTTTTGGCTTCTAGAGTTTGTAATCTCGCAACAAAAATTAAAGGCGATTCGTTCGGTAATTGTTTCATTCATTGAAGATACCGAATGAATGAATTTGAGTCGCGAGAATCTTCAAAGAGAGTTTTTGATAATGTTTTGATTTCTTCCCAATTTGAAGGGTTTCTGGTTTATTTGAAGACTTATAAGGACTTTTTTGTCATTGTCGACCATTTTATAAGCTGTTTCACAATCATAAAAGTATTCAAGAAAATTTGATAACCGTCATATTCCAGGAATATAGAAAATATTCCGGAAAATCTGTAAGGTTCTAAATTTGATGCCTGATCGCCTGATTTAAAAAAATCATACCAAACAGGAATAAATTTCATGAAATCCATAGCCAGTTAAAATTGGGGAGCAGACTAAAATACATTATTACATGCATATAAATCTTTAGTTAGATCTGAACTAGACAATGGTGCCGTAGTTTACGCATCCGCTAAAACGTCAACATTAAAAACGCAGTTCTACGAATAACTACGTCTTAAGCTTTTAACGCAAACACCCATGTCTTTAATATTCTTCAACAATCGCTAGCAATAAGGAGCACCCAACTTATACAAATACGTCCACAGATCGCTTTCAGGAGACATACATTACAATAAGATTAAATCCTCTGTTTAACGAAAGATTTAGAAGAAACCTTAATGAATTACAACTTGAATTTCTCAACTTTTTCACAGTAAATATCTAAACTTCTCCACCCTGGTTAATTCTCATACCGAGAATCAATTCCAACCTCAATTTATTGAAGAAAGGGATACACCATCTAACATGATTCTTCTTCTCACTATCGGATGTTTGCTACTATCACAGCAATCCGGACCTTGTTTACTGCAGCTCTGAACAGTTGAACATCGCTACAGTTAAACCAATTCTTCAGATTCTTAAGCGCCTTCCAATGCTCCGCTTTCCACCAATCTTTCCCTGTACTTTCAGTTGGAAAAGTGTGTATTTCTGTCCTCTCATTATATGACCCAGGTATTGAAGCTTTCTATTTTTCACGGTGTTAATCATTTCACACTCCTTCTGCATCCGGTTCAGTATTTCGGCATTAGTAACTCTATCGAACCATGGAATGAGCCACATTCTATGGTAACACAACATTTCGAATGCTTGTAGTTTGTCGATGTTGTTTTTCTTGAGGGTCCATGCTTCAACCCGATATAAGAGAGTGGAAAAAACGTAACAACGCAGCATCCTCATCCCATGTTAATATTTCGACTCGTAAATAACTTCTTCATCTTTGCAAATGTTGATCTTGTTGTCTCTATCCTCGTTCTCATTTCTCTTTTCTGGTCACCCGATGGTTCTATCCAGGTTCCTAGATATTTATATGTCGACACATTCTCTATCGCGGTGTTTGCCACCATCAGGTTCGCGTGGTTCAGATCTTGAGGGAATTTTGTAACTACCATTATCTTGCTTTTCTTAAAGTTAATTTTTAGCCCCTATTCAGTACATCGATCATTTAATTTTTCTAAAAGTTGCTGTGGGTCTCCAAGGATGCTCGTTAACAAGACGGTGTCATCAGCATACCTCATATTATTAATTACTTCTCCATTTATCACTATTCCCACTGACTCATCTTCTAGGGTTTCCCTAAAAATAGCTTCGCTATAGAGGTTAAATAGAAGCGGTGATAGGATGCAACTTTGTCTTACACCACGACGAATTTCCATTTCTTCTGTTGGTTGGTTTTCTACCATTGTATTAGTTTTTTGGCCCCAATATAGATTACTAATTATTCTAACGTCGTCGGAGTCAATGTTTTTGCTGACGAGCAGCTGATGTAACTTGTCAAGTTTCACATCATCAAAGGCTTTCTCGAAATCGATAAAACATGCATACACCTCTTGGTTTATATCGAGACCGCGCTGGAAAATAACGTTAATCCCAAAAAGCGCCTCTCGTGTTCCAAGTCCTTCGCGGAATCCAAACTTTGTGTTGTTTATGTCTTCCTCTAATCTTTTGTAAATTCTTTTGTAAATGATCTTTAAGAACAACTTCAAGGTGGAGCTCATAAGTGCGATGGTTCGGTAATCTGAGCATTCTCTTGGATTCGGTTTCTTTAGCATGAGCACAAAAGTCGATGATAGTCACTGTTTAGGAATTCCTCCCTTATCGGAAATGCGGTTAAAGAGGTCCAGAAGAATATCCACCACATCATCGTCAAAGAGTTTGATAAGCTCCATGGTTTTCCGATCAGGACCAGCAGCCTGACCGGGTTTCATAGTTTCCAGTGCATAAAGTAACTCCGATCTTAATATTTTTGAGTGCACATTGCATGATTATTAGACCAGTTTTGGAGGTCTTTCATCGTCGAACAGTTCCGACAGGTATGCTTTCCACCTTTCAAGTTTGTCCTCCACGTCAGATATTATACGTCCATTTGTATCCTTGATATTATTACTGGCTGCCTTAACCCTGTTACATCCAGCCATTTCCTTTATCTTTTTGTGCATATGAAAGCTGTCAAATTTCTTTTCTAGTACTTCTATTTCCTCACATTGAGCTGCTAGGTATTCTTCTTTTGCTTCCTTAATTTTTCTCTGTACTGCTTAATTCAGTTTCCTATACTCTTCTTTGTTGCCTTTGCTCTTTCTTCTTTCCTCCATAAGATCTAGAATTTCTGATGTCATCCAGGGCTTTTTCTTAGTTCTTTTGTTTCTTAGATATTTTTCAGCTATTTCTAGCTCTGTTTGTATTTGCTTCCACTTTTCATCTACACTACTTACATCTTATGCACCAATATCTCTCATACATTCGTTAACCTATTTCTTAACTGTATCATGAAGTTCTGAAGGAGTTTTGGATCTATATAGCTGCTTAGACGTTTTGTTATCCTTTCCATCCTTATACTGAGCTTAGCTATAACCGGGTTGTGGTCGGAATTAATGTCAGTACCCGGGTAGGCTTTAGCAGCTTTGACAGAGTTCTTATAGCGATTGTTAATGAGGATGTAATCTATTTGGTTTCTAACTATATTTCCTGGCTTGTCCGCAGGGGATTTCCTGGTGTAAAATCTACGATCATTACATGATTAAACAGTCTTTTTTAAATAAATAGAAAACTACTGGACCCACTATATAATATTCACTGACGCTTCCAAATCATCAGACGGTGTAGAAGAATCCATCCTCCCCCCAAACGCATCCATAAAATTTAATTTCAAACCGATCACTTCTGCATACACTGGACTGCAAGAAAGAAGTACATTTCAGCAAATACAGCGGAGACTCTAGGTGAAAACATGATCGTTGAATATACTGTTACGAAGTCGCACACTGGTTTAGGCCTTGAATCCAGCTCGATCTAATATGATACATAAACATTTTGGTGGGAGCGCACCGATTTCTGGGAAGGACTATTTATTTTTTGTGATTGTTTTTCAATATATATGAGACTATCTACGAGCGGCAAGTTAGTATACAATTTATTCTGATAATTAACCGGCGTGAGTATTTGAACAGTGAACAGTGTATTTGATATAACTTAGAATTAACTGTATACATGAACGAAACATAACTGAATATTGTATAAATAAATCATGTAAGTGGGTATACTGTGCGAAGAAATTTATCGCACTACTTGTGCTAAAGACAATTCAAAAAAAATAAGAGAAAACGTTACATGTCTGTCAGCTATGGGGTAATATTAACAAATAGTTACGTAAAAATGGCCAAGAGACTAAGTGAACTGAAAGTAACGGAACTAAGAGCAAAATTGGAATATGGCGGGTTGGAAACGTCAGAAAGAAGAGTGAATTAGTAGAAATACTTAAAATGGCACTGGATAGTAACGGCTTGGATCCAGAAACATTCTATTCAAAGACGAGCTCACCACCTTAGTCTCGTCAATTTCTGATATGTAGAACGATGTTTCTGCTATCATGGACATTTCCGCTAATATTGACGAGAAAATTTCAACTATGAAGAACGACATTTCTGCCGATATCTTATCAATGAAAAATTACATTTCTGCTGACGTTTAAAATTAAATATCGACTCTATAATCTTATACTGAGGATGAAATAACAACGGTGGACGAGAAAATCAAGAAGTTTGAAAGATGACAAATTTAAGAACTCAAGACACACCAGCGAACAAAAAGAAGATCAAACAAATAAAACGCTACATGCCAGCAGCACATCCTAAGATAGAAGATATTGGCAGTTTTGCCAGAGTCAAGGCCCAACATTCGACGGAAAGACATCGTAAACCATGTAACGCGTGTGTATTAAAACAAATCAATACCCAACCATACGTTATTTATAGTTACCCCAAAAGGAAATAGTTATATTCATATTATGAAACGTTATAAACCAGAAAATAGACTACTTACACTCAGTTGGTTTCGGCATAGCGTGAAACAACGGGTAACTACGTATAGTTAAACATTTAAATAATAAAATATTCCAAATGCCAAGCTTTTGAAGAAAACCCATGTTAAAGTTCACAGATCTCTTCCACTCATATTCAACAAACTTTATTTTTCATTTAAGTATTTGTAGATATTCAATATTTATTGGGCATATATCGTTCGGAGTTCACTTGTACGCTGTTTATAAAGTGAAGAAATAGTAATAGATACGTCATGGAAACATAAAAGATTTATTAATCACCTCAATACATATTGAAATTTGAACTAATAAAACATACATCAGTAAGTTGATTAAATTATATCGAAGAACTTTTTCACCTTAAACAGTACGGCTATGTTTATATTGGTACTATCACTCTGGCCTCCTTATCAGAAATGCTTATGTGAAATATCCAGTCAACCTTCCTGACCTTGATTTTATTTGTCCAGATGGTCAAGTCCTCTTCTTCGCTCATAAACGATTGGAACAGGTTTTGTTGGAGATATTGGTTTTTGTTTGGTTATGAACTCGAAAACCACATGGCGATACTGTGGGTATTTATTACGTTGTTTTACGGCTCTGCGATTTCGAGAAATATCCAACGAATCGGTGATAACCTGCTGCAGGATTTCATGATAGTTCATGGATGAGAGGACTGATTCGTCAAACCCCACATGAGGTCACCCACCATCTAAGGTAAGTCTTGATCTAGTATCTATCTCCCCCCTCAAGAATGTTCCAACCGCTCTTGCAAATCGTGATTCCTTTTCAGACCTTCTTTTTTCCATGTTATATACTATAACTGGCTTGATGATATTGGCGTAATTCGCTGTCCCACTACCACCAAAATCAAGTAAGATTTGCTCAAATAATTGAATCGTTAAGAACTACAGTTTGAGGGACCTTCAGTGTCAATTTGTAGAGAATGCTTATCGTACCTGATGTATGGGGGATCCGGATGCCTTAGTTAAATTTAATTTTAGTCATAAGATATACGTTTATACTATTAATCAAATACCTGTGATCCCGGAAGTATACTTTGGCGGAATATCTATTTTTAATAACTTCATAAATGCAATCACTCCCATTTTATTAGTTTTTATTGTTTGGCAATTGGTATTATACGGTAAATTATTAGTTCCTCCTATACCGATTAATCAACGAATTTTATTTTTCTGTAACTTGGAACTATTAGTACAGACAAGTGTAATTAGAGGTGGTCTTGACCCACCCACTCTCCGTAGTCGAGTAGCCCGGAGCACAAATTTACCGATACAGCATTAAAACCGCCTCTTCTTGGAGCCCTATCTGGTCAACATAGAGAGGCAGTTAAAACGTGATTCAAAGAAAAAAAGAAAGAAAGCTGAGTACTTACGATTTGTATCCGTTATTATGTAAGTTTCTATATATTTATATGTTTCCAAATTCCTGATCGTTTCAACTGATTTTAGGCTAGCAGCAGAAATCCCCTTAATGTAGAAACCGTTTTTATTTTTTTTTGGTTTGTCGTAAAATATTCTCAAGAAGGAAGGTATGTTATTTCCCAGAATAAATAAATAAATAAAATTATTCACTTCACGTTTGATATTTAATTATCTGCTTTTTTTCAGGCTATTATATGGTTTACAAAGATTATCGAATAATTCTATAATTCACATTAAAATGTATGAGCATGATGCAATTGCAAGAGGTGAACAAGTGATACTATCCATTTCGTAGTTGGAGTGAATGGATATGAGTTCTAATTTGAATAAAACCGTAACTATTCTTATGTATTAAAACAAATACATTCATATTAGTGTATAAGCAAACAAAATTCACTTGAAATCACATAATGACAAGTTAAAAAAAATTACTGATAAATAGTCTTTATTTTTGGATGAATAAATTTTTCACATTACTAAATCCACAAAAAATACATAACCTTCTTCAACGTAAGTTCTAATCCAGTGCTCAGCTTGAGATAGAAGGTCGGGATAAATTGGGAAAAGATGATCCTACCTTCGCTACCAATTAACCATATGGGTGGAACTCTTTCAATATCTGCTTTGGTATATTTTTTTTTAATTCCATTTTTATTGTCGCATCAACCATGTCGGTTATTAGCGATAAAGATTATTTTACAAGGTTTTGATTACATTAATTTCAGTAAGATATCGAACTAATACATTTATGTCACAGTTTTGTCCTAATACCGATTTCAACGTGTTTGGTATATTGTTTTTCACTCGGGCGTCCTCATATCTGGGACACTCAATCAGAATATGTTTTACTGTTATCTGCTTGGAACATGTAGTACACTGAGGCATTTCTGTCCTGGCAAGTAAATGTTGATGCGTCAGTTTAGTGTGCCCTATCCTTAGTCTTGTCAGTAGTACTTGGTTGCGCCGCCTGTTTGGTATTGTATTCCAGGGTTTCACACTGGGTTTCACCTCGCGTAATTTTGCTTTCGAATCAAGCCACTGATTTTGCCACGCACTTATCGCTTTTTCTTTCACGGTATGCTTCAAATCACTGATGGCTTTGGTATATTTCCAATATAAATTCAGTAATCAAAGACACGTAGTATAATGTCGTCGTGTTCTTATTTTTCCTTTCACAATGAATTTATGTTTCAAATCCGGTCAAGCCGATTACAAATAATCATTTATTTGTTTGATAGGAATATTTCGTACAATATGTCTACTTTGGATGGCTTTCCAATATTAGGATAACCAATTACAAAATTTCATTTTAACACAATCAATGTGACTTCTCACCAGGTATCAATTTCCACTCCCCAAAATCTACAACGTCTCCTATAACCCATCGATAGTGAGTTTTTTCCCAAAATCGTTCTTCATAATTTTTTGTGTTTAATAAAATTTATTGATGGTTCCAATGGAGTACTCATTTTCTTCCTACTACGTATTGACCCTTCTCCACTCATACTTTTCTACCAATCCACATTCAATCATAGTCAAAACTATCTCCGTTTGATTATAAATAAAAATTATTATCTAAACAAATCCAATTCAGTGTAACGAAGAGCAACTCTCTTTATTAAAATAAAATTAATTTGGTGACACCTATGTTACCGAGTTCAGCTAGTAAATTATTAATTTTTCTGGTTTCTAAAAAGTGGACAACTAACAATACTAATTGTTGTTAACTGTGTAGTATATCATTAAACAACTAATTTAACAATTAAGTGGAATTTGAACTTCGAATATTTTCAATTAGAGACTATCACAAAACTTCACCTCTCAATTCAAATTGCAACCGTACCAACCAATAATGTGAAACAGTTTACGGCAGCCGCTGGAGTAAATAATTGGTCCGATAGGGAGAAGGAAGTAAACCTAACCATGGCGCTTCAGGGAGATGCCTTAGATGTACTTCAGACGGTACTACTTGAGGAAACGGATGACTTCGATCAGCAGAAGAAAAGGTTGTACATGCGATATGGTGACGAACATTTATACCAATCCCACCTGAAGAACCGAAGACAGAAACGTGACAAAACTCCTAGAGAGTGTGGAGTAAATATTACCCGACTAGTTCGATTTGTTTCACCATCAGCACCAGAGAACAAGATGGAATGTCTGGGCATTCAGGCTTACGCGACCCAGATATGCAGAGGATTCTTCGTTCAGCTCATCCCAAAATATTGGTGGATGCATTGACCGCTGCTCTTGAATATGAAGTAGCCACTAAGGCTTCGGGATACAAAAAAGGTAGAACCATTCACGAAAAAGGTAAAGATGATAGACTTGACCAGATCGTCAACCTGATAAAAGATATGGCAAACAAGAAGCCGAAGCAGATAAGATGCTGTAATTGTGGCGAGCTATAGGATTTACGTAGTTTCCGTAAGCGCCCAATGACTCCTGCAAACCAAAATCCTCTTGAATATGATGCAGCCACGTAGGCTTCGGGGTACAACAAAATAAGAACCATGTAAGAACAAGGCGACGAAGACAGACTGAACCAGAGTGTCAACTTGAAAAAGTTTATGGTAGACAAGAAGCAGAAGAACATAAGATGCCTGAAATGTGGCGAGGTGAGGGACGTGCGCAATTCGTCTAAGTGCCTCTAAACTCCTACAACCCAAGATCTCCACTCACAGGGAAAACTAGACAAGGGCGAATATCGAACTAGTGCGAAATGCCGACTCTCTGCCTATACGGTCATGCGCAGCAGACTATTCTCACTGCAATGAGGCGAAATCTAAGGAAGTTGCAGTTTCAAGAATTACGGTAGTCAACGAAGAATGATTACACACCAGAATCAGAAAGGATCAAGAAAATGATCCTCATCTAAAGATGATTCGGCAATGGAAAGAGGAAAATCGGCGACCTACTTTGCAAGAAGTGTCAAGATTTCCACCGAGGCATATTGAGCTCAGTGAGACCCACTTGACTTGGAAGGAGGACTGTTGAAAAGAGTCTTTGGAAACGATGATGATTCCCATATGAGAAGACAGCTAGTTATTCCGAGAACGAGAATAGCTGAGTCCGTGAGACACTTCAGCGAGTCCGTGAAAGGTTTCACTGGACGAACATCTCCAACGATGTGAAGGAATTGTGTAAGAAATGTACGAGTAATGGACCACACTGCAAGAGAAAGGCACCCATGAAATAAGATAATGTTGGAAACCCTTTCGACAGGATTGTTTTAGACATCGCTTTCCGACGACAGAAAACGTTGGTAAATAGATCCTGGTTGTAATGGATTATTTAACCAAGTGAGTGGAAATTTACGCGGTACCGAATCAAGAGGCTACAAGTGTCGCATATGTACTGGTGAAAGAATTTATCAGTCAGATGGAATGGTCGAGAGAATCAACAGGACCATTGGAAAATACCTGTTCAAAGTAGTTTTCGGCCACCTAAAGGGATGGGACCAGTATCTCTCCCTATTTTCATTTGTTTATCGATCTGCCATAAATGAGTCCACGGGTAAAACACCTGCGAAAATACTGTTTGGACATGAAATGAGGCTTCCTTGTGACCTGGAATTTGGCTGTCGTCCAGGCGAACATCTAACAGGGAAGATTCCGTGATCCGATTGAGAAGAAGGATGGACGATTTACACGAATTGGTTAGGACAAATCTTTAAATTGTCAGCGACAGAATGAAAAAACGGTACGACACGCAGGTAACAGAAGGCAGTTTCGCAGAAGGAGATAAAGTATGGCACAACCAGACGAGGACATGAGGTTTTTTTTCAACATTACATCAATCCTGGGAAGGTCCGTACTTAATCAAGTAGAGTATCAACGATTTCATATATCGCATAAGTAAGAGCCCCAATGAAAAATCGAGAGTAGTCCACCAAAACCGACTATCGCCACTCGAAGGAGACCATGACAAAAATGTAAGACTGAACCACATACAACAAGAGTCTGACCCAACCTTCGAATAATCTATGTGCGCATACAGTGGTATCGGGAAAGCTAGATACGGAGTGACTACAGAAGAAAGATTGGTTCACGTTCCGGGATGAGTATTCACTGGCACACAACATCTCCGCCAGTAACAAACACGCAAGAGGGTTGGCAACATCTATTCAAAAGACGTTTGGGCAATTAGAAAATCTTGAAGATCAGATTCCAGCTTCTGGCAAGACACTGGGACTCAAACACAATTCGCGATACGTCTTCTATCCCACTTATCGAGATGTGAGGGAAGCGGTACGAAGTCTCGAGATTATCCATTGTGAAGAAACTGACCATGCCTAGGATAGAGAGCAACCAGTCGTACTGGTGAGTTATCAGGAACATGGTAGATATGATATTCCAAGACTTTGGTGTCCACATAATAATTAGCAGCTTTACCCCCCGTTATCGGTACCAGATGAAGACGGTGCCCAGTTATTCCCATACGATCGGAAAATATAGAATTGGGTCCAGTTGCCGACTTGAATATCCCGTGCCGGCTACACAGAAACACCAGGAACTTCCGTTTAAGGAGGATCAGTGTATTTAATATGAATTAGAATTAAAATGTATTCATAAATTAAGTATAAGTGAATAGTGTACAAGTGTATTAATGAATCAAGTAAGTAGATATGCCGTTTATCTAAATTTATCCCGTGAATGAAAATAACGTTACAATACAGTAAGTTATTTAAAGGACATCGACATATTTATATTCTAGTAAATTTCATTTTATTCATACTTAAAATGAATAATAAAAATATTAACAATTTATTATAATTATTAAAAAAAATATTGAGCAACAAATTGTGAAACGGCTAACTTTACCATATGTACAGGGACTTTCTCAGCACAAAAGATATAACACAATAACAAAATATTTCAGTAGTCTAAAATCGAATATACCAAAAAAAATCAATAATATATACCAAGTTCCAAATAATAATGACGCTGTTTACATAGGAAAAATATCTCAATATTTGGAAAATAGATAAAAAGTCATCAATACGATAAAAGAGATGAAACAGTATTAACAAACTATGGAGCAGTAAAAAAGATAAACATTTTATGCATTTTCTTGAATATAGAAGCGCCCTTGTATACATGATCATTTCGTTCATTCTATTTTATATGTATACTCATACAAGACATACCTAATTACGCAGAAATTTATCTACCCATTCTAAGCGGGTCCCTTGTACTCAAATTTCGTGAAATAAGAATATTTTTAATATGTGAAAAAGAGTTTTGTTTGAAGTAAGTAGTTGGATAAATATCGAGGTTATCTATGGTAGATATTAGTGTTAAGTAACGTATTCAACACGTATTTGATTTTTTTAGTTTTTGTCATTTCAGTCTAATACTGAACACCACAATAATTAGTGTTTTTGAATGAAACTCAAGGTCTCTAGTTAATTCCACAATATAATACAAGTTATTGAAAATTCTAAAAAATTTGACAATTGTTTCGATAAATCAATATCATCGTCAGAATGACAGAAGTTACATTTCATTTTATGCCTACCTGATGTTTAGTAGTTATATTTTTGGCTAGACCAAGAAGTAACCTAACTTGTGATTGGCTTAATATATGTTTATACAAAAAGAAGAAGATGTGATATTACAAATATAGAAGCTTAGATATTATTAGCCCTATGGTGATATCCTGGATATCATTTTTCCAATTAAGACCAGTATAACTGTGCAATGATATAGAAAACCAGGAAAACTATATCTGCTGATCTTTACAATTATCACTTAAGAAGACAGTTTATTAGTGGAGAATTCCCTAGATTTAACTGTTCATTGACAACTTCATATTGTGGGTTTCTTAAATGTCTTCTAATTTCCAGTTCTTCAAGGAAATCCAGTTCTTGTTTCTTTTCACAAATATGCAGCACTTCTAGTTCTGTGTTAGGTGACAATGAATGATTGGTGTCAAGTAGATGTTTTGCGTAGTGGGATTTATCTGGTTGTTTTAATCTGTGAGCTCGTAAGTGCTCACTGTATCGTATTTCAAAACTCCTAAGGGTCTGACCCAAATAGACAGCATTACATTCTGGACATTTGAGTTTATATATACCTGACTTCTTTAATAGTGTTATTTTTGTTTTTACATTTAACAATTTTTTACTAACGTCACTTTCTGTTTTAAAAGAAATTGTTGCATTCGTTGCTGAAGATATTATCTTTGAAATATTATTAGAAATATTTCCTGCATATGTGATGGTTTTATAAGTTTTAATTTCATCAGCTTGCTTAGGATATATTAGTTGTAATGCCACTTTTTTCTCTTTTTCACTAATTAGTTTATTTATCATATCTAATGGATAACCGTTAGATGTGGCTATTTGTCTAATTGTATTAATCTCTCTATCAAAATTACATTTGTTCATAGGAACTGAAAAAGCTCTATGTATCATTGAATTATATGCTGATCTTAATTGGAAAAATGATATCCAGGATATCACCATAGGGCTAATAATATCTAAGCTTCAATATTTGTAATATCACATCTTCTTCTTTTTCTATAAACATATATTAAGCCAATCACAAGTTAGGTTACTCCTTGGTCTAGCCAAAAATATAACTACTAAACATCAGGTAGGCATAAAATGAAATGTAACTTCTGTCATTCTGACGATGATATTGATTTATCGAAACAATTGTCAATTTTTTAGAATTTTCAATAACTTGTATTATATTGTGGAATTAACTAGAGACCTTGAGTTTCATTTGAAAACAATAATAAAAATATTAATTTAATATAATTATTAAAAAAAATATTGAGCAACAAATTGTGAAACGGCTAACTTTACCATATGTACAGGGACTTTCTCAGCACAAAATATATAACACATTAACAAAATATTTCAGTAGTCTAACATCGAATATACCAAAAAAAATCAATAATATATACCAAGTGCCAAATAATTATGACGCTGTTTACATAGGAAAAATATCTCAATATTTGGAGAATAGATAAAACGTCATCAATACGATAAAAGAGATAAAACAGTATTAACAAACTATGGAGCAGTAAAAAAGATAAACATTTTATGCATTTTCTTGAATATAGAAGCGCCCTTGTATACATGATCATTTCGTTCATTCTATTTTATATGTATACTCATACAAGACATACCTAATTACGCAGAAATTTATCTACCCATTCTAAGCGGGTCCCTTATACTCAAATTTCGTAAAATAAGTATATTTTTAATATGTGAAAAAGAGTTTTGTTTGAAGTAAGTAGTTGGATAAATATCAAGGTTATCTATGGTAGATATTAGTGTTAAGTAACGTATTCAACACGTAGTTGATTTCTTTAGTTTTTGTCATTTCAGTCTAATACTAAACACCACAATAATTGTCTATGTTTTGTCTTTTATTAAAAGCGGTCCTTCGAAATTTCGAAAATAGTTAAGAGCCAGCTGGAACTGTTAACAATCAAATACACATTTGATAATAAAAATACATCACATTATAATTTTGTTAAAGTAAAAGACGAGCCAAAACGTAAAAAAAATATTCCTATTAAAAACACGTTAAAAAAGAGAGTGGAAAAATGTGTAAGAAGACATTATTCTCTAAAAGTGCGTCTGCTAATTAATATAAATAAACAAATACTCACCACGTACTTAATGATATAGAACAGCTTCATACATACGAGATATATTGTTAAATCTTTCCAAAATAAAATCAAATCAACACGACAAATACAACTGATCAATGTAGTAGTAAACAAGCCAAGATAAAAGGATCCAGCCAAATTATTGAAATCGGTTGATATTTTATGTAAGAGAACCATATATCTTTTAATACTTTTCCATAACTGCTCATTGGAAACTTCATTTGAATTTGTCTCTTTGGTATAATTGTTCAAAGAGGTATATCTCATACTTATTATATCACAGAAATTCCACGACAAGAAAACTTGAAAAATGATTTCAAGATCTGCCAAATTAATTATGATCCACAATAAAAAATCGATATTGAGTGTATACAATACAAAAATATTTGTAGCCAAATTTATGGTAATTAAAAAAATTATTATTATAGTCTGACACGTACAATCAGTCATTTGCTTCTCGAATTTATTCAGTTTTGAGATTTTTTTATACAGTGAATTTAAATGCTTTTTTTTGTATAATATACCAAAAACAAAGTGGATGTGAATGACACAAAGGAGCAGACGATTCGTATAAGTTAGAGAGTATTCCATAAATCCAAATTTTGAAGCGTTCTGTACGTCCAATTTTACATTGTTAAATACGAAGGTATAGAATAACACTACTAAAATCAAGTAAGATGCTGCTGAACATTTTGTTCTTGGACAAAGGTAGTAATCATTACAGAAATTCACGATTTTCAAAATAAATTTTAGAAAATACAAGTCACTTTTTGATGAGCTATTATTGAAATACATGTTAGTTTACCAACTGTTTACACGGTTTTATAAACCATTACAAATTCAAATTAACTGGTTGCTTTGTGACATAATGAATAATTTTCATGATAAATTGAATGTAACTATATAACTAGGGGACATTTACATGATGTCCTAATGGAAAATGTGAAATGTAGAGAATAATGAGTACGAAACGTAACGAATAAAGTAATATTGTAAAATTAATGTTCATGTGTCGATTAATAGATGGACAAGTTACCTAAATTGATAATTTATCAATCTATGGATTTATCCAAATATTTTTATTAGTAATAGTCCACAGTGGAATCTCCCTACTCCTGGAAATGTGATTCCCACATACTTTATTCATTGTTTTAACGAATCTGTCACCCTTATCCTCTGCGAATTTCCTTGAATTCTCCGGTTTTCCATTCGGGAAAAATTTGGCGAAATCTCGTGGTCTCAAAAGACCACTCACAAGACCATATCTTTTTATTGAGCTTAGTTTACTGAAAATGTGTTGCAACCCTGTATATTTTTAAATATTATGCGGTTGCAAATACATACATGTCAACTGTCAACGACGCCATTTAAGATTTATTTTTCATATATTTTTTTTCATCGTAGGTGACTGCGTCTATACCATAGACAACTGGATTAAATTTTCTCCCAAAATAGGTATCCATTCTTTCTCAAAAATTATTTTCGTGAATTTTTTTCACGTTTTAATTTGAAAACTCTAGCTTTTGAACCAAAACTTAGTTAATTTAATAGAAATATACAGGGTGTTTCCTAAGTAATCTAAAATATTGTAGTGGGCGCTTCGTCACTCCATTTTAATATTAAAAGTTCTTACAAGCATGTGTGATAAGTCTTGTCGTTGATGAGATACAGGGTGGTGACTTGTTTCATTATATCAATTTTGATGTTTTATAACTGGGTTGTCATGCCGGTGGAAAAGTGCCGTATTTTTTATGTTTGTACTTACTCCCCTCTTTCGATTTTTACTAATTCCATTCTTTCCAATTTTATTTTTTAGGGTGATTTTGGATAAAAAATGTTAGCCAAATTGGGCGGCTACGTTTATGAATTGCAAAGAATGAAATTAGTAAAAATCGAAAGAGGGGAGTAAGTTCAATAAAAAAATACGTCATTTTTCCTGCGGCATTAGAAACAGAGTTATGAACCATTAAAGTTGAAGTAATAAAACAATTCAACTCTTTGTATCTCATTAACGACAAGACTTATCACACATATTTATGAGAACTTTTCGTCTTAAAATGGAGTGACGAAGGGCCCACTACAATATTTTAGATTACTTAGGAAACATATATGGGCTACCCAGTTTAGATAATAGCTCCAATAAATTACTTTAATGATGCATAAATCAGTTTACTAAATTCTTAAATAAAGGAGTTGATTATGATTAACTGACTTTTATTTGGATACTTTGCTTCTGAAACCGATCTTGTTTAAGAAAGATGAAAAGTTTTGGAATGAGTATCGAACACGTTTAATGAAAAAATAAATGCACTTTTTTTGCTCAACAGCACTAAATTTAATTGTCTCCTTATTCCATTTCAAAGGGTCTTGATGAAAATTAGGAAAATTAAAATTACTCATTTATTTAGAAATTAAGTTCATCATTTTAATGTTAATTTTTAGAGCTATTTACTCTACAGGATGGACCTAGTGTTTCTATTTGAAAAAACTGAGTTTTGGCTTAAAACCCATAGTTTTCAAATATAATCGTTAACAAAGTTTATTGAATCACTTGTTTCCATTCCCCCATGCTGTGACTGTAGTATGACCGGATTTAGTGAATTAGGAAATTCTATCATTATTATCAAAGCTACAAACATATTTCTTCGGATTTCTGCAATAACAAGTTAACTCACATTAGAGGATTGAGAAAAAACAGTGTGATATATAATGAATAATCAACAAAAACTTGAAATTGTGTAGACTTGCTTAAAATCTTAAAAAATAGTATATTAAGTATCAAGTGTCTAAAAGGTTACTTTAGTCACAAGTTTTACTAGGTTCGAGTGGAGCTAAGCGGAGTCCCTGTGAAACGAGTGCTTAAAGGCATTTTTAACACGAGGTGCTTACTATACTTTTTCTTATATTTTAATTAAATCCATAACATGACGGACGATGGCTGTCGGCTGATTAACAAATCAAATGACCCAGAACAAGAACTTATTACGGAACATGAAATTTACAATAGAAAAGATACACATGATGTGACATTTAAAAAACAAAAGATAAACGACATGTGACTATGCGCATTTTAAACACTAGTGTTTAGAGTCATTTTAATAATAATAATAATAATAATAATAATAATAATAATAATAATAATAATAGTAATAATAATAATAATAATAATAATAATAATAATAATAATAATAATAATAAACGCCTTTATTATTTTGATGCTTTATAACTGGGTTGTAGTGCCGATGCAAAAGTGCCGTATTTTTTATGATTGTTCTTACCCCCCTCTTCCGATTTTTACTAATTCCATTCTTTCCAATTTTATTTTTTAAGGTGATTTTGGATAAAAAATGTTAGCCAAATTGGGCGGCTACGTTTATGGATTGCAAAGAATGAAATTAGTAAAAATCGAAAGAGGGGAGTAAGTACAATAAAAAAATATGTCATTGTTCCTGCGGCATTAGAAACCGAGTTATGAAACATTAAAGTTGAAGTAATAAAACAATTCAACACCCTGTATCTTATTAACGACAAGACTTATCACACATGTTTATGAGAACTTTTCGTCTTAAAATGGAGTGACGGAGTGCCCACTACAATATTTTAGATTACTTGATGTGACATTTAAAAAACAAAAGATAAACGACATGTGACTATGCGCATTTTAAAGACTAGTGTTTAGAGTCATTTTAATAATAATAATAATAATAATCCTGTATGGGGCTAATTCCCAAGAAACTAAGTACTTCCCTCAAAGACATTGATATTCCTGAGTCAACCTACCGATTAATGCAAAAATCTGTAATCCTGGATGCGACAAACATTGTTAGGTTATTTCTAGAATAGTGACACCCAACGAAAGTCTGGCTGTTAAGGCCGACTGTCGTTGAAACACGCCGGGTGTAAATCCGGTGACACAAAAAGGAAAATAATAATAATAATAATAATAATAATAATAATTAAGGCCTTCATTATTGTCAATCAAAACACAAATACACATAAATTAAATTGAGCACAAATACTTTTGAAAATTAAGGGCGAAGTTGATTTTCAGTTGTAAATTACTACTTGCAGAACAAGATAAACAAAATTATAATGAAAATATAAATGTATTATTAGGTACAATATTAGGTAGACTTAAACATTAAATAATTTATATTTGATTCCATGAGAGAAGAATCACGAAGCGAGACACCTCATGAGAGATAATATACCCACAAAGTGAGAAACAAACTTACAAATTTACTTTTTAAGTGAGAAATGAGCAGGTAGATATTTTGCGTTACTGCTAAATTTTTTTATATATATATATTTATATATAAATATATATATATATATATATATATATATATATATATATATATATATATATATATATACATATATATATATATACGAAACAGCACCCTGGTATAGTCCCTAAAACCGACTCTGTCTAAGCCAGGTATAGAAGTTAAAATTATGGCGGATACGCAGTTATAAAAAACTGTTAACGAGTTTACGACTATCTCATGTAAACATTGTTTTTGTGACCAGAGTTATCTAGAAAAGAACAGAAAAATTATTTGTGACTGTGTAAGCCGCAGCCCAGAATTTACTAGTAAAAACGGCTTTAATATATGAGGCACTGATCAGGAAGAGTTAGTTCAGTTGATAAAGTGATCTCGAGAAATAAACAGAAATACACCGAACAGTAAAGTGCTAATATAATCAAGTTTGTGTGCAGATAAATTAGATTTAAGTGATTAGTTAAGTATATATAAATTAAGTGTTAGTGAGTTAGTGTTTAAATAAATTAGTAAGTAGCCATACCGTGTGTTTAAAATTAATCCCACCCGTTTATTGTTTAAATAAATTAGAAAAACATTACATTGGTCTCAGAAGTGGTATAATATAAATAAATTGCTCCGTAAAAATGGCCAAGAGATTAAGGGATCTCAAGTGGTGGAATTAAGAGCAGAATTAGAAGATCGTGAGTTGGAAACGTCCGGTAAGAAAAGTGAATTACTGGAAAGACTTAAAGTGGCACTGGAAAATGACGGCTTTGATCCAGAAACAGTTTTATTTAATGACGAGGCTTCCACCTTAATCTCGTCAATTTCTGCTAACATGGACGAAACGATTTCTGCCATGGAAGAGAACATTTCTGCTAACATGGACGAGAAGATTTCTGATATGAAGAACGATATTTCTACTATGAAGAATGATATTTCGGCTAACATGGACGAGAAGATTTTTGCCATGTAAGAGAAAATTTCTACGAATGTGAAAAGTGATATTTTGGCTTTGAAGAAGGATATTTCTGCTATGAAGAACGATATATCTGCCGATATCTTATTAATGAAAAACGACATTGCCGCTGACGTTGAAAATGAAATTTCGTCTCTAAAATATGAAATCGAGAATAAGATTACAACGATAGACGAGAAAATCAAGGAGTAAGAGGAAAAGATTGCCAATTCAAGAACGCGAGGCACGCCAGAGGAAGAAAACAAGACCGAGCAAACGAAACCTCGCAAGCCAGAAACACTACCTAAGTTTGAAGACATTGGCAGTTTTACCCGAGTCAAGGCCTCAACGTTCGATGGAAAAATGTCGTGGACCAATTATGTGAAACAATTTGAAGCAGCCGCTAGAGTGAATAATTGGTCCGATAGAGAGAAGGCAGTGAACTTAACCATCGCGCTTCGCGGAGATGCCTTAGATGTACTCCAGACGATACCTTTTGAAGAAAAGGATGACTTCGAGCAGCTGAAGAAGAGGTTGGACATGCGATATGGTCATAAACATCTAGAACATTTGTACCAATCTCAACTGAAGAACCGGAGGCAGAAACGAGATGAATCCCTTCAAGAATATGAAGTGGACATTGCCCGACTAGTTCGATTTGCTTATCCGTCAGCACCAGAGAATATGATGGAATGTCTGGGCATCCAGGCCTTTATTGATGGCTTACGTGACCCCGATATGCAGAGGACGCTTCGTTTAGCCCATCCGAAAACATTAGTCGACGCATTGACAGCTGCCCTTGAATATGAAGCAGCAACGAAGGCTTCAGGACATAACAAAATCAGGACCATCTAAGAAGAAGGTGACGAAGACAGATTTGACCAGTTTGCCAGTTCAATGAAAAATATGATGGACAAGAAACCGAGAAAGATCAGATGCTGGAATTGTAGCGATCTAGGGCATGTACGTAGTTCATGTAAGCGCCCCAAGGCTCCTGCAAACCAAGAACCCCAGTCACAGGAAAACTAGAACGGGTCGGCTACGAGGGAGCAGCACCGACCCATGATCGTTCCAAAGACCCTCTCATACTGATAGCTTCTCTCAGATGTCGCAACGACAGTGTATATGTGGATGGCGAAGTAAATGGCAAGAAATATGCTCTACTGGTTGACACTGGAGCAACTAGGACCATTATACGACCAGAAATAATAAACTCCAAGAAGAAGCTTTTACCAACTAGACTGCGACCGTGGACCGCCACAGGTGAGAGCGCCAACGTTCACGGTGAGAGACAAATCCAATTGGGAATTGGCGCAGAAAAGTTCACGCATACGGTAATCGTAGCTGACATTGAAGGAAACGTGATTCTGGGAATAAACGTAATGAATGTACATGGTTTCCAATTAGACTTTAGAAACAGAACCATTAAAGGGGGTTCCGAGGAGGTGTTTCGGCATCCATATAAAGGCAACGCGGTGTTGGCAGCTGTACAGGAAGATACCGTTCTACCTGCACGAAGCGATACCATGATAGTAGCACGGCTACAGGGAATCATGGAGAAAGGTTCACCGGTTATGATGGAGCCAAAGAACCACGACGAAGAAGTTGGCAAAGGAGTACTAATTGGAAAAGGATTGGTCACGTCGGCGAAAGAGATCCCAGTACGTGTGATAAACGTGAACGATTACCCAATTACAATCAAGAAGGAAACCAAGATTGGAGCCTGCGTACCAGTGACGTCTATAGTTCGTCAAACAACGACCACTGACAATTCTATTGCCAGATTTTACCAATGATATCAGTAGCTGGTCAATCTTTGGATCGAAAAAAGAGAATGAGAGAATTTTTCTTGCAGTATAGAGACTTATTCGTACCAAAAGGAGGAAAGACTGGCAGAACATCAGCCGTCAAAATCGATACTGGTAATGCTAAGCCAATTAGACAATCAGCTTGAAGACTTCCACGAGCGAAGAGAGAGGAAGCTGAAAGAATAATTCGAGAGATGGCAGAAGAAAAAGTAATAGAAACATCTACTAGTCCATGGGTGTCTCCAGTAGTGCTCGTCAAGAAAAAGGATGGAACTACGAGATTCTGCATGGACTATCGCCAGCTTAACAACGTGACGAAAAAAGACAGCTATCCCCTGCCTCGAAATGACGATACGCTAGACACTTTGGCCAGCAGCAAATTGTTTTCCACCTTGGACCTGAAATCTGGTTATTGGCAAGTGCAAATGGACCCAGAAGATAAAGAGAAGACTGCTTTTACCACCGCATCTGGATTATGGCAATTCAACATCATGCCATTCGGGCTCTGTAATGCGCCTGCGACATTTGAAAGACTTATGGAGAATTTCTTGAGAGGGTTATCTTGGAAGACATGCCTGGTCTATTTGAACGACATCGTAGTACTGGGGAAGACATTTGACGAACATCTGAAGAATTTGGAAGACGTATTCAAATGACTCCAAGCTGCCCAGCTCATGTTAAACCCGAAGAAATGTCAGCTGTTCCAAAACCGAGTCAACTATCTAGGTCATATAGTGAGCAATGAAGGAGTGGCGGTGGATCCAGAGAAAATTGCTTCCATTTAGCAATGGCCGCAACCAACCGACAAACATCAAATTAGGAGTTTCCTTGGACTTTGCACGTATTATAGAAGATTTATCAGGAAGTTTGGAGATATTGCCAAGCCTCTTACGCGACTCACAGAAGAAGCAAGACCTTTCCAATGGGACGAAGACTGTCAAACGGCTTTTGAAACATTGAAGAAGTATTTAACCACGGCGCCGATATTAGGATATCCATTACCAGAGGGAGACTTTATTCCTGACACTGACGCAAGCAACGTAGGAATTGGTGGAGTGCTCTCACAGATCCAAGGAGGGCAAGAAAGAGTACTGAAATATTTCAGTAAAGTCCTCTCCGAACCAGAACGAAACTACTGCATCACAAGAAGAGAACTTTTGGCAGTAGTGAAATCCGTGGAACACTTTTACCAGTATCTCTATGGTAGGAAGTTTTTAATCCGGACTGATCATGCAGCACTCAAGTGGTTGATGCAGTTCAAGAATCCCGAGGGCCAGATCGCTAGATGGATTGAACGACTTTAATAATACGATTTCAACATCGAACATCGAGCTGGTGTGAGTCGCCGAAATGCCGACTCCCTGTTCAGACGGCCGTGCCCAACAGACTGCTCCCACTGCAACAAAGTGGAATCTAGGGAAGCTGCAGTTTCAAGAACTACTGTAGTCAATGATGAATGGTCACCCACCAGGATCAGAGAAGATCAGGAGAATGATCCTCACCTGAAGATGATCCGGCAATGGAAGAAAGAAAATCGGCGACCTACCTGGCAAGAAGTGTCAAAGTTTATATCAAAACTCAAGGCGTATTGGGCTCAGTGGGACTCTCTTGTCCTGGAAGAAGGGCTGTTGAAAAGAGTCCTTGAAAACGATGATGGTTCCGAGATGAGGAGACAGCTAGTTATCCCGAGAACAAGAGTAGCTGAGGTACTGAAGAAGTTACACGACAGTCCATCGGGAAAAATCTGGAAGTGAAGAAAACCCTTCAGCGAGTCCGTGAAAGGTTTTATTGGATGAACAGCCCCGACGATGTGAAGTACTGGTGTAAGAAATGTACGACTTGTGCTACGAGTAATGGACCACATCGCAAGAGAAAGGTACCCATGAAACAGTACAATGTTGGAAGCCCTTTCGAAAGGAAAATAGTTGGAAATTTACGCTATTCCCAACCAAGAGGCCACAGCTGTGGCAGATGTATTGGTGAAAGAATTTATCAGCCGATATGGAGTGCCCTTGGAAGTCCACAGCGACCAGGGAAGAAATTTCGAAAGTCATCGATTCCAGGAGATTTGCGAGAAGCTAGGAATGAAGAAGACCAGGACAACAGCATTACATCCACAGTCAGATGGAATGGTCGAGAGAATGAACAGGACTATTGGAAAGTATCCAGCCATCAGAGAGATTGGGACCAGTATTTTTCCCTATTCGCATTGGCTTATCGATCTGCCGTCATTGAGTCCACGGGTGAAACACCGGCGAAAATCCTGTTCGGACGTGAAATGAGGCTTCCTCGTGACCTGGAATTTAGCTGCCGGCCTGGAGAAGATCTAGCAGGCGAAGACTACGTGATCCAATTGAATAATGTACTTAACCTAACATTTTCAGTTTCCGTTGGTATTCTCACAGGTCCGCGTGGGTGTGTGGATTCACGATATTTTAATGTTTAAACTTTTATTTTATGAATGTTTTTTAAAAATTAACCAGTAGTGCGCAAATGTGTTGCCAACTGGACTTATTTCTTTGATGATTTGCTGTTTTACACAATTCCGATTTTCCAGATCTAGGATGCAATCTCGATTAATGTAAGTTGTAGAAATGTTTGTAGGTAAACTTTTTATAATTTATGTTTTTCTTACCTTTATTGTAGTTCTCTGATGATGTAAATAAAGATTTACGAAAGCTTGGAGAATTTAACTGAGTATACTTTTCCTCATTTGCTGCTATCCCCAATAAGATATTTTCCATTTTGTGTGTATATATATATATATAAATATATATATATATATATATATATATATATATATATATATATATATATATATACATATATATATATATATATATATATATATATATATATATATAATAAGCAACGAATAGATTAGTCGGTATTGCGCGCAAAAAGAAAAAGGGGCTACTGAAAAGAGTGGTAACCGCAGACATGCATGTTTCTAGCTCATTAGCCGTCATCGGTACGGTACAACCAAGAAAAGATGTGAAACATGAGAGCAAAGGTGTTGAATGAAACATTAGAAAATATAACAGAATTCAGCAGGATAGTCAAACACAACATTTGTGTCAGTAATATTAGAAGATCTCGAATATTCGAGACAACAACCAACATAGACACGGAGGTGCATATAACACTCCCGTCTGAAACTTCCGACCCAGATTAATGAAATAATAACAAGATGTACGAATAGTGCATGACATATGAACAATAAGCAACGAATAGATTAGTGGGTATTGCACGCAAAAAGAAAAAGGGGCTACTGAAAAGAGTGGTAACCGCAGACATGCATGTTTCTAGCTCATTAGCCGTCATCGGTACGGTACAACCAAGAAAAGATGTGAAACATGAGAGCAAAGGTGTTGAATGAAACATTAGAAAATATAACAGAATTCAGCAGGATAGTCAAACACAACATTTGTGTCAGTAATATTAGAAGATCTCGAATATTCGAGACAACAACCAACATTATATGCACCTCCGTGTCTATGTTGGTTGTTGTCTCGAATATTCGAGATCTTCTAATATTACTGACACAAATGTTGTGTTTGACTATCCTGCTGAATTCTGTTATATTTTCTAATGTTTCATTCAACACCTTTGCTCTCATGTTTCACATCTTTTCTTGGTTGTACCGTACCGATGACGGCTAATGAGCTAGAAACATGCATGTCTGCGGTTACCACTCTTTTCTGTAGCCCCTTTTTCTTTTTGCGTGCAATACCCACTAATCTATTCGTTGCTTATTGTTCATATGTCACGCACTATTCGTACATCTTGTTATTATTTCATTAATCTGGGTCGGAAGTTTCAGACGGGAGTGTTATATGCACCTCCGTGTCTATGTTGGTTGTTGTCTCGAATATTCGAGATCTTCTAATATTACTGACACAAATGTTGTGTTTGACTATCCTGCTGAATTCTGTTATATTTTCTAATGTTTCATTCAACACCCTTGCTCTCATGTTTCACATCTTTTCTTGGTTCGTACCGATGACGGCTAATGAGCTAGAAACATGCATGTCTGCGGTTACCACTCTTTTCAGTAGCCCCTTTTTCTTTTTGCGTGCAATACCCACTAATCTATTCGTTGCTTATTGTTCATATGTCACGCACTATTCGTACATCTTGTTATATATATATATATATATATATATATATATATATATATATATATTATTGTGAAAAAATAATGCTACACACTGTATATATCTAACACGAATCAATAACAACTTAAGATATTATCGAGTATAAAATTATTGAAAAAAAAATACTATTTGGGAGTCAAATTTAAACTAAATTAAATTAAATCGAACTAAAGTAATTTATTTGGACTTTATAATGTACCTTGTACATATGTACATGACACCGATATAAGAATTCAAACTATTAAAGAGAAAAGTTTATAAAAATAACATCACCTGTTATGAAATGAATGAGTCCACTCTTCGGGTGAAATCGTCAAAAGTTTGTGCATATCTTAAATTCCCATTAGATGCCATCGGACTATTTGGAAGCCCTGGAGGTGTATCTTGTAATATACCCAAAAGTTGAAATTCAAAATAAAAACATAAGGGTTATAAAATATTTGACATCTGTTTGAAATATGTGTCAGTTGAGTAGAGCAAGGCCAACAGCTAAAAGTTTTAAGAATTAATAATATATATGATATAGATATGTTTAAAATTGTAAGAAATTATGTTTCATAATTAAAAAGTTAATATCTTAAAACATATAATGAAATCCATGAATAAAGAGTTATGGGTAATTTTGATTGGTTACAAATATTTTTATGATTTCAATAAACAGAGGGCTAAGGAAAAATAAGGTTTCTTGTTTAGAAAAAAGTGGTTGCTTAGGGAGATAAGGGAAGGTTGTTGATTTTTGAAATAGGAAAGTAGTGGAGCGTTGGTGCTAAGAAAAGCCAAAAGAAACACATTATTTTTCTTTCATAATAATTATAGGACTTGTAAAATTTATAACCAATATTAAAAAGTGAATAGTGAAACTAATCTTCTAAAACGATTCCTGAACTAAATATTTGATATATACAGTGTAAATATCCTTTACATAATCATAGAAGAAAATACTGAAAGACTTTTCAGTAATGAAGTGATAAAAATGAACTGTGAAACCAGCTTCCCAAAAAGACTAGTGAAACTAACCTTATAAAACGATTCCTGAATTAAATATTCCATGTATACAGTGTAAATATCCTTTACACAATCCCAGAAGAAAACACTAAAAGGCTTTTCAGTAACGAGTTGATTCAAATGAACTGTGTATCCAGCTTCCCAAGAAATTTTCCAGATCTTCCTAAAAGGCAAGAAAAAATGAATATTCTTCTATAGAACATTAGTGGAAAACAAAAGGTATTTCATATTTTTTTTCAAATGAAAACTTACTTGTAAATATAAAGGAACATTAGGTATTGAATTATATCCGATATTCTTATGTACATATCACAATCGTTCATTTTGTATATGTATTTGTTTTTGTTGAGTACAATTACCAACACAACTTAAACGCATAATAAGTTGCATACGTACATGTATAATTTCATTGGTATGAATTTTGTGTGGAAGACCATCATAGATAAGTTTTATTTTTCTTTATATATCGTATGCAAGGAAAAATAATGTATTTTTTGATTTTTTTTACGAGATAAAAAATTCTTTTCTCTCAAATAAATAGAATCATATATCTGTGAATCTTGATTCAGTGTTTTCTTTTGTAAGTTGGCAATACTGTTTAGACAGCATTCACCACTAAAGGTTTCCTTGAGATAAAGTATACAGGACCGCACTACAGAGATTTATAAAAAAAATATATTTAATTTAACAAAATTTTTTTAATATCAAATATTTGGCGCATATAAAATAATAATAACAAGATTTATTATATATAAAAAGCCCATGAATCCAGATCCTGAGAAGCTGAGTTCTCATATAGAAATTAATAATAAGAAGAGATGAAGGTAAGTGCACTGTGTGGCATTATTGTTGAACAAAATAATTTCTTAAATATACCGGGCGAATTGAATTAAAATTTTATTGATTTTGAAACACAAATAATAAACCACAATAAAATGTCGGCCCAACGTAGGGCAAATTAAAAAAAAATATATTTATGCAAATTTAAATATTAAAATTTCTCTCACCTATTCGCTTATACCATTTATACTATCCACAATAATATATATATATATATATATATATATATATATATATATATATATATATATATATACATATTATTGTAGTTGATTTTATGTGAATTCAAGTTGCCGGTATATTTATTTTTTTTAAAACATGTCATGAAATAATTACACTCACCTTTTTTTATACTTTGAAATTCTAGTTTAAGTTGTTTGCATGAGAAATCATTAACCTCAGGCTCTTGGATTCATGAAATAAGATAAAATATTTTTAATTTTTATTATAAGCGCCAAAACAAATTTTTTTTATTAATTAAAAAGTTTCAAAAAAAAATGAAACTCTGACTTTTCTTTTCTCTATAAATTTTTACAGAACGGTCCTGCATATTCTGTTTCGGAACCCCTCTGCAGTTGTGGTCTGTCTGATCAATGATACCAACTGCCAAAATGATAAAAGAAACAATCGTCTTGAAATGAAATTCTCCAACAATGTAGTTAAATCTTTCAAATGAAATACATTTAATACGAAATCAAGAAAACAAATACATTATTCAAATACAAAATTTTTATAAAAAGAATAACTTATCTATGATGATCTTTCACACGATACACATTCGCACAAATGAATTTAGTCTAAATACTTGCAAGTATGCAACTTATTATACGTTATATACAAAAGAACAAAACTTCATATTCATAAAATAAAATGGCGGAAAGTCATACAACACGTTGTCAGTACAGTTTCAATATCTAATGTTCAATATACACACGGTAAGTTTTTTTCAAAATGAAACAGTTTTTAAATACCTCTTATCATCCGCTGATTATCAATAGATTTGTCAATTTATTCTACTCTCTCTTCCTTTTGGGCTGCTTCGAAAATGTCGGGATTGATTCAAGAAACCATTCGAATCAATTTAGTTTCGAAGGCTTTCCATGCATAGATTCTCTTCAAAGATCGTGGAAATTATTGTTCTCACGATACGGGATATATATAGACTTTTCAGGATGGTTAAAGCCAATATTATCTGCATATAGTATTACCTCTCTTCAGGAATGCTTTTTGGAGGTTAGTATCACTGTTTTCAAACTTATTTTACTTTAATTTTAACAATTCTTATATTATTTCTAAAGAACAATGTACTTCTTTTTGATTTTTCAATACTACTCGTCAACAACCTTTTTCTTATCTCCCTAAGCAACCACTTTTTTCTAAACAAGAAACCTCATTTTTCATTAGCCCTCTGTTTATTGAAATCATAAAAATATGTGTAACCAATCAAAATAACTCATAGTAGTTCAGTCAAAAGATTTCATTTTATTATTTAAGATATTAACTTTTTTAATTATAGAACATACTTTTTAACAATTCTAAACTAACAATTCATCTATTTATCTTTCGCATTTTATTAATTCTTAAAATTTTTTAGCTGTCATGGATTTTGCTCTACCCAGCTGACACATACTTCCAGAAGTCAAAGATTTTATAACCCTAATGTTTTTATTTGGAATTTCAACTTTTGGGTATATTACAGGAAATATTTCTAGGGCTTCTAAATAGTTTAATGGTATCTAATAGTAATTTAAGATAATGCATAAACATTAAACGATTTCAATTGAAAAGTGGACTCATTCATTTCATATCGGGTGATGTTTTTTTTTTAAATTTTTCTCTTAAATAGTTTGAATCCTATTATATTGGTGTCATGTATATGTGTACAAGGTATATTATAACGTTTAAAGAAATTTCATTAGTTTAATTTAGTTTAAATTTGACTCTCGAATAGTTTTTCCTTCAATAATTTTATACTCGATAATATCTTAAGTCGTGTTAGATATATACAGTGTGTAGCATTATTTTTCCACAATAATAAATATATATATATACATATATATATATATATATATATATATATATATATATATATATATATATATATATATATATATTGTGCTGTATTTTAATTTGAGTTACAGGTTGTATTTTAAAAAAAATTGCGATGATGATTATTTTAATTATCATGTTATTATCAAGTTGCAATATTGTTGTGGAATTTTCTATTATTTGTTATGAATATTAAATTTGTTAATTATTGTATTTCCTTTTTTATTATGGGCGCCAGAACTCGCATGGTCTGCTTATTATAAACAGAGCGATTTCGTACCTAATGCAAGTTCAAATATTAATACCAAAAGCTTTATTCCTTTTTTTTTAAGATCTCAGGGGTGTGCCGGCACTAGCGTTGAACAGTAACAGGAAACTGATAGGTTTTGAGAACACTTGAAGGAAAACAAGGAGGATTGAATGTAGTTTTGTTTAATTAATCAGAAATTCTATGTATTTTTTAACATTTCTCCCTCAAAACTTACTGACGATAAAGTCAGAACAAATTACATAATTATTTACAAACATCTATATATAATTCTCATAGTTAAATGTTTTAAGTGAAATTATTATGATAAAATAACTAATAAATACCGTGTAACCATGATATCATCGTTAACCCGCAATCAATTCCCACCTCTAGTATTTTAAACCAGAAGAATGATATTGGCGCTGTGAATCGTCGTCATGTGACCAGAGATATGGCTTGTGAATCGTAAATGGATGTTTGGAAGTAATAGTTTTCAAAGTTTATTAATATATTTAGTCCTTAATAATAAAATCAGTGAGTGATTTCGTCGTTGTTTTGGGATTAAATTGAATTAGTAGGATAGTGGAAATTGATTATTCTTAAATAACTAGGTAAATTCAAAAATATATGTTCATAATATTATACCTAACCTAAATAATAATTCCAGAAACCAAATGTTTGTGAATATATACAGAAATTCAAGAGCTTGAAGATAACAAATGTCTTGTGTTTCCACTCATTTCAGTTCAATGAAACTTGTGATGATTAAAGTGTAATAGCTTCTCTATTGGACAAGGAGTTAAAGTTTATTATATTCGGATTACTTTCAATATAAGTAATTTCTGCTACGAGGAAAACGTAACCAAATAGCCAGGAACAAATAAGGTAAAAAAATTAAATTATCTCACCAAATTCTAGAAGACGATTAATGAAAAGTTTTTTTTATTTGATATTCAATTACTGGAAACTGGATCATTCCATTTATTGCCAATGACGTTGTCACAGTAAAAAAATCAAAATTTTGTCCTTTTATTATGATTTTTTAACTTAATTGTATTATTTTATTCTCGTTCTCACATCATTCCATACCACCTTTTCAACCTAACAACCCTCTCTCGACGCTCAACAATCAACAACCTCCTTCTGTTTTTTCCGATCCTCTTTTGTTAACTTGTAAACAGTTATTGTTTTTAAAAAAACTATTTATCCGCGTCTTGTTCTTTTTCAATTATTCACTCCGTTCGAAAATACCTCCGCGATTGCACTAATGTCACTTTATTTACACTTAATCTAAATATTGATAAAGCTGTCACTTTATATATAATACTATTCATGTCTTTTTGCTTTTTTAATCGTCGTCAAAAAAAATACTTTATCGTATACAGGGTTTGTCAAAAGTTATAGCAATCGGGAAAATACAATTATAGAAGTGGGTTTTTTTTTTAAAATTCATGTGACGAATGAATAGTATCTTTTTATAATTGACTCACGTGTGTGCAACACACAACTATATGTTAATAGTTTCGTTTATCAATATTTTTTTTATCATGAATTTAAATATCATGTAACTATGAGCATTATAATTCTTTTTGGTTGCAAATGGGCATTTATATACAAAATTTTATTTGTTCATCCTCCTGTTATTATTATTTCACTTTAATATATATATATATATATATATACATATATATATATATATATATATATATATATATATATATATATATATATATATATATATATATATATATATATATAATATGGAAAAATAATGCTACACATTGCATATATCTAACACGAGTCAATCACAACTTAAGATATTAATGACTATAAGATCATTGAAAGGAAAACTATTCGAGAGTCAATATTAAACTAAATCGAACTGAAGAAATTCATTCAAACTTTATAATGTACCTTGTACATATTTACATGACACCGATATAATAAGAATTCAAACTATTTGAGAGAAAAATTTAAAAAAATATCACCTGTTATAAAATGAATGAATCCACTCTTCAAATGAAATCGTTAAATATTTATGCATTATCTTAAATTCCTATTAGATACCATCAAACTATTTAGAAGCCCTAGAAATGTTTCTTGTAATATATCCAAAGGTGAAATTCCAAATAAAAACATAAGAGTTATAAAATCTTTGACATCTGTTGAAGTACTTGTCATCTGTGCTAGAGCAAGTTCAAGAAAGCTAAAAAATTTTGAGAATTAATAAAATGCTAAAGATATATATATATATATATATATATATATATATATATATATATATATATATATATATATATATGTGTGAATTGTTTGCTTAGAATTGTAGAAAAGTGAGTTTTAGAATTAAAAAGTAAATATTTTGAAGAATATAATGAAATCTATCAAATGAACAACTATGAGTTACTTTGATTGGTTACTAATATTTATATGATTTCAATAAACAGAGGGCTAATATAAAAATGAGGTTTTTTGTTTAGAAAAAAGTTGTTGATTAGAGAAAAAAGAAGTGTGAACTAGTGGTATTGAAAAATCAAAAAGAAGTACATTGTTCTTTAGATAAAATTAGAAAGAATTGTTAAAATTAAAGTAAAATAAGATGTGAGCAGTGATACTAACCTCCAAAGTGCATTCCTGAAAAGAGGGAATATCCTATGGTGAGAATATCGGTTTTCACTATCCCGAAAAGTCTATATATCCCGTATCGTGTGGATAATAATTTTCACGATCTTTGAAGACAATCTATGCCTGGAAAGCCTTCGAAATTAAATTGATTCGAATGGATTCTTGAATCAATCCCGACATGGTCGAAGCAGCCTACAAGAAATAGAGAAGAAATTAAGGTGAACAAATCTGTTGATAATCAGCGGATGATTAAAAGGTATTTAAAAACTGTTTCATATCAAATAAAACTTACCGTGTGTGTATTAAACGTTAGATATTGAAACTCTACTGACAGCATGTGTTTCTGATATTCGTCCATTTTCTAACGAGAATCTTTTGTGAATATCGAGTTATCTTCATATTGTATATAACGTATAACAAGTTGCATGTATTTAATATAATTTCTTTTGTGTGAATGTGGGTTGTATGAAAGGTCATTGTAGATAAGTTCATTCTTTTCAATTTATGATAAAAAAGAATAATTTTCTTATATAAATTTACAAGTCTTTCCCTTTGGAAGAATAAATTATACTGTCTATAGACTGCATTTATAAGTGTTTAATTTTTATCAGTTGGTAGTAGCGTTTGAAGTTACGAGCCACGAGCGTTTTCCGAATAAGATACACAGGACCGTTTCGTAAAAATTTATTCAATACAAATATTTCAGTTCACAAATTCTTTTTATCAAAATTCAATATCAATATTTGGCGCTTATTATAAAGAAACCATATGAATATTTAACCTTATGAAACCAAGATCCTGAGAAGCTGAGTGCTCATTAAAAAAGTTAATAATTAAAAGAGATATATAGGTAAGTGCACTGTGTGGCATTATTGAACCTAAATAATTTTTTAAATATACCGGGCGAATTGAATTAAAATATTATTAATTTTAAAACACAAATAATAAACCACAATAAAATGGCACCCGCAACGTGGATCGCATATTAAAAAATTACAAATAATAATAAATAATATTGAAATATTTTTTTTGACCGTATTAAAAAAAATAAAAAGATACGATGGAAAGAAAAATGACATTAAGGGACGGAAAACAGGTAGGAATTGAAAGTGGATCTGACGAAGGAAAAGGAGAAAGGATTCATGGAAGAGGAGATTTTCAGGTGCAATACTTGGAACAGGGGAGAGAACATTCAGAGGGAGATATTACAGAACAAGGTCAGGAAGGAGAGGATGCACCATTGTCAGAAGAAACAGAACAAGAAAATAGACAAGAGTATAAAAAACAAACAGAAGGAAAAATACAGGGAAACGGAGAAAAAAAAGAGGAAATGTATATAGTAAGCATGTTTAAAATGATGATGGGAGAAATGAATAATATAAATGGGAATTTGAACAACATCAATATGAAAATGGATAAACAAAATGATAACATGAACAGAATAGAAGGTAATTTGAATGGAAAGATGGATCAAAATAAGGAAGAATTAAAACAAAATAAGGACCTTATAATAGAATTAATGGAAGAAAAATTGGGACATGTTGAGAAGAAATTGGAAGAATCAAATACATACATGGAAACTAAAATAGAATTCACTAAACAAGAAATAAGAGGAGAGGTGATTGGAAGGATCACGGAAATAGAAAATTTACAGATCAATAGAATTAAGAAAATAGAAGAGGAAGAAAAGGATTTCAAATGAGAGATTCAGAGAGAAGTTAAGGAAATAAAAATGGAAGTTCAAGACACCCAAGAAATAATGGAAAAATTAGAGGGAAAATGGGACAGAATCCTTACCGAATTTCAACAAAATGTAGAAGAAGCGTGTATGGAGAAACAAAAACAAGAGGAAGAGAAAACAGAAAAGAGGATTGGGGAAATACAGAAAGAGATGGAAGTTCTGAAAAGAAGAATTGAGCAAACTGGAAGTAGAATCCACAATGGCGAGCAATCAAAGGAAACAGTGGAGATGATAAGAAAATTGGAAAACATGGAAAAGAGACTAGTTTACTTACAGGAAGAGTATGACCACACGGAGGGTACAGATTTTCAAGAAGTGAGAAATGGAATGATGGAGACGAAAATAATAAACAATTATATGGGAAATAGAGGTGAACACAAATTTGAAGGAGATAATAGAAAAATACACCCGAAAGTATTTATAAAAATTTTAAGGAATAAGATGAAAAATATTCTAAATAATGAAGACATGAAGGAAATGATTAGGGAAAATCTGGATAACCATGCTTTAGTGTGGTATACAAGTAAGGAAGCGGATTTAAAAGATTTTGAGGAGAGGAATTTGAAGCTCAATTCATGAGATGTTTCTGGGGAAACAATGATCAAACAAGAGTGAGAGAAAAACTTTACTCTAGAAAATTTGAGATAGGTAGAGGAAATTGTATGAATGATTACGCTATGAAGGTTTTCATGAATGCGAAATTTTAAGATCCACCTATACCAGAGGAGGAAATTATTATGTTTATCTTAAGACATTTTAAATTTGGAATCACTGAAACGATTGCTATTCAAAATATCGAAAACATAGAACAGTTAACTAATTATCTACAAAGAATTGAAAGAAACAAGATAAGCAATAACCAGAACAGGAACAGGAATCAAAATGAAACCAAAAACTATAATGTTTACGATAATAAAAATTATTATGAGAATAATAATAACAATCAAAATTATAGAACGAATAATTATGAACAAAACAGAAACAATTACATTAACAGAAATAATAACAATGGATATTATAATAGGAACAGTAACTATAACAGGAACAATAATGCTCAAAACAACTACAACATAAATGATCAATATCATATTAATAACAATTATTATAGAAATAGAACGTTTGAAGGAAACAATAGAAATGGATCTTATGAAAACAGACAAAGAGATGAAAAACGAGAACAAAGAAGAGACTATAATACAGAGAGGACAAATGGAAATGTTGAAGGAAGAGGCAATAGAAATGAAGAACAAAGGAGAGTGAACAATATACAAAGACAGAAAGGAAGAGTGATATCCATAGAACCAGAAATAGTCACTGAAACAGAGCCCGATCAAAATTTTGGATCGAGCACATACCAAATGTAAAGAAAAAAATTATCTGTACATATGAAAATCCAAGGGAATATATAAAATTTGGGGAAGAATTAGAGTTGAAAGAAATAATGGAATTAGTATTTTTAAAGGAAACTCAAGGTCTCTAGTTAATTCCACAATATAATACAAGTTATTGAAAATTCTAAAAAATTGACAATTGTTTCGATAAATCAATATCATCGTCAGAATGACAGAAGTTACATTTCATTTTATGCCTACCTGATGTTTAGTACTTAATTTTGGCTAGACCAAGAAGTAACCTAACTTGTGATTGGCTTAATATATGATTATAAAAAAAAGAAGAAGATGTGATATTACAAATATTGAAGCTTAGATATTATTAGCCCTATGGTGATATCCTGGATATCATTTTTCCAATTAAGATCAGTATAACTGTGCAATGATATAGAAAACCAGGAAAACTATATCTGCTGATCTTTACAATTATCACTTAAGAAGACAGTTTATTAGTGGAGAATTCCCTAGATTTAACTGTTCATTGACAACTTCATATTGTGGGTTTCTTAAATGTCTTCTAATTTCCAGTTCTTCAAGGAAATCCAGTTCTTGTTTTTTTTCACAAATATGCAGTGCTTCTAGTTCTGTGTTAGGTGTCAATGAATGATTGGTTTCAAGTAGATGTTTTGCGTAGTGGGATTTATCTGGTGGTTTTAATCTGTATGCTCGTAAGTGCTCACTGTATCGTACTTCAAAATTCCTAAGGGTCTGACCCAAATAGACAGCATTACATTTTGGACATTCGAGTTTATATATACCTGACTTCTTTAATAGTGGTATTTTTGTTTTTACATTTAACAATTTTGTACTAACGTTACTTTCTGTTTTAAAAGAAATTGTTGTATTCGTTGCTGAAGATATTATCTTTGAAATATTATTAGAAATATTTCCTGCATATGTGATGGTTTTATAAGTTTTAATTTCATCAGCTTGTTTAGGATGTATTAGTTGTAATGCCACTTTATTCTCTTATTTACTAATTAGCCTATTTATCATATCTAATGGATAACCGTTAGATGTTGCTATTTGTCTAATTGTATCAATCTCTCTATCAAAATTACATTTGTTCATAGGAATTGAAAAAGCTCTATGTATCATTGAATTATATGCCGCTAGTCTGTGTGAGACAGGGTGATTAGAATTGAATGGAATTGTCACATCAGTCTGTGTTGGTTTTCGGTAAATTGAATAATCAAGTACATTATTAACTCTTTGAATTTTCAAATCAAGAAAATTGATTGAGCTATTTTCTCTAATTTCTAATGTAAATTTAATTTTCGGGTGTAAATTATTGATGTGGTTGAAAAATACATCTAATTGTCGTTCACTACCCATAAAACAAGCTAATATGTCATCTACATATCTATACCAAAATAAAATATTTTTCGAAATATTACTTTCAAATATCTTTCTTTCTAAATTGTCCATAAAAATGTTTGCTAAAATAGGTGATATAGGGCTTCCCATTGGTAAACCTTCATTTTGAATATATATCTTATTGTCAAAAGTGAAATAATTCTGATTAATGCATACATCAAATAAATTAAGTATATCTGATATTATTCCTGGATTAATATTTTTATCTTCTAGTAATTTTCTTACAAGTATTAGACATTCTTTAGGAGGAATTTTAGTAAACATATTAGTTACATCGAACGATATGAGTTTATAGTTATCTTGCAAGTGGATTGATTTCAACTTTTTGATTAGTTCTATTGAATTTCTAATTGAGTGCTGAGATTCATATCCGTAAGTATTGAGTATATTGTTGAGCTTCTTTTCCAATATATTATTAGGAGCATTAACATAAGAGACTACAGGTCTAATTGGTTTCGTTATTTTATGTAATTTAACTGTTCCATATAATTGTGGACAATGAGGATTCTTATGTATGATAGACCTTTTTTCGTTATCATTTAAGAGATAATTTGAATTATTAACAATATCCCTTACATTATTAGAAAACTTCTTTGTTGGGTCTGCTTTAAGAACTTTTACATCGCTGGATTTTATAAAGTTACATACTTTGGAATTGTAATTTTCGGTCGTCAAAATGACAGTAGCATTCCCCTTATCAGATTTTGTGAATGTTAGGTTATTATTCTCTATCTTCTTTTTCATTGCGTTTAAAATTGAAATGTCATTTTTTGTTTGACGTTTAACTTTTGAAGGTTCAATATTTTTGATTAAATTGGCAATTTTTAATTTCTCATAAAGAAAATTATTTGAATAAAAAAGAAGATAGAGAATAATAACCTAACAGTCACAAAATCTGATAAGGGGAATGCTACTGTCATTTTGACGACTGAAAATTACAATTCCAAAGTATATAACTTTATAAAATCCAGCGATGTAAAAGTTCTTGAAGCAGACCCAACAAAGAAGTTTTCTAATAATGTAAGGGATATTGTTAATAATTCAAATTATCTTTTAAATGATTACATAAGAATCCTCATTGTACACAATTATATGGAACAGTTAAATTAAATAAAATAACGAAACCAATTAGACCTGTAGTCTCTTATGTTAATGCTCCTAATAATATATTGGCAAAGAAGCTCAACAATATACTCAATACTTACGGATATGAATCTCAGTACTCAATTAGAAATTCAATAGAACTAATCAAAAAGTTGAAATCAATCCACTTGCAAGATAACTATAAACTCATATCGTTCGATGTAACTAATATGTTCACTAAAATTCCTCCTAAAGAATGTCTAATACTTGTAATAAAATTACTAGAAGATAAAAATATTGATCCAGGAATAATATCAGATATACTTAATTTATTTGATGTATGCATTAATCAGAATTATTTCACTTTTGACAATAAGATATATATTCAAAATGAAGGTTTACCAATGGGAAGCCCTATATCACCTATTTTAGCAAACATTTTTATGGACAATTTAGAAAGAAAGATCTTTGAAAGTAATATTTCGAAAAATATTTTATTTTGGTATAGATATGTAGATGACATATTAGCTTGTTTTATGGGTAGTGAACGACAATTAGATGTATTTTTCAACCACATCAATAATTTACACCCGAAAATTAAATTTACGTTAGAAATTAAAGAAAATAGCTCAATCAATTTTCTTGATTTAAAAATTGTAATGTACTTGATTATTCAATTTACCGAAAACCAACACAGACTGATGTGACAATTCCATTCAATTCTAATCACCCCGTCTCACACAGACTAGCGGCATATAATTCAATGATACATAGAGCTTTTCCAGTTCCTATGAACAAATGTAATTTTGATAGAGAGATTAATACAATTAGACAAATAGCAACATCTAACGGTTATCCATTAGATATGATAAATAAACGAATTAGTAAAAAAGAGAAAAAAGTGGCATTACAACTAATACATCCTAAACAAGCTGATGAAATTAAAACTTATAAAACCATCACATATGCAGGAAATATTTTTAATAATATTTCAAAGATAATATCTTCAGCAACGAATACAACAATTTCTTTTAAAACAGAAAGTAACGTTAGTACAAAATTGTTAAATGTAAAAACAAAAATACCACTATTGAAGAAGTCAGGTATATATAAACTCAAATGTCCAGAATGTAATGCTGTCTATTTGGGTCAGACCCTTAGGAATTTTGAAGTACGATACAGTGAGCACTTACGAGCATACAGTTTAAAACAACCAGATAAATCCCACTACGCAAAACATCTACTTGACACCAATCATTCATTGACACCTAACACAGAACTAGAAGTACTGCATATTTGTGAAAAGAAACAAGAACTGGATTTCCTTGAAGAACTGGAAATTAGAAGACATTTAAGAAACCCACAATATGAAGTTGTCAATGAACAGTTAAATCTAGGGAATTCTCCAATAATAAACTGTCTTAATAAGTGATAATTGTAAAGATCAGCAGATATAGTTTTCCTGGTTTTCTATATCATTGCACAGTTATACTGATCTTAATTGGAAAAATGATATCCAGGATATCACCATAGGGTTAATAATATCTAAGCTTCAATATTTGTAATATCACATCTCCTTCTTTTCTCTATAAACATATATTAAGCCAATCACAAGTTAGGTTACTTCTTGTTCTAGCCAAAATTAACTACTAATCATCAGGTAGGCATAAAATGAAATGTAACTTCTGTCATTCTGACGATGATATTGAATTATCGAAACAATTGTCAATTTTTTAGAATTTTCAATAACTTGTATTATATTGTGGAATCAACTAGCGACCTTGAGTTTCATTTAAAAACACTAATATGAGCATATTCCACGAAGTAAGGGTCGAGACAGTCAATTTCTTTAATAATGGAATTAATAAATATTAAAGGGAAATTAAATGGAAAAGGAATAAAATTGTTAATAGATACAGGTTCCGAAGCATCAATAATAAAGACAAAATTAAGAGAAGGAAACATTGAAAATTATGAAAATAAATTAATTAAAATACCAAAAATTACATTGATAGGAGCAAATGGAAAGAAACTATGTGAAGTAAATAAGTCTATCATACAAAAGATTGAATTGAAGGATGGGAAAGAAGCTGAAATGAAATTACTATTAGTGAATAATTTGGGAACAGACATAGTAATAGGAATTAATGAATTAACAAAGTTTAAAGTAATACTTGATCTTGAAAAGATGGAGATAGAAATTGATGGAAATAGAATTGAATTTGGAAACGAAAATTTGAAAGAATTGGCAATTGAAGAGGATAATGAGAAGTTATGGAATATAGAAAGGAATCGAAACATGGAAGAATTGGAATTAGTGTGTGGAAATAGAGAATATGAGGAGAAAGTGAAGAATTCAATAGAGAAATATAAAGGATTGATTGGTAAAGAAATGAGAATGGCAAAGAACTATGTGTATAAAATGGAAGTTAGAGGAATAGAGAACTTCAGAGTAAGAACATATCCCATACCTTACAAATATAGAAAAGAGGTTGAATTAGAAATACAAAACATGTTGAAAGATGGTGTTATAGAAAGATGCAACACAAGATATGTGAATCCTATTGCGGTAGTGGGAGAAGCAAATGGTGAATTGAGATTATGCCTAGATGCTAGAAACATAAATCAATATACTGTACCACAATACGAGTCTCCGATGAATGTGGAAGCGATATTTGGACGCATAACGAACACAAAAATATTTTCAAAAATAGACTTGAAACACAGCTTTTGGATAATTTCTTTGGATAAAAACATTAGAGACTATACATGTTTTTCTATTGATGGTGTGTTGTACAGATTTTGTGTAGCTCCATATGGTATACAAAGTGCTTGTCCAGCCTTGGTTAGAGCATTACACCAAATAAAAAATAAATTTGAAGAATTTGCATTACTTCATATAGATGACATATTAATATTTTCTCATGATAAGGAGGAACATTTGAATCATTTAGAAATTATTCTAAAAAACTGGACAAGGGAGGTTCAAAGATAAACCAAAACAAATGTTAGTTTTACCAGAACGAAATATGCTTCTTAGGATACAAAATAGACGAAAATGGAATGATGATGGATGAAGAAAGAATTCAAGCAATTATAGAATACAAAAGAACTTCGAATTTGAAAACACTTTATAGGGTTTATAGGAATGATGAATTATTTCAAACGCTTGATACCAGATTTAAGTAAAAAACAGATACCTTTGATAGGACTTTTGAAAAAGGATAATGAATGGAAATGGACTCAAGAGAGGGAAATGGCATTCAACTGTCTGAAAAAAGCATTTCAAAAGCAATTAGGAGTGTATCATCCAAATTACAGCCTACCTTATATATTACGGACTGATGCATCCAAAGAGAGATTTGCAGGGGTGTTGTTACAGATACAAAATGATATGGAAGTACCCATATGTTTCATGTCAAGGGTCACAAAAAAATCTATGAAAGGAATTATGGGGTATCAGAATTAGAGCTGGCAAGCATAATTTCCTGTATTACCAAATTTAGATTTAGTGTTTTTAAATGAAACTCAAGGTCTCTAGTTAATTCCACAATATAATACAAGTTATTGAAAACTCTAAAAAATTGACAATTGTTTCGATAAATCAATATCATCGTCAGAATGACAGAAGTTACATTTCATTTTATGCCTACCTAATGTTTAGTAGTTGATTTTGGCTAGACCAAGAAGTAACATAACTTGTGATTGGCTTAATATATGTTTATAGAAAAAAGAAGAAGATGTGATATTACAAATATTGAAGCTTAAATATTATTAGCCCTATGGTGATATCCTGGATATCATTTTTCCAATTAAGATCAGTATAACTGTGCAATGATATAGAAAACCAGGAAAACTATATCTGCTGATCTTTACAATTATCACTTAAGAAGACAGTTTATTAGTGGAGAATTCCCTAGATTTTATGTACTAGGGGCAAAAGTCACTATAGAAACGGACCATTCTGCATTAACAATTTTAAAAAACAGATTTGGCAATAGTAGAGTTCATAGATGGGGGTTAATTTTGCAAGAGTACGATTTTGAAATTGAATTCATTCTAGGAAAAACAAATGTTGTGGCAGATACTTCGAGTAGAGAAAGTAAGGGGGAAAATGATATAAATAAGAGAATTGTAAAAATTGGGGTAAATGTGATGCAAGATTTAAAAGGGATATTTTCTTTAAATAAAATAATAGGAGATCAAATAAATTTAACTGAAAAGGAAAAACAAAGGGGATACCAAAAAAAGAATATATTTATAAAGAGAATTGGGGAGTCAGAAGTATTCATCAGTACGGAAAATTTAACTAGGGAAATATTGAAATGTTTGCATGAACAAAATGGGCATATTTGATCTAGAAAACTATGGTTGTTATTTAGCGAAAAGTATATTTGTAAAGGGGGCCAAAGCCTTGCCAAACAAATTACTCGAACATGTTATATGTGTCAACTGGGAAAGAGTAGAAATAAAAGAAATGAAAACATCACAAAAACAATTTTAACAACTCGATGCGATGAAATAGTTGCAATGGATTTTCTTAGTAACCTAATACAAAGTAAGCAGGGGAACTCTCATATTTCAATGATAGTAGATTTATTTTCAAAATTTAAAAAGTTATATCCTACTAAAACAACAAAGTGCAAAACTGTAATGGAAAAATTGTCTGATTACTTGAAGGAGGTTATAAAAGCAGAAAAATATATAGTAGTTAATGCAACCTATTTTGTAAATAGTAGATTTAAGAAATTTTGCAATGAAAATCAAATACATGTGAAAACAATTAGTATCAATCTGACATCCACCTGCAAACCCCTCAGAAAGATACATCAGAGAAGTAATAAAATTTCTAAGAATAGCTTTGAAAGACCAGACTCATGAAAATTGGTATAATCATATTGAGGAAATTCAAAATTACATAAACAATATACCTAACACTGTCACCATGGAAAGTCCAATATATTTAATGAAAAAATTGACGCTTGAAAGAAAATGGGAGACAGAAGCCAATAAAAATTATTAAGAGGTTTTGGAAAAAGTCAACAAAAATGTACAGAATAATGCCAATAAATATTTAAGTAGAATGAACAAGAAGAAGAAAGTAAAGACGACGTTTCAAAAAGGAGATTTAGTAGTAGTACGTGCTCTAAGAGTATCAGACATAAAGAGGAGAACATGTGCTAAGTTAGAACTACCTTTCGAAGGGCCATACATTGTAGAAAATGAAGATGGAGTAAACAGTTATGTGTTAAAATACACAGACGGAGAAAGGATTAGAGGTATATTTATTATACATGATTTATACAAATATCACCATTCATAGAAAAATATAAAACACAGAAAAAAATGAAATGAAAGTCTCCATAATAAAAGTCTCCATGAACAATCAAATTGTACATAAATTGATACAAAAGTAAACTAAGAATTTTTTTATTTTTTATTATAATGTTGTAAATAAGTTAAAATTAATTTAAGAGGACATTGAAACATAAGATTTCAGAATATCGATAAAGGCTCATTCTTACAATAGCGACCTAAAACAAAACAGAAAGTTTTCAATGAATCAAATCGAAAGACAATATTTGAATAAAATACTTGAAGAAAAATTTGCATTTATAAATTTTCAAAAAAAAAAAATAGGTAAACGCAAAATTTAGGGGATTTTAATATGGAAAAATAATGCTACACATTGTATATATCTAAGACGAGTCAATTAAAACTCGAGATATTAATGACTATAAGATTATTGAAAGGAAAACTGTTCGGGAGTCAAAATTGAACCAAATCGAACTAAAGGAATTCATTCAAACTTTATAATGTACCTCGTACATATATACATGACACCGATATAATAAGAATTCAAACTATTTAAGAGAAAAATTTAAAAAAACATCACCTGTTATAAAATGAATGAATCCACTCTTCAAATGGAATCGTTAAATGTTTATGCATTATCTTAAATTCCTATTAGATACCATCAAACTATTTAAAAGCCCTAGAAATGTTTCTTGTAATATATCCAAACGTGAAATTCCAAATAAAAACATTAGGGTTATAAAATATTTGACTTCTGCTGAAGTACTTGTCATCTGGGATAGAGCAAGTTCAAGAAAGGTCGATGACACCTGAAAAATTTTTAGAATTAATAAAATGCAAAAGATATATATATATATATATATATATATATATATATATATATATATATATATATATTTATATATGAATTGTTTAATATTTTTATTTTATTATAGCTCAGTTAGTAAAGTAATTATTTTATGATTATACTATAATTTTTTATATTATATTGTTCAGGAGCATGAAACCCTGTCAACTCTTTGAGTCCTGGCTTCCGTAGATATATTTCACTTATATAAAATAAAAAGAAACACTTTACTTTTTAAAGAATTTAATTTTTTTAGGAAAATTTTTAATTAAATATTTATAAATTGTGACGCCTATGGATTACTAAATGATATTATTGATTTTTATATATATACCATCCTGTGCGCATGCTTAACTCTAGTCATGTGATTCAAAGCGAAGCAATCAAAACTTTTACGATGCGTGGCATATGTGTGCTCTTTAGATAAACATAAAGTTGTCGTCGATGAATATAGTGAGATGGTTTTATATATAAAAGAATTTATGGTGAAAAATATACATAAGCAAATTACAAATTGCTGTGGAAGAAATAGATTATAAGATTTATATACACATGGAAATATTACATGAATAATTTATGAAGCATCATTCTTATGAGATTAGAAAATGGCGTGAGTATAAGCTTTTATTTATTTTGAATTAGGCGTTTTCAATTAGTATTAAAGATTTGTTTGATTAATTATCTACATAAAGTCCCTTTCCTTTCTTTTTTAGATCGATCATTGCCGCAAAGTTTATTAATTTCATGAAATTATGCACTGATTTGAGTTCGTGATGTTTTAACTCTTATTATTGGCCAATAATATTTCAAATAAGCACTGACCTGTAGTTCTGGAATCGGGATGAACACCTCTGGACTCAGGAATACTCCTTCGAAGTTCCAACACATATAATTAGGAGAAATATTGATTATTCTCGCAGGAAAACTGGATATAAATGTTTGTAAGTATTAGTAGTATAGTATTTAACAGTCATTCATAAGTTTAGGCATGTTAATTGGGAATTTTCATGAAATTTCGGGAACACTTTTACATCAGCCTCTTGTTACCTCGACGCCAACTCCCAACTACTAACGCTTCCCTGCCGATTCTCATTTTTTTTCAACAAACAAGTATTTTGTTTGTCAGGTCACTATTTAAATAAATTTGTTTCTTTCTTCGTTGATTGAAATTCGTTCTGTCACTTTTTTTAAACCAATCACATATTGTCTTGAGCAGTCGAATTATGTTTACATTTATTTCACTTACAAAAAAGTTTTATACATGTACTAATGTAAATTCCACTTGGCATTATAAGTTTTTTATTTAGAGTTCCTTGAATTTTTATCAAATAAATACTTTATAGTTGGTGATATACATAATTACCTTTTAATAGTCCAATATCTAGTTTTGTTTTTGACAATTTATTACTGTGACAATTATACTTATTTATGAACATAAATTCTCTTATGTAACCTCTCTATATTCTTAGCTTTAAATTATTTACAATAATTCTATACTGTCTTATCAAATATTTCTTCAAATTCATTATCAAATTATTATTTATTGACACTAAATTTATTCTACTTTGCGATATATAATTTTTCTCTAGGTCATTATTAACTTATCTATGAAACTTATTCTCTTAAATATGTATATGCTTTATAATTTAACTACTTAAACTGATAATAATTATGAATTGACTATACTAAGATTTGTTTTATTTCAGATGAACAGCTGACTACGCTATAGCAAATAATCATTCATCATCTTGGGCAGCTTTAATTTTCTCCACTACATTTGTTAGGCAATTTCTAATGTTGTACAGTTATTAAGGTAATTTATTTATTTATTTTTGTTGTAAACTAATTATTTAATATATCTTTAATTTATATGCTTTTCATTATGAATGGTGTTATCTTCTTATAATGTTTTCTTAAATTACATCATTTCAATCCATTTTCATATAAGCAAAATATTCCTACACAACTGAATTCTTTTAATATATATGATATCTGGTTCAATTCCCCTCAAATTTAAATTCAAATGATATCCATACCCTGGATATTTATTTAAATTTCAATTTTCTTACTATAAATGATTGATATTTTTCTATTTAAATTTTTTTTTTCAACTTTATGGCATAATCTTAATTTCCTTTAACTTTATTTTCTAATTCTCAAATAAATGTTCACCTATTTCTTATTACAATCCCTATTTCTTTTAATACCTGTATCATTATTCTTTCCTAAACTACACTTGATTAGGATCAATGTCAATTTATATATTCTTAATATTACTTCTTATAATACTTCTCTACTATCATTTTCATACTAACATCCACTTATATATCAACTTATTTCTTTTTAATTTCATTATATTTTATTTTTCTATATACTCCTCATATCATATTTCATTTCAATATTCATTATTCAATATAATTAATTATTTCTTATCCCGCACGTCTTAATAAAATAAAAGTAATAGATTCGAACTTGTGCGACACTTGTTACCGTATATGCGACCTAGAACACATTTTTTTTAATGTAATAAATATACACAACATAGAGAAGATATGTATAGAGAACTAATGAAAATCGATGTTCTACCTCCCTTCAATGTAATGAACTTACTGGCATTAAATAAGCTGCCTGTTTATAACGTTTTACTGACATTCATTAAAGCATGCAACTTGAAACTGTAATATTGTGTAGCTCCTTCTCCTCTGTAAGTGAACCTAACCTGATTATTCCCTATTAGTACCGTGGTCTACCTTTTCTGTGAGTTAGCCACCCTGAAAGACCCCTGGGTACAAAACGTATATCCTTAACCTATCCAAATTGATTCTTACAGTTAGCATATTTGATACCCTTTTTAGTACTGTAGCTCATGGCTAAATGGACCATGTCCTTCGGCCAAAAAAACAAAACAAAATTATTTCTTAAATTCATATATATCTCAATATCCATTCCCTTATTCCTTCATGTATTTTGAAGTATTCTATAAGATTCTAATTGACATCAAACATTACCTCCTATATTTTTAATCAATCTCATTCATTATTCTTCTTTCCTATCCTTTATTACTTGCATCTTATTTCCTTATTCAAAAAATTGCGAACTTTCATTTGATACTTGATTTATCCTTATTTTTATCCCCTCTATCTTATATTTTAATATTTTCCTTCTATATAAAGCCAGTATTTCTTATAAATTGTTTTTCTTTATTTGTTATCTATTGATTTGCTATATTCAAATTTCCCTTTCTTTATATTCAAAGCTGTTTTTATTATAAGTTTTACCTAATAAAATTTTCTTTATATTATATTGTATTTATTCATTCATTTATTTTTTCAGTTACTGAAGAAACAAACGTGACGAATTCAATTGGATCACCAGCTGCCAAATGGAAAACAAAACTCGGTCCACTATCTAATTTATCTTTATACACTATTTGATATTAAATTTAAAACTATAGTTATGACTATTATTTCCTTTTAAGTTTTGTTCGTAACATAACATCATCTATTCCTAATATCTATATACATGTTCTACAGTGAACACTCTCCTTTCTAATTGTGTACCTGGATAGAATAACCGATAACTGTTTTGAGCATCATTATTGTCAACTACATATGGCCCTTCAAAAGGTGATAATAACTTTTTACATTGATTTTCACCTTTCTTTGGTGTTCTTAAAGATCTCACTAGGAATAAATCTCCTTTTTGAAACCTAATCTTCTTTTTATTTTTGTTTCCTTTTCTTTTAATGAATCTCATAGCACTTCTCTCCAAATTCTTGCTAACTTTATTTAAAACTTGAGACATATCCCATTCTCTCTGTATAATCCAATCACGTTCTGGGGGTATTCCTTTCAAAATAAATTGTGGACACTCTTCAGTAACTCCATTAGGTAATTGATTTAAAAAAATTTCTACTTGTTTCAGATTTTCTTCCCATAAATTGTGCCTATTATTACATAAAATCCTTAAATACTTAACAACTTCTTTGATATACCTCTCAGCTGGATTAGATGGAGGTCTTCTTATGCTTATGAAATTCATTTTAATAATATGATTTCTACAAATACGTTTGACTTTTTCACTCACAAAGTAAGTAGCATGATCCAGTATCAAAATTTCAGGAGTTCCTATTTCTTCTATTAAATTTTTCAGACAAGATATTACTGTGTTTGCATTGGTACGTTGACAAGGAGAAGTTCTTACAAATTTTGAGAAAATATCTACCATGACTAAAATATGTTTATTGCCTTGATTGCTAGGTATTAATTGTGATATAAAATCAATAGCTACTATATGTAAAGGCTTGAGTGCTATTATAGGTGTTTTGGTCCACTAATATTATGATAATTCCTTTCCTCTGCCAACTGGCAAATTTTACTAGTTTTGCAGATTTCTTTAACTAATAATATGTCCTTCTTTGTGGTGTGATTTTCTGTAAACAACATCCATAGTTTTCGAGATCCTATATGTCCATATTCCTCATGTAGTTGTTTGAGAATTTCTTTAGCATATTCAGATGTTATTAAATAAATTTCCCTATCTTCCATTCTCTTATACCAAATTCCCTCGTTTTGAAATGCTCCTCTTTTACAAGGTACTTGCAAATTTCTCTGATCCTCCATTTTTTTCTCCAAAGAAAACATATCTTCAGTTTTTTGCAACCTATTGATGCCAATTTGGAATTGTTGATCCTTCTTCTTCATTTCTGTTTCACGGCTAAGAGCATCCGCTACTATATTAGTTTTCCCAGGAATAAATTCCATTTCAAATTCATATTCCTGTAATAGAAGAATCCATCGATGTTTCCTATTATTTGCATAACGATTTTTAAACATTGCTGTTAAAGCTAAATGGCTGTTTCCAAGTAAAATTTTGCTCCTAATAGATAAAAACGTAATTTTGTTATGTAAAATACTATGCTTGCCATCTCCAATTCAGTAACTGAATATTTTCTTTTAAAGTTCTTCGTTACTCGGGAAATAAAACTGATTGGTACTTCTCCTTCCTCTTGTTCTTGCAATAAAACTCCTGCTAACCTATCTATGGATGCATATGTTCTTAAAATAAATGGCTTGTCATATTGAGGATGATAAACCTGCAAATTTTGTAAAAATATTTCTTTTAGTTCTTGGAAAGCTTGTTCTCTCCTTGCATCCCATTTCCATTTCGTTTCCTTCTTGAGTAATTCAATTAGTGGAATTTCTTTATTACTGAGGTCTGGTATTAAGCGTTTGAAGTAGTTGAGAATTCCCAAAAATCCTCGAAGAGTTTTCAGATTAGTCGGTGTCTTATTTTCTCTTATAGTTCTAATTCGTTCAGGGTTCATTCTCACTCCAGTAGAATTCAGAATATATCCCAAATACTGCACTTCCTTTTGGTAAAATTGACATTTGTCCATGTTCAATTTTAATCCTGCTCTTTCCAATTCTGCCAATATAGTCTTCAAATGTTCGTGATGTTGTTCTTCATTTTCTGAATATATTAAGATATCATCTATATAGTGCAATGTAAAATTTTCATATTGGTTAAGAACAGTGTGAAGTGTTCTTACCAATGCTGCACACGAACTCTGTAAACCAAACGGAACAACACAAACTTGGTATACTACACCATCAATCATAAATGCTGTATATGGACGACTTCTTTTATCCAATGGAATCAACCAGAAACTGTTTTAAATCCAGTTTCGTGAATATGTTAGTTCTTGTAATTCTTCCGAATATCCCCTCTATGTTTAAAGGACTCTTATATTGTTTTTTAGTATGAGAGTTGATATTTCTGGCATCCAGACATAATCTAATCTCACCTGACTTTTTACGGACACATGTTATTGCACTTATATATGAAGAGTTGAATCTTTCTATAATACCATCTTGTATCATCTTTTCTAACTCCTGGTATACTTCATTTTTCAGCTTATAAGGAATGGAATAGGTTTTTATCTTAAAGTTACTAATATCCTTATTCATTTCCAACTTATGTATATATTTTGCTGCTTTGCATACTTCTTTGTTGAAGAGTCTCCCATGCTTTTTTAATAACTCATCAATCTCTCTTCTATATTGTGGAGGACAAAATTGTTCTTGTAGATCTTCCAAAATTTCTATTTCGTTTATTTGACATTGTATTTTCTCTACCTCTTGTTCTTCCTTTTTAGCAAAAGTTAATATATTACCTTCACATACCATGTACCCCTGTTTATGATCAATAATCATCTTGTGATTGCTCAATTCATCATTTCCCAAAATTACGTCATATTTTAAATTCTTAACTACTAATAATTGTATTTTATAAGCTATATTTCCCAAATAAAAATCTGTAATTATGGTACTATTTGTATAATATAAATTTTTATCATTCGCCCCAACTAATGATAGTTTCTTTGTATTTATCATCATTATATCATCCTTATTTAAATTGTCTACTATATCCTGTTTAATTAATGTTACCTCTGAACCTGTATCTATTAAAATTCTACAAACAATGTTTTGTAATCTACCCTGGAGAAATATTAAATCAGGTTTTTCTACTTTTTTACTATTATTTTCATGATCTACAATAAATGCTCGAGGATGTTCATATCGCGATGAATAGATGATATTATGCACGTAAGGACGATCTAAGCAAAACTCGCTATATTGTCCTGTTCAGGAATACATTCTTCTACCTGTATCTCCTGTCTGACCATGTTTACTTGTCTCCTATGATCATCATCCCTGTTTGTGCTTTGCTCTTGATTATTTTGGGTTTCTCTGCCATTTTGCCAATTTCTTCCTCTATTATTATTATTATTACCATAGTGATTTCTTCTCTCGAAATTGTTCTGGTTCCTATGGTTCTCCGGATATCTGTTTCCATTATTCCTCTACCTATTTCTATTTTGTTCCCTATTTCCTTGGTATCGTCTATCTTCAAAGTTCCTGTTTCCATAACTTCTATTTCCATTTCATTCATAATAATCTCTCCTGAAATTACCATTTCCATTTTCCCTTCGTGTATCGTTCCTTATATTTCCATTTACATTTTCTCTTCGTATATCATTTCTCATATTTCCATTTCCTTGTTGATATTTGAGAAAACCACTTCCATTTTGAACACTTCTTTCAACTCTCTGTAAATACCTAGATAAGTTGTCCATCGTTTTTATATTATAAAGTACTATTGTTTCTGAAACTTCGGAATTGAAATGTCTCCCGACATATAAAACTAATTCCTCCTCCTTCATAACAGGTTCCAAGTATTGCGCCATGTTGTATAGTTGCATAGCATATGCATTTAAATTCTTATCTCTATTGTAATCAATTTTACCGAAGTATAATCTTTCCCTAAAATTAGCCTGATGAACCTCACCCCAGAAATAGTTCATGAATTGGTTGTCAAATTCTTCTATATTGTTTATGCTTTCCTCCTTATTACAGAACCATAATAGGGCATGTCCAGATAACATCCCTCTAATGATAATCTTCTTCTCCATTATATCTCTCATTCCTTCAAGTTTGCTTTTAATTATTTCGATAAACACATTCGGATGAATGGTATTCATATTCCCATCAAACTTTACTCCGATATCCATGTTCCCAGTGTAGATTATTCCACCTCCATTTCTCCTAACATTAAATTCCATTTCTTCCATGCTTTCCTGCAATTTTCTGTTCATTTCTTCAAGTTCTTTGTCAACTATTTGACCAATGTACTCGTTCCTCTCCTCACATGTTCCTGTTTGTTTTTGTACCTTTGTTTCCAATTCCTTAAATTTCTGTTCCGCATTCTGCTGATAATTCTGCATAATTTCTTCGATTGTTTGTTCCTTGAATTTAATCTATTCCATTTCTTTCGTTATATCTACAGTTTGTTTAATAACTTCAGCTGGAATTGTTCCTGGTAATTCTTCTTTTATGCCTCTTCCTAATTCATGAATTTGTTCCACCATTTGATTTTCTATTTGCTCTCTAATTTTAATTCCATTTTTTTGAATTTCATTCCGCAAATGTTTATTTTGGTCCTCCATGTCTTCTCTCACCTTGTCAATTTTATTTCCAAATTCTTCATCTTCTTAAGTTCTTTAATTTCCTTACAATTTTCAAATTTCACTTCTTCTATTTTCTCTTCTAATCTATTCATATTTCCATTGATGCTGTTCATATCCCCTTTTATTTCCTTTCAGACTATTCATATCTCCCCTCATTGTATTAATATTCCCATTCAAGTCATTAATATCTCCCCTCAATGTGTCCATATTTCCATTCACTTTGTTTATATTTTCATTTATAGAGTCTATCTTACCATTTAAATCTCCCCTAATATTCTGCTCCATTTTGTTCATGTCTGCCCTTCTATTCTCTTCCATTTTGATAAATAATTGTTGCATCCATTGTTCACTGATATTCATTCCTCCTTGTGTTTCCCTTCTCTCTTGTATCCTATCTTCTTGTTCTATAGCTTCCTCATCTCCTGTCATAACATCTTCCTGTGCATCGCCTTCCGCTTGTTGTCCCTGTTCCAAATATACCGCTTGGTAATCTCCCATACCATGACTTCGTTCTTACCTTTCCTCTTCTGAATCACTTTCTGCTCCTAACTGCCTCCCATCTCTCAACGTCATCCGTTTTGCTGTTTTAATTGAATTTCCAAATTTACAAATGCTTCCTAAAATTTTTTAAAACGCCCTACGTTCTGGGTGCCAATTAAACAGTGTGTTTAATTGGTATGATGTGAGGAATTTTACTTCTCATCGCCCCACGTTTTGGGTGTCAATTAAACAGATTTTTAATTCGACAAAAGCCCCACGTTCCGGGCGTCAATTATCACATATATTTAATTTATTGCTCATAAATTTAATTTTAATGTTTAGATATTCAATTATTTATTGTATTTTTATATATGTGATATGGCTAGCTCTGTTGTTTATTCTTATATCATTATATTATATATTATATTGTTCGGGAGCATGAAACCCTGTCTACTCTTTAAGTCCTGGCTCCCGTAGTTATATTTCACTTATATAAAATAAAAAGAAACACTTTACTTTTTAAAGAATTAAATTTTTTAAGGAAAATTTTTAATTGAATATTTATAAATTGTGACGCCTATGGATTACTAAATGATATTATTGATTTTTATATATATATATATATATATATATATATATATATATATATATATATATATATATACCATCCTGTGCGCATGCTTAACTCTAGTCATGTGATTCAAAGCGGAACAAACAAAAGTTTTACGATGCGTGGCATCTGTGTGCTCTTTGTATAAACATAAAGTTGTCGTCGATGAATAAAGTGAGCTGGTTTTATAAATAAAAGAATTTATGGTGAAAAATATACATATACAAATTACAAATTGCTGTGGAAGAAATAGATTATAAGATTTATATACACATGGAAATATTACATGAATAATTTATGAAGCATCATTCTTATGAGATTAGAAAATGGCGTGAGTATAAGCTTTTATTTATTTTGAATTAGGCGTTTTCAATTAGTATTAAAGATTTGTTTAATTAATTATCTACATAAAGTCCGTTTCCTTTCTTTTTTAGATCGATCATTGCCGCAAAGTTTATTAATTTCATGAAATTATGTACTGATTTGAGTTCGTGATGTTTTAACTCTTATTATTGGCCAATAATATTTCAAATAAGCACTGACCTGTAGTTCTGGAATCGGGATGAACACCTCTGGACTCAGGAATACTTCTTCGAAGTTCCAACACATATAATTAGGAGAAATATTGATTATTCTCGCAGGAAAACTGGATATAAATGTTTGTAAGTATTAGTAGTATTGTATTTAACAGTCATTCATAAGTTTAGGCATGTTAATTGGGAATTTTCATGAAATTTCGGTAGCACTTTTACATCAGCCTCTTGTTACCTCGACGCCAACTCCCAACTACTAACGCTTCCCTGCCGATTCTCAAATTTTCAACAAACAAGTATTTTGTTTGTCAGGTCACTATTTGAATAAATTTGTTTCTTTCTTCGTTGATTGAAATTCGTTCCGTCACTTTTTTTAAACCAATCACATATTAGAAATGCCTGTGGATATGGTGTACACACTAGATGTAAATTGAGTGAATGAAAGCGACGAATACTCAGTGTGTATTAGTTTATTACTTTCAGGCTAAGCGCTTTCGGCTGTTAAGCCATTATCAAAGCCGTCCTATGAAAAATTACAAAGATTGTGAAATTTTGGAAAACAATTTAAAAAAAGTTGAACTTACGTCATTTAAAAAAGTAGTTGTCAAAGCCATCAAGTTGATCAAAAACAATACTCAAGATAGAATCATCGTTATGATTGAGTCATTGGAACAAAACATTAAAATACCCTATTGTGAGGGTGTAAAATTATAATTCACATGATGTAAATTCACTCAAAATTAAAAAAAACTGAATTAAAACAGATGACAAGTTTGACATTAGAATTACGGTGGCTAATAAGCCAGCGCGCCGTAAAAACAAGTGCATGACAATACAACATATTTACACGACGAACACTGAATCAAAAGCATGATTGAAAAGATGAAAAAATTCTATAGTGAACTGAAAATTGTAGGGAACCCCGAATATTACATTTATTTTTAAATTTGAAAATGAAGTTAAAGATGTGAATAAAGCAAAAAAATTGAAAAACTCTATTCAAATTCAATTCCCAACATTCATCCAATTTAGATGAATAGCAAAATCCCCCTCATCCCTCAGCTGCATACTGAAACTGAATTAAGAGGTTGGATCCATTCCCCAGCCAGTCAGGAACAAGCGTAGTAACCTAAACGTGCGAAATGCTAGATAACATAAATCAAATATTTAGTTGTAAATGCATCCATGGAGGAGCTTCTATAATCTATTGACTAAGGTGGAAGAAATACGCTGGCAAGGTGAACCCAACAACCGACAGTCTCACATATGAATTAGATGTAATGGCATAGTGATTGTGACCCGTGAATTGGATGGCAAGGTGAACCCAACAACCGACAGTCTCACATATGAATTAGATGTAATGGCATAGTGATTGTGACCCGTCGAATTATGTTTACAATTATTTCACTTACAAAAATTTTTTATACATGTACTAATGTAAATTCCACTTGGCATTATAAGTTTTTTATTTAGAGTTCCTTGAATTTTTATCAAATAAATACTTTATAGTTGGTGATATACACAATAACCTTTCAATAGTCCAATATCTAGTTTTGTTTTTGACAATTTATTACTGTGACAATTATACTTATTTATGAACATAAATTCTTTTATGTAACCTCTCTATATTCTTTGCTTTAAATTGATTACACTAATTCTATACTGTCTTTTCAAATATTTCTTTAAATTCATTAACAAATTATTATTTGTTGACTCTAAATTTATCCTACTTTGCGATATATAATTTTTCTCTATATCATTATTAACTTATCTATGAAACTTATTGTCTTAAATATGTATATGCTTTATAACTTAACTACTTAAACTGATAATAATTATGAATTGACTATACTAAAATTTGTTTTATTTCAGATGAACAGCTGACTACGCTACAGCAAATAATCATTCATCATCTTGGGCAGCTTTAATTTTCTCCACTACATTTGTTAGGCAATTTCTAATTTTGTACAGTTATTAACGTAATTTCTTTATTTATTTTCGTTGTAAACTAATTATTTAATATATCTTTAATTTATATGCTTTTTATTATGAATGGTGTTTTCTTTTTATAATGTTTTCTTAAATTACATCATTTCAATCCATTTTCATATAAGCAAAATATTCCTTCACAACTGAATTCTTTCAATATATATGATATCTGGTTCAATATATATATATATATATATATATATATATATATATATATATATATAAAGATGTACGAATAGTGCGTGACATATGAACAATAACAAAGAACAGATTAGTGGGTATTGCACGCAAATAGAAGAAGGGGCTACTGAAAAGAGTGGTAACCGCAGACATGCATGTTTCTGTCTCATTAGCCTTCATCGGTACGGCATAACCATGAAAAGGTGTACAACTTGGGAGCAAGGATGTTAATTGAAACATGAGAAAACACAAACAACGGATTTCAACAAGATAACCAAACGCACATTTGTGCCTTCAGGGTCGGAAGGTTCAGACGGGAGAGCTATAGACGCCTCCGTGTCTCTGTTGGTTGTTGTCCTGAAAACTCAGGATCTTCCATTTGAAGGCACAAATGTGCGTTTGGTTATCTTGTTGAAATCCGTTGTTTGTGTTTTCTCATGTTTCAATTAACATCCTTGCTCCCAAGTTGTACACCTTTTCTTGGTTATGCCGTACTGATGAAGGCTAATGAGCCAGAAACATGCAGTAGCTCCTTCTTCTATGTTATTATATATATACATATATATATATATATATATATATATATATATATATATATATATATATATATATATATGTATATGTATATATACATATATTGAACTAGTTATCTAGTTTTGTAAATAAATTGAAATAAATAAACATGACAACAAGGTCCTATTATAACGGAAGGTGTGTCAGTAGACACAACCATTATAAAAAATCCATAACAAGTCAAATATAAAAATATAAAAAAAAGAATGAAATATTCATAAATCTGGTTGAATATTGATGTGATTGTTTAGAAAAGGGATAAAGAATAGAAAATCCAAAATCAATATTATCTAATTAAATATTAAATGTTACCTGTACAAGCAATTCCAAACAGATGTCAATGTCAAGGAATTTCACATGGTGCTGAACACTGCCATAGGAGTTTCCGCAGTAAGAAATTTCATATTATACCTTGAAACCTATAATAATATAAAAAAATAATCAGTCCAATAATAGCTCAACATTATTCACATGAGTTTTAATAGTAAAAGTTTAGAATTACATGCATTCTCTCAGTAATTTCATAAAGGGTTGAAAACGGTATGGCATAAAATAGATGGAACACAGCCCAAACTTATGAAAAGGAAATGAATATAAACAGGAAGTAATGAATCCTAGTGAAATTTAATTACCAACATAAAATCATTGATTATTTATTATATATAGAACTTTAATTAAAAAAAAAACTAAAATAATCAAAAGTTTATATAGAATAGTTATAGAATAAAATTCAAAATTAAAAAAAAGAATCAATTACATATAGGTAAATTACTAATGTAGGTTGTGAATTTTGTAAAAATAAACATTTATCCAAGTAGCTAAACAACATAATTATCAACAAATTGACTATTGTATAAGGAAAAAAGGACATAATATAGATTCCTCATTGCAATAGAAATAATAGTGAATCAGTGTGATTACCCTCCAGGACAAAAGAATTCAAGTATTTCAAATAAATAACTAAAAGACATGAAAATGACAATTTTTGTTAAAAATAACAAATAAGTGAGTTATGGATTGAGAATGCCGAGAGGCTTGTTGATTTTAAAAACAAGAAAAAAGTGAATTTGGGGTGGTGAGAAAGGACGCGTTGATGGAGATGGCTCTCTGTGAAAATTTTTGTTTTAAAAAAATGCTTAAACGTTAATTTTACATCAAAAAGTAAAATCGAACTAATAACAAATGTTTCTAATCCTGTGTAAGGATAAAGCAGTACTGAAGGTGCATATCTCTTGTGAGATATCATCAAGAATTAGGAGATAAGAGTTGCAGTCGGCTGTGATATCAAAAACTAAGGTCTGTGTTTTTTAAATAAACTTATTTGGAATTCCATCTAACATATATCAAAGTGAACAATCAAATTATTAATAGAACGTTCGAATCGAATAATGCATTAAAAAAGGCCAAAAAACAATAAGGATATGATGCATCATAAATTTGTCTATTGATAATTGCATATTGAAGCACTAAAAATTATTGTACTCACCTTTTGTAATTTCATCCATTAGATATATCACGTGCATCATGAATGTTCCAATAATTTTCACAACTTCTTTCTAATTATTGCATGCCTAACTATTGTCTATCACTTTCTTCATATTCATAACTCACACATATTTATGTTAGAAATATACACGTATATGTAATTGATGGTATCAATTTTATAACTTTTTAAAAAACTTCACCATTACCAACGTGCTAGTGGCATGTTAACTAAATAGACGCTTCTTATAGTGGGAAAATCTTTCCTCGTATCATATTATATTACAGGCGCGCATGCGTTTGGATATTATGCGCCGACGCAATAGTGAGAATAATTTGTAGCTAAGAATGTATGTTATATAGGGTGGCAAAAATTCATGAATTTCAATGTTCAAATTAAATCAATAGTTTCGAAATATTTTATTAAATAGTTTTACATTAAAGTGTTGGTAATTTTTATTCTCATCACATCCATGAATAAATTAGCATTATCTTCGTATTTCAATCATTTTATTTAAGAGATTTAGTGTCATCAAGAGATCACAAAGGAAAAAGGTAAGATTATGAATAAATTTCATCAATGATTGGTTTAATGCATCCTGAACTCAAAGGGAGGCGTTTCATGTTTCCGACTGAGGATTCAAATGATTTAGAAAAAATATTAAATTTTGAGCTAGCTGAGGTTACATATAAAAATAACAAAACTAAATATAAATATAAAATTAATTATATATCATAAATCAACTATAATAAATTGGCACCTAACAACGTGGAGCTATTTGAAAAATTTTTTAGTTGTTAAATAAAAATTAAATCTATCCAATTATGAAATTTATAGAATTTATAATAAATTGACGCCCTAAACGTAGGGCCTGATTCAATATTAACACATTATTGAATTGAACAAATAAATCATGGAAAGCAGGAAAATGATGTTGAGAGATGGGAAGCAGGTCGGAGATGATGGTGGATCGGAAGAGGAGAGAGAGGAGAGGAGCCATGGTATGTGCAACAGGAGACGAAGAAGAAGGAAAGGATAGGAGAGAAGAGAGAAGGGAGAAACAAGGAGGAATTAATATCAGTGAACTATGGATGCAACAATTGTTTGAAAAAATGGACCAGAAATTTGCCGAACAGAATCAAACCATGAGGGCAGATATGAACAATATGGAGGAAAATAGGAAGGCAGACAAGAACGATATGAAAGAACTCATGAATGGTATGAAGGATGACTTGAATGGAAATATAAATACAATGAGGGGAAATATGGACAGAATAGAAAGTAATTTGAATAAAAAAAATGGACACAATGAGGGGAGATCTAAATGGAAACATGAATAGATTAGGAAAGAAAATAGAAGAAGTCAAAATAGAAAGTTTGAAGGAAATTAAGGAACTCAAGGAGGACCAAGAAGAATTTAAGAAGAACATTAACAAGGTAAAAGAAGACATGGAGAATCAAAATAAAAATTTGAGACAAAAAACACAAGAGAATGGTGTGAAAATTAGAGAGAATATAGAAAAGATGATAGTAGAAGAAGTACTAGAATTCAAAAGAGATATAGAAGAAAGTTTACCGGAAAATATTAAAATGGAGGTCTCTAAACAAGCGAATAATATAACAAAGGAAGTGGAACAGATAAAAGAAAACGTAAATAGGAAATTTAAGGATTTAGATGGCAGGATAGAAGAGAGAACGGGGATGAGCTTAGCAATTAGTGAAGATATAAATAGACAAGTAAGTCAAGACATAGAAGAAATGAATAGGAAGTTAAGAAATACGGTCGAGGAAATGGAAGAGAATTTAAGAAGAAGTGGAGGAATTAATGTATGTCCAGGAAATTTCTATAGCAATTTCGAAATCGGGGTGAAATTCGATGGGAATATAAACAATATCCATCCCAAAGTATTCCTAAAAATAATTCGCAAAAAAATAAAAGGACTAGGAGATATTATGGAGATAAAGATCATTATAAGGAGTATATTACAGGGCCATGCTTTGTTATGGTTCTGTAATAAGGGAGAACAGATACAAAGCTTGGCAGATTTTGAGCAACAATTCTTAGCCTATTTCTGGGGAGAATTGCAACAAGCGACATTTAGTGAACGGCTATACTTTCGAAAATTCGATTACAAGAAAAGCAGAAACCTAAACAATTATGCAATGCAGTTATACAACATAGCCCAATACCTAGAGCCAGGAATGAAGGAGGAAGAATTAGTGTTGTATATTGGAAGACGTTTTAACTCCGAAGTTGTAGAAACAATAACGCTACATAATATAAAATCTATGCATAGTCTATCAAGTTACCTACAACGTATGGAAAGGAGCTATACTAATCACAATGAAAGGAGAAATGTTCATGGAAATAATGGAAATAGAAACTACGAAAGAAGAGGACCAGGACTGGATGATAGAAATCATAGATATGATAACCATAGAAATGGAAATTACCGAAATGGATATCAGAATGGTAACAATGGTAATCGAAATAATGGAAATAGGCCATACGAAAATGGAAATTATCAGAATTTTGGAAGACGAAATGATAATGGCAATAGAAATAGGAACTGGTAACAATACAGAAGGGATGGAAGAAATGATGATAATGATCGAAGAAATGAGAACAGGAACACGAACTATGATCAAAGAGATGGTCGAGAAAAAGACAGAAGACAAGTTAATTTGATACAAAATCAGGAAGAGGTAAGAAGGGATAGAGATCAGGGCCCGAGTTCTGATCCAAATTTCGAATAAGTTGCTCTTACGTGCATAATATTGTCTATTCTTCTAAATATCAACATCCTAGGGAATTCATATTAGAGGAAGATCAAACAAACCAAGAATTAACTAGATTAATATTTATATAGGGAAATTTAGAAAATATTAAATGTAGAATTTTGTTAGATACGGGTTCAGAAGTTTCCATCATAAATCAAAATATCGTAGACAATTCAAATCAGGGAATATGATGGTGATAAATACGCATAAAATATCATTAGTAGGGGCAAATGAAAGAAAATTGTATGAAGCAACAAAAGCTATAATGACTAATTTAGAATTAAATGGCAATATTTTATCAGTACAATTGTTGATTGTTAAAAATTCAAAATATGATATAATCATGGGTACCGATGAACTTAATGAAAATAAAATTATTATTGATTATAAAATGCAAAATATAATATATAACGATCAGAAAATACCATTTATGACTAAATAACAGATAAAAGGAATGACGAATGTGCAATTGGACAATTAAACCAGATTGTAGAAGATAAACTAAATATGAGGGATGAATTATGTTTGGAGGAATATAAGCAGAGGGTATATGAACTGTTAGACTCACATGAAAAGCTATTTAATGAAGAAGTATGTGTTGCAACCATATATGTACATAAAATAGAAGTTATACCAGAAATTAAGAATTTTAAGATCAAAACTTATCCCATACCGTATAAATTAGAACAAGAAGTATACCAAGAAATAAATAAAATGTTACAAGATGGTATAAGAAATTGGAGGACAGAGAAGTATTTGTGATAAGTAAGGAGTTTGCTAAAGAAATTATTAGGCATTTACATGAGCAGAATGGACACATAGGAACGAGAAAATTATGGACATTGTTTCGAGAAAATTATGTGGCGAAGAAGGATTTAAGTGTGGTAAAAGAAGTATGCAAATATTGTCAACTATGTCAACTGGCGAAAGAGAAAAATTACCATAACAGCATGACAGCAAAATCCATGATAACAAATAAACCATTACAGACTGTGGCAATGGACTTTATGAGAAACTTAATTAGAAGTGAATTGGGCAATAAGAATTAACTAGTTGTAGTCGATGTCTATACTAAATTTATTAAAACTTTTCCGTGTAAGAGATCTACAGCTAAAGTCGTAATAGAATGTTTAAAAAGATATATCGAAGAAGTAGGAAGACCTGAAAGAATTATACTCGACCATGCTACATACTTTGAAAGTATCAAATTAAAACAATATTGTGACAAGGAACTAATAGAATTACAATTTATTAGTATTAGAACACCTAGTTCCAATCCAGCAGAGAGATATATTAAAGAAATTTTGAAATATTTAAGCATACTTTGCCAAGGGATACATATTAGATGGGATGAAAACATGGATAGAATTGAAGGATTTATTAATAATTTATCGCATGGAGTAGCAGGTGAAAGCCCAATTTATTTAATGACCCAAACGAAACTGGATTGTGAATAGGGATACGACCCTACAAGAGACTAGAAAAGGTAAATATAAGATTAAAAAGGAATGCAGAGAAATATATTCGGGATCAGAACAGGAAGATCAAGAAGAAAACACAATTTAACAAAGGAGAATTGGTTATAATTAAAGCATTGAAAACATCTAATAAAGCAGAAGACCAATGTATTAAATTGCAATTGCCATTCGAGGGACCTTATGAGGTATTAACTGAAAATGCACAAAACAGTTATAAGTTGGTATACCCGGGAACAAACATGGTCAGAGTTGTTTTCAACATTGAATCAATTTATAAATATAACTCTCAATAAAAGATATAAGAATAAAATAAGGAGAAGAGGAATAGATAATATTATGTACTTACATGTAAATAAATAATAGTAGCATAGGTAGATGAAATGTTTCTAATTTTTCTGCATAAGTAATACTTCCATGTAACATAGAATATTAGATAGTAGGTGAATGTAATATAGTTCGTTTTTCATATGTAGAGTACTTATAGGCGGATTCCATTATCCATAGTTAAGAATCTAGAAAAGAAAAGAAAAATATTAATAAAAGCTTATAGATAATTTTAAGTAAAAGTAGGGTCACTTCAAATTTATATCATAAGGAAATTTAGAGTAGCTATACAAATAAAAAATCCAAACAAATGGAGACACAATCTATAATAAATAATTAAATAATACCAAAGACAGATAGAAAGAAAAGCTTCAATATATTATTATAAAAAAAAATTGTGAGAGGGGATAAGAAAATAGAATTTACACCTATTAATAAGAACAGGTAGGATTTAGGGAGGACAAGCTCGATAACATTTAAATAACAGTAAAAGAGATGGAAAGGAAAGAAAGTTTTAAATCAAGATATAGAATTTAAGATATTTATGTCAAATGAAATTTTATAGGAATTATGGAGATAAATAAAAATGAAATATGGAAGCAAAGATTTATATAGAATATAATATGATTAATTATTATGAGATAGGGAGATATGAAATATAAAATATAATGTAATGAATATATTGATGGAATGAAGTTGATGAATTATAATTAAGAATTATGCAAATAAATATAAATAGGGATAGTAAGCAAAGAAAAGAGTTAGACTATAGGAGCAATTATCTTGACATGAATATGGGTTGAAAATAGGATATGAAAATATATGAAATATTGGAAATAATGAAATTTTTCTTAATTTGACGATAAGATAGGAATATGAGAGCATAAAAAAGGGACTGTTAAGTGCAGGAAAAAGGTGTAAGTTATTATAGGTAAAATAAGCAAGAAACAGTAAAGAGAATAAAGATTCTAAGTGGGAAATAAATAAATAATAATTGGAATAAGGATTGAAGCAAATATATAACATAGAATGGTATATAAAGGATAAACCAAAAAAAATGTATAAGATGTTAGAATCAGAATGATTTTGTCTCATATTTGTAAAAACATTTAGAATAGGATAGGATAGAATCAGATAATGTAAATTAAGTCTAGGATAGAAATATATTAGAAACTTAAATATAGGATTCTTCGAATTTGATTTCAGGAGCAAGTAGGTAATACACGTATGTTCTGTGACACTTTATCGGATGAACAGGCGGATGGCCTATGGGTGGTTACCGATAGGAAGAAGTTTCCAGAGGGTTTACAAGAAGTAGAAGAAGTCTCTAGATGGTTAGCAAGTAATGACGGTAGCGTCTACGGGGGTTATGCAAAAAGTAAATAAGTGTGTATGTTGTTACGTGTATAAGGTAGAGGGTGGTTTAGAAGAAGCGAAGGGGTTTTTAAGGGTAGCGTCTACGGGGGTTATGCAAAAAGTTTTTTGGGGGTTTGGCCTGGGCCAATTGCCAAAATTTTTGGGATAATGACGGTAGCGTCTACGGGGGTTATGCAAAAAGTAAATAAGTGTGTATGTTGTTACGTGTATAGGGTAGAGGGTGGTTTAGAAGAAGCGAAGGGGTTTTTAAGGGTAGCGTCTACGGGGATTACGCGAAAAGTAAGGGTGTATACAAGAACGGGGGTTATGCAAAAATTAAATAAGTGTGTATGTTTTTACGTGTATAAGGTATCTAGGGGGGTGATTTAGAAGAAGCGAAGAGGGTTTTAAGGGTAGCGTCTACGGGGGAGGGGAGCGTCTACGGGGATTACGTAAATGAGGGTGTATACAAGAACGGGGGTTATGCAAAAAGTAAATAAGTGTGTTTACGTGTATAAGGTATCTAGGGGGTGATTTAGAAGAAGCGAAGAGGCTTTTAAGGGTAGCGTCTACGGGGGGGGGGGTGCGTAAAAAGTAAATAAGGGTGTATACAAGAAGTAATTGGAAGAAAGAAAATATATGGAGGATTGTGTGTGTGTAAGAGATGAGTGGTAGTGCTTACGAGGGGGAGGGGCTATGCAGTTAGCTGATTTTTTAAGGGTTCTATATTTTGAAATTCTGAAAGGAACGTTATTAGATTGATAACCAACATTTTTTTTTAAAACGGATATGTGTGTGAATTCATATCATTTTATAGAAGGTTTTTTATATTGTAATAAATGAAATCTCGCATTATATTAAATTCGCTTAGTAGGCAATATTTATGTGTTATTTCTATAGCTAGCAAGCACGTGCAGACCAAATCATTTATTCAGACAATAGCGAACTTGTTTCAAATATGATAAGATTGGAATGTCATGATAAGGGAATATTACTTCATATTACGGAATTTTACTTTAGTATCTTTTAAAAAATATATGATATCAACTTGATATTGTATCAGTCATTTACGATAAAATCTAAACTGAGTTTATTCACGAAACAGCAGAATCTAGTTTTCTATCAAATTAATAAAAATGGATTTTATGTTGCAGTTTTTTTAAAATCATATTTAACTGATGTCTTTTTTTTATACGGGGTATTTTGAAAGTCTTGAAAGCATGTGCATGATTCCTTTTATAATAAATGAATGAGAGAATTGAGTGTTTGTATCACAATGTCATCGGAAGAGTATAGACGCAAATTGGAGGAATTTTCTAAAAGCGTTCGAGAATTGAGTAAAGATATTTCAATTTATGAAAATAAGATTAAACTGATAAAGCAATTGGAGCGAATGTGCTTGGAGGATAACGTCTTCAAAAATCGCCGCCTACGAAAAAATATCCACAGAATTGAACCGGCTACAATATGATGAATAATTCGCCCTCTGAGAAAAAACATATTTACTCAGCGTCACTGCTCAAACTGCCAAAACCCTATATGTAAGGAACATACTGCAGCTACTACACTGATTTGTCGTCAATGTTTTGGCAATGACGAAGATGCTTAGGGTGCGACTTATTTTTGAAGGTAGCTATTTGCTCTTTATTTAATACCATTTCTCAAACTAGTCTTTTTTAGATCCCAACGAGTTTATGGCCAGTTGCTTAGTTTTGTTTTTATGAATAATTGTATTTTTTAGATATTTTTTGTGTTAAAATATGTTTATAAATAGTTACAGCCAAAAGAATAAACCTTTCTGCTTACTATAATACTTTTATTCCAAATTAACTGGATGTTAGAAAAAATCTAACACGCGAGCGATGGCGTGAAAAAATGAGGCGCGAGTGATGGAGGGTTAATGATTATTTTGTTTTAAATTTATTATCAAATTCTTGACGCCTTAAGAACTGGAAAAAATTTTTGAGTAATATAGAATTCAGTTTATCCTTCAATGTGACAGCTCCACAAAATATTATCTGATTTGAGTACAAGCCAAATATGGTTAACTGTATGGTCTGCTGGGATGGGAATCTTCCAAATGGAGCACATAAATGTTTAGTATGCGAAAAGCCAGTCCACATTATTTCAGAATGCTCATTTCCTCTGAACGACGAGGAAGGATATGGAATAAAGAGAGTATGTGCTGCGTGTATGAAAATGGGAAACGATTTCAGAAATATTAGATTGTAGAGAAATCGAAAACTGGGGTGATTTAGGAGGAGAGCCCAGGGTACAACCTTGTAGAATAGCAATGGACGAAATGCCTGAACCATCTCAAGTAATGAGCAGAATGTTAGAAGAGGAGCCCCAAAACGAGCTCGGTATATCAAAGGTGCTTTTAACGAGCACCATTTTGTATTGCATAGAAAGTTGAAAAATATCCCCTTGTTGCAAAATGGGAATGTCTTTTCACGGACCCCTATTAAGATCAGGGGAATCAACTATACCGTAAGCAATACATGTGCCTTTGATTCTTTATTTCAGTTACTGCTCAATTCGGAAAAAGAAAAACCAACTTTGACGGAAACAGACGAAGATATTTACCACAAAATGGTGACTGAAACAAACAAAAATGGGATCACATCTGCCACTTATAAAAACAGAGCAGCTTTGCTTATAAACGACAAATCTAACATAAAGATTGCAATGACTGACCATGACCAAAATGTACTGTATACATCAAACATTGGTGATCTCGCCCTATGTTTGTTTAAAAATATTCCCTGTTTTATATTAACCATTTGTACATTTGTATGAGTTATTCCGACAGCTGTATAAGGTTAACAGTATCTTCTGAAATGATGATACAAGATATAGAAAAAAAAATCAAATTGTAAATATGATCCCCTTGGACGACACTTGCCAAGGAATGATTTCAACTGAAATTAATGAAACAGGTACGTATTATAGCTGTTTAAAAATTTAATATATATACTATCCAACATTTTTATAATAACTAACCGCTGTTTTTAAATTTGTTTAAGCATTCCCAATTCGGGAACAACAAGATGCCATCAAGGATGAAATTAATAATGTTTTTGCAATGACATGTATAATTTTAACATCAGTATTTATTTTAATATTGAAAATTATATTGAATATTGTAAAACGAAAGTTTAAGTCTTCATGTAATATAGACATAAATGAGTATACAATGTGTTTCAATAAAACAACTCATCAATTTTTTCTTAAGAAATTCAACAAGAACTTTTACGTTTTGGATACAGAAGGTTCGGGAACAACAGGATGCCATCAAGGATGAAATTAGTAACGTTTTTGCAATGACATGTATAATTTTAACATCAGTATTTAATTTAATATTGGAAATTATATTGAATATTGTGAAACGAAAGTTTAAGTCTTCATGTAGTATAGACATAAATGAGTATACAATGTGTTTCAATAAAACAACTCATCAATTTTTTCTATTTATTTGAGTAAAATTACAATAGTATTACATTTAAAAACCAACATCGTAATCGTTCTACATTAATTTGTGTACAATTGAAAGCCCCATCGGCATGACAAGCATTCGAATGTTTTTTTAAACTTTCCATGGCTGAGGACGTTCCATCAAACTTGCAGACATCCACAACAGTTGTCGTAGAAATTCCATATTCTTCACATTTCTTTTGTAAAAATTCATATTTCTGATTACCGCGAACGTAAATACAATCGACATTAGACATTGTACTTTTCAAAATCTCGTCCAATTTTGAATAATCAACATCGCCAGAAGAATACTTAATTCCATGGATATGGTGTTCCAGAAAGTTGTTTGTTATTTTATCTTGATTGCTTAGCAAATGAAAGGGATGTGGCGGCTTAAATATGTAGTGTTTATGTTTATATCCGATTTCCATGGACAATTCCTTAGGATGGAATGTACCCTCGATAATGAAGCCTTGAATGTCAATGAATGCTATTCTCATCGTGGTTTATTTGTAACTGTCTCGCTGTGTATTTCAACACTGGTATTATATGATCGTTTTGATAATTTCCGTTAGGGGGTAATACTCTAATAAACAGTCATGTATAATTATACTATATGCTCTAGTATTTGCAGGAAATCCTACACCTACTTCAATTTCCACTTTTATATCAACTGTCGATGCCCTCATACCCTCCTTCTGTTTGGAACAGTCTATGACAAAGAGAGCACGATCTTTGAATGCTTCATAGTCCAATGTTGGATGTACTATGCTGGAATTGGTATAGCTTCTATAGAATGAGGCGTAATTATGATAGGCAAGAGTATAGTCGTTTTTTCCGAAATCCATCTTTAATCGTTCGGTGGGCCAAAAATCTCCGTTCAAAGCCAATCTTACATTTTTGGTGTTCAAGTGATCGAATTGCGAAGGATCGTTTGTCTTCTTGTTGCGTCTATCTATTTGAAAGCATACGATAACATATCGAGGTCTCTCGACAGACGAGCTCGTTTTAACTGACCAAATCTCATTTTTAGCGTCTTTCGTTAACGTAGGCAATACACAAAGTTCCCATTTCCTGAACGGAATGAATATTGGTCGATCACTTTTCATTTGCTCCATCATACGTAATTTTATTTCATCGTTAGGATAGACGTGTTTAACTTTCAATGCCATGCTATCTATAACAAACTTTATTGTAGTGTTAGATGTCGTAGTACCTGTTGTTACTTCATTTACTATTACAGCATTGTTATCATGACGAACACGTATGAATCGAAAAGTTTGTTTTTCATATGTGATTTTAGTATAGTCATTGAATACATTGAAACTGTGTTTTAGAGGAATCAACAAACTAAACGATTTATCAACATCATTCAATAGTGGTTTATTGGGATAATTCCAGCCAGCTAAAGACATTTCTTCCGATTGTGGATTATAACACAACAAACTTCTTGCGGTAGTTACTATACCGGGATCTCGTACTATTTCTATTTCCTTTCCACTTTGAATGTAGGAACAAGAATCGAAGAGGAATGCACCGCAATTTGGCGTTAGATTAACATGATACGAATGATACGAATGAAACCCCAACACACCAATAAAGTATTCTTTTTCAGGTTTCAATATTATCGGTGTGGGAGGAGTGAAGGAGAATTCATTCGATGTGGACGTTAAGTTCAACAGTTGAGACATGACTGTGATGTTTATGGGAGTGGTGTATTTAAATAATATCACTAGATTAGAAAAAACAATTTTATTTTTTCAAATAATAATTACATGCATGACAGTTGCGTTGTGAGCTAACCGGACCATCGACATGAGTACGTTGATCCGGTCGATTGTAATGCACAAAACAAGGCAAGCAAATTTGCAAGTTGAAATTCGATTGATATTCTTTTGGTAATTTATGCCAATTGTCTAATAAATCCCAAGGTTTAACTTGCTCTACCAAATACTTTAGAGGGATAGTTTTCAATTCGGCACTTGTAAAAGACGACAACAATTGTGTTTCGCCAACCAACCATGCTTCAGACATTATAGAGGAATTGCAAACACAAATGTCCACAGTTGATCTGATTGTAATTTTGGTATTGCTCGTAATTGTAAAATATTTTACTGCCAGCAAGATAAGTGACAAGTTCTCTCGGAGGCTTCAGATTACCAAATGAATCGAAATATTCGACGCAGTCATTCATCTTCCTATATGCTACCCAATGCGTGCCTGAGTTTTTAGACAAATCCAAATTTAGTATTGCTGATTCACATCGTCGAGGTCCGTTTTTCGGTAGAGAATCGCGCATGTACACATCTCGAAAATATTTTATTTTAAATAATTTGGCAAACTTGATTAATTCATAGTCTAATAATGCTTTATTGGGAAGCTTCAATGGTAGTTTTTTTTCAAGAATAATCCATATCCACCTTTAGCGTTCTTTCGCAAATACAATCCTTTACCTATAGGCTCCATAGCTTTATTATGACGATGATCTTCTTCCAATTTCTTTTGAGCATTTTTTGCATCGATCACAGTTTTCGAAAGTCCCGCAGCACCGCCTGATAATGCTCCCAAAGCTGAAAGTCCAGCGAAAAGAGGTATTAGAGGTAAAAATCCTCCAGATTTAGCTACAGGTACTATTCTAGGTACTGGAACATGTTTTCGGCCTCCGAATTTTTGAATAAGAGATTTTGTTGCTCGCAATGCAAACATCGCTGTATCTGACAGCGAAGATCCTTTTTTCATGGATTTCTTCACCTTCATAACAACATCACGATGAAAAGATCTACGACGCTTTGGCTTCATACCCATTCCCAACTTGCGTTTGACCTTCATTCCAGTGGTAACGAGCCAGGCGGCTGCCTTTTCACCTAATTTAGCGTCTTTTGACTTTACTCGCTCCCAAGCGGCGTTTTCTAGTACCAAATCAGCTTTATGACGATCTGTGAGTGACTTGTTAGATGCGTATGCGATATCGTGATTTTTGCAAGCTGCGTCGAGAGCGTTGACACCTGTATCTCCTCGTAGTAGCCGTTTTTTCAGACGCGTTCCAGCTATATAAATAGAGGATTTAATATTGTGAAAAAATAAAAATAGTAAAACTTACGTCCACAGTATTGGTAGCCAGGAAAATGAAGCTCAAAAGGCAAATTGTTTATGAGTGAATTTAGCACACCTTCACCTTCGTGAATCAACATGAAGACTGACTATTTGCTCACTATGGAACCTATAATTATAGCTGCACTGTTTGAAAAAGTATCATAAGATGGAGATTGTTAAACAAGAGCAGTCATTACCGATTGAAAATTTCGATAGCGTTTTGGAAGATAGACGTAGCCGAAAACATGGACTTTTATTACCTGATTCGTTTCGTGCTATTATTTGTGGCCCCAGCGGATGTGGGAAAACAAATATTGTGCTATCATTGCTGGTCAATCCAAATGGTGTAAAATTTTAAAATGTCTACGTTTATTCTAAATCTCTATATCAACCAAAATACCAACTGCTCGAAGAAGTATTGACTGGTGTAAAAGGTGTGGGATATTATCCGTTTAAAGAAAACGATAAAATTGTAAGTCCTACACAATCCAAACCGAATTGCGACAAACAACAAACAATTCAAGAATATTTTTCCATGTGTAGGCACAGAAGTATTGATGTCTTCTACCTATGTCAGACTTATTCGAAAATACCAAAGCAGCTAATACGTGATAACTGCAATATGATTGTAATGTTTAAACAGGATGAAATTAACCTTAAACATGCCTTCAACGAACACGTTTCCCCCGACATGTCATTTGAAGAATTCAAGAAAATGTGCTCTGAATGCTGGAATGATAAATATGGCGCTTTGGTTATTGTTAAAAACTTTGATTTACAAGATGGTAGATATCGTAGAGGATTCGATATGTATATAAAAATATAATAATTATTTAACCATTCATTTTTCATTATGATGTCATCTGATGCAGACGCTGTGCGAAAACGAAAAATTGCAGATCTGAAACGAATTATTAGAAAAAAGTATTTATCTTTTAAACTGAACAAAACTGAGCATGATGAGACACTAAATAGAATTTTCAAACCTATATCTAATCCACTCAAAGATATCGTAAATATTATGAATACATCTAAGACAAACAAGCATATTACAGCAACCCTACCTCCACCACCATAACAGCCCACTTCATCTAAAGAGAAAAAAGAACATGTTCCCCATTTTATCAGTGATGAAGAATTATACAGTTATGATCCGAAAAATGAATCAGTATTTACGGATGATGATGATGATGATGGTGAACCTCAAGTGAATACTAGTGAACATTTCTCACCACGAACAGTCAACGAGTACATCGAACAATATCCTACAATGGGTCGACAATGTGTCATCGATTTCTTTATTGAAGACTCACAAATCGATGATTTGTACGGTCCAAAGTATAATGCTGAAAACGATCAGTGGACTCTGGGGAATAAACGCATAAACTTTGACGCTAAAAACGGAGATATATTCGTAGAAGGAGATAAAGGATGGGATAGAATACCTGCTACTCCAGGTCTTTACCAATTACTTTTCTACCAACATCCCAAATATACCGAAGATGATTTACCTACAGACAAAATATTATTGGAACGAACGGGGGTTCATTTAAAAAAAGATAGAACACTAAAAGGTTCTCAGCGGTGGAAGTATATTAATATTATTGAAAAGCAATTTATTATAAGACGAAACACTACCACTAACATCGTAGGTGAAGGATTACCTGATCACATCATGACCTATAATGATAAAGATATAGAGTACGTTTACTGGGACGATGTAAACGAGATTGTTGAAAGACTTAGACAGTTTATAGCTTCCAAGGATGCAGGTAACACTTCCAATGATAATGAGATTGTTGCCATTATACATGAACTTCGTGAAGCCGATTATATACATTAACCATCGATTGATTTGTGTTCATTTTCAAAATGAGTCTCGACAAGTTTGGTCGACATTCTGAAGCATATAAAAAGAAGTATGATACAAATCTCGAAGCACGATTTAAAAAAATCGAAATAGCTCAATTGTCGTTGAACACATGTATTCAGCAAATAAATGATAAAATAAAATCCTTGATAACTAATGGATCAACTGAAAAGTATGTAGATAATGCAATAGAATTAAATAGAAAATTTATAGTAAACATACTTGACAAAAAAATGAAAGATACATTGGATGAAATACATAGAAACTATGATTCAAGGATTGCTACTCTCAATACAAACATTCCGATAAAAAAATATGTCGATAATCTCGTTTCATCGACAAATATCAGCAGACAGATACACCAATTCGCAGAAAAGTATCACACAAAGTGTCTAATCAGCTTTAGGGGCACGAAGAAATTCAACAACAACTTTTACGTTTCGGATACGGAAGGTACGGCTTTTGTATTCCCTTTTGATTGTAAAATTGAAAATTGTAAACATTATGCTTCTGATGGCAGCATTTTATTGAAGAATAATATGGAATATCAGTATCAACGGTTAAACGGCCTTAGCATAAAGAAGAACGATAAAATAGAATTCAAATTGGGTAGTAGAGATTATTTTTGTATGGATCTTCTCGTACAGTGTAATTTAGAAGAAGAACAATAATTGACCTTTAGAAAAGATATATATATATATATATATATATATATATATATATAAATTCATTTAGGTTCTTCAACCTTCCGATAATATTTAGAATTATATCTTCTTGGGTTCAAAGGTTGTGGAATGAAACATATATATTAGTTAAAATATATTTTCGAATAAAGACTTATCAAACTTGACGTTTCGCTCTTATTTTAGGAGCATTTTCAAAAGAATATGTATAAATATTAAAATTGAATTACATAAAATACAGTTATTGTAAAAATTATTTTGAAAAAGTCAATAAAATGTCATGAAGTGTCAATAGTAATAGAATACCTACCTTAGATATTTACGCACCGATATTATGTTTGGAGTGATGAAAATAAATTAATTAATTAATTTGTAATAAATTTGACAAACAAGACATAAAAAACTTGAGTCAAATTTATTACAAATTAATTAATTAATTTATTTTCATCACTCCAAACATAATATCGGTGCGTAAATATCTAAGGTAGGTATTCTATTACTATTGACACTTCATGACATTTTATTGACTTTTTCAAAATAATTTTTACAATAACTGTATTTTATGTAATTCAATTTTAATATTTATACATATTCTTTTGAAAATGCTCCTAAAATAAGAGCGAAACGTCAAGTTTGATAAGTCTTTATTCGAAAATATATTTTAACTAATATATATGTTTCATTCCACAACCTTTGAACCCAAGAAGATATAATTCTAAATATATATATATATATATATATATATATATATATATATATATATATATATATATCAAAATTACCTTCTTTGTTCACTATACATCATGTCTGCAGACAGGATTCAACTTGTTAAAGAATTGCATAAACCAATTCGACGAAATTATCCACGTCGACGAACAATAATCAAAGGTCTTGATGACTTATGGCAAATGTATTTAGCCGGAATGAGACCTTATGCAAAGCATAATAAAGGATTTAAAATGATTTTGGTAGTTATCGATTGTCTCTCGAAATTCATGTGGACTCGTCCACTCAAGACGAAAACAGCCGAAGAAATAACACGAGCATTTTCGAGTATTATCAGGAGTCGAACACCAAAAAATCTACAATCAGATCAGGGAACGGAATTTTACAATAGTAAATTCAAATCGCTAATGAAAAAACATAATATCAATCATTATAGTACATTTAGTACGAAGAAAGCTGCAATTGCAGAAAGAGTTATTAGAACGCTCAAATCGAAACTCTATAAACATTTCAGCCTAATTGGGAAATACCAATGGATCGATATTTTACCTCAAATCACAAAGGAATACAACGACACAAAACATAGTAAAACTGGATACAAACCATCAGAGGTGAATAGAAGTAACGAAAAATTGATTTTAAATAAGAAATTCAGTTATTTGAAAATCGCCGGACCCAGAAAATTAAATGTGGGAGATATTGTGCGAATAAATAAAGCGAACCATGCTTTTGAAAAAGATTACACTCCCAATTTTATAACTGAACTATTCAAAATTACGAAAGTCAAAATAACGAATCCTGTAACGTATTTGATAGAAGATATGACTGGATCGCCTATTAGAGGTTGTTTCTATGAAGAAGAATTACAAAAAACCAAAAATCCCCACATTTATCTCGTTGAAAAGGTGTTGAAGAGGAAACGTAACAAAATGTACGTTAAATGGTTAGGATTAGATGAAAAACATAACAGTTGGATTAACACTGATGACGTAGTAGTATAGATCACCAGCAACCAATCAACTTTAATTGGGTGGAGGACAGAGATAAACATATAAATTGATCGACATTAGTTTAGAAGTCATCATAATGAGTAGTCACAATTCTGGGTATTATAGTGTTACAATGTCATGTAGTGATAATAGTAGTTATGATGAAGAACCAAATTATGATCGTGATTTAGATCAAATTGTACTTAATTATGAAATTGCAATAAGAAAAGAAAGACATTATTTATTGCATACAGTTTTCAATGTTGGTCGTCGATTTGAAGTTGGATGTTGCCTGAGTCCTGTCAGAACTTTTGCACCTGCCATCATTTTATCATCGTTTATCGTGGAACCTTCAAAAATGTCATTCAATACTTTAGAATGGGATGAGATCATAGAAGTGCAGCATATAAGTAACGAGTTATTCTTCAATTCTCCAGATGATGATGTTGTAGATTCTAATCCCATCATGTTGTACCAAGATTTTTATCAAATAACTAAAGTTATTTATGATAATCAAAAATTTGTGAAAATTCAGAAAGTTGATGTAACAGTTTTCCTCGATGAAGAAGAAGTTGTAGAAATTCAACGTGTTCATGAGAATTCGCTTCAACCTCACATTTCAATTTTAAATGAAGTGAACTTTTGCGATTTTTATTATAATATCATTAATTTATTAAAAACATTTATATCGAATCCAATATGTGGCTTTTCCAATTGTTTAGATTTAATGTATGCTGTTTGTGATATTTATTCTTATGACAACAGCAGTTTAATAGGAAGAGCACTTAGAGAACATCTGTACTATTACAAAGTCCATGTATTGTAATCAATGATTTAACCTCTAACACAAGTAATGCTGATGATGAAAACTTTTATGTTGATTTGGAATAAGTATTGAACATCGAAAGTGAAGGATGTTTCTTTTACTATTAATGATAATTCTACCTTTAGTGGCATCTGAGAAAATTGATGTAAATTATCGAAAGATTTGGATATGTTAACAAGTCGGAACATGATATCACAAATATGTCATCGATTTTAAAAGATTTCCAAGAGAAATTAAATTTTCCTTTAGATGGCACTCTGAATCCTGCAACTATTCAACTATTAGAGCGACCTCGATGTAGTGTAAATGAAAACGATCATGATGGTGAACATTCGTATCGCGTTAGAACAAAATGGGGAAAAGACTAACCTAAATCGGTATTTACCTCAAGCATCACCGTCATATGTTGCTGAAAAGGCATATTTGGCAACAAAATTCCAAATTTACAATTTAAACACCAGTCTAAAGGAACAGCACTTCTTACTCATGTACTACTTATGAAACTTCAAATCGACGTAATAACGTTAAAAATTCTTGAAAACCTGTGGGAAGGAGCTAGGATAAAAAATCAAGTTTCAAGGTTATATGAATATTGTTTTATTAATTGTATTTATATACATATTACAACAAATGAAAAAACAGTACATATTAAATTAAAGGCAAAATGAAAATTATACATTTGACAGTACATATTAAATATAGTTATACAGATAAAAGCAAAAACTGAGGAATTTGAGCTTGTACAAGAAAACTTGAAATTCTAGTAATACGATTACAAATTATCTTAGTACATAGATCTACCAAACTCTTCATCTGAAAATAAATTCCAATCAATTTATTATAACTCCATAATACTATAATGTCCCCACGGAAGAGTGTCATGTGAACCAGGTATCAAATATCTTTTATCATCTGATGGGTTTAAAGCAATTTTTGTCTGTTCAATGGTGTATACACCATGTAACTTTGATAGTATACAACGTTGAGTTGCATGCATGAAACACTCTTCTTGAGGATTTTCTATAAATTTCTGCAAACAGATAATATAATCATCAAAAGTTATTTTTTTCTTTACCACATTAGACTTAATACCTTTAGCTTATTTTACATCGTTTTCCTCACCTAACACTCTGAAGGCATACTGTTTAGAACGTAAACCTACAAAATGTGTCATAATTTTTGAGTTATTTCCATCCTTCATAATTCCGGGTACTTTCTTATTAGCTAGAGGAATATCCCACGCATTATTTACAGGATAATCACTAGTATCAAAACGGTGAATATCCGCCTTTATTACTTCTTCATATATCTTATTACATTGAATTTCGTATACTAAACTATCAGTATCGGTATAAAGTAATTTACATTGTTCAGGTGAAAATTTGGTCAGCATATAATCATAATGAAATTCATAAACACATATTTTTGAAATATCTAAAATTGCTAATTCTATATAAAGAGGTTTGTCAAATACAATTTTAGTTTTCTTAAGCTTTATAGCCAATAAAGGATTCTCAACATCATCGTTAAATATAACACGACTATGAAATGTGGCACTTGCAATTAAATTTCTAGCTCCTCGTTTGCCATACCACGTTCGAACTAATTTCACTAACCGATGTTTACGCAAATTTTGCATCGTTTTCCCGAATACTGCATTATTCATAAGTTTATACAAATTTTTTTCAAAATTATTTTTTGCGTGGGATCTCATCAAAGTATTCAATTCTATATAAGGCTTCAACCAACAACTTTGCTGAAATTTTACTACCCTATGAACTTTCTTAAGCAATAATCCATGAGCTATAGCTTGCTTTAAATTATTGTAATGTATAATATAATTTTTTTTATTATACGGAGTAGTCATTAATTTCTTTTGTTTAGAATTTGGTAGTGAAATATGTTCTGCACAGAATAGCAGATCTTTGTGTAGATCGTGTTTATTTTTTAGATACTATAAATCAACCTCGAGCAGGTACCCTTCAGGGGAATCATCTGGAATTTGAGATATATCAATATTATGATCTACCCATTTAAATCCTCCGTAGGGAAGCTCCTGACTCATAGCCCAACCATAAAGATTATTAATATCTGTATATAAAAGATACTTCACAGGTTTGTTTTCATTATACGTAGGCATATACTTGTTGTTGGCTTCACCGTATCGATTACAACACTGAGATATTCCACCCCTTATACCTCTTTCAAAAAATAGCAGCATGTCAATATCTTGCACTGTCTCTAATTTACAATGAGTATACTTGAGCATACAATCCCAAGTGTAACCAGGAACTGTATAATAATGACCAGGCTCCAAACCATATGTTTTCCAGCAAGTATCACGAAATGTTTCAAAAACAGACGCTAGAAGTAAAATATCTGTTTTCATATACAAGTCACTGTAATCAGCAAGGATTTTCATATCAAATGCTGACCAAACTAATTTTGCATGCCTATAGTCAATATCTTTTATATGTTAATCGTTAAGTTTGTTGTAAAAATATTCTTTACTAGGTGATGCAATTTCATCTAATCGCTTTATATCATCTAAATAATCATAAAAGAAAACACCTTTTCTAGTTAATAAACTAAATTGTTCAGTATTTAGATTAGAAAATTCTTTTCTAAGTGGAATGAAATTTTCTGGTTCTAATGATGATACCAATGAATCTAATGAACATTCCATAAATCTGAAAGAGTCTATAAATCTAAACCTAATATTTGTATTATTATCCCAGATTGTAAAACTTATGTATTTTTCTTTATTAACAGGTAAAAGTTGAACATAATTTCGGTTAGCTAAATCTCTAATTATGAAATGTGAATCATAACCACTTAGGTTGTGAAAAACTACTGGAATGACAAATGATTTTTTATAATTAAGATTACAGTGGTTGTGAGCAAAACCTCGAAAATTACCTGTTAGGTGACAATGTTCCCTTACAATCTTATCACCTTCCTTAAATATCTCCTCACAAATATGACATTTATCTGAAGCATCTTTTAAATTCACTTCAACATTCATTGGTTCAACATTTTTTAATTTTGACATTACAAATTTTGCAATATTCTCAATTTTATCTACAAACCATAACATACAATCAGAACTTCGATTACTATCATAAAATGACCAGTTATCGTTAAAATTACATTTAAAATATAGTCCAGCACTATAAGCTTTATGTTTTTGATACCTAGCACTTCTCGTTACCGACTGTGAACCATATCCCTTTTGAGATTTTATTCTAGCATCTACATCAATATAAGGAATAAGTAGTGATTCAAAATCTGCATAAATAATAAAAGGTACTTTTTCTTTGTATACAAAATTTTTAAACTTGCCATATGGATCTTTAGAAAACTCAATTTTACAATTATTATCAATTTTTTCACAATATTTGAAATGGTTATCCAATTTTTCTTCAGAAACAAAATAATTCAAACATCTATCACATATATTTTTTTCTAGTATTTTTAGAGAGTTGCTTGGATAAAAGTCTTGACAAGTCTTTTATCCAAATATAGTGATACTGTATATCATCACTAAAATCATAATCATCATTATCTGACTCTGATTCGCAATCAATCTTTTTAGGAAAATATTTATTTTGAATAATCAGTAAAATGACATGCTTTTCTCTTTTTTGTTTTGTTAAACGTACTGGCAAAACACTAAAATTTGATGGTCTGAAAATTTCCAATTCAAAAACATCAACTGAAATATTAACATTATCTTTTACGAAAGTTGTAATCTGATTTGGGTGTACAGGAAATGTAAGACCGTTTATGTTCAAAACTTTGCTATATTGAGGATATGAACAAGTACGTTTAGGATTTTTATTAATAACGCAAGGGAACAAAGCTGAAACAATTGCCCAAGCAAAGCATGCATTATCGTCATTCTTAACGTTGATACACGCCTTTCTTTTAGCTATTATGTCTGGTAATTTAATATATGATGATATTCCACTAGCCACCTCGTATTTATTTATATTGATTTCCAGAGATATAATTTTTCTTAAGGCCCACCCCGATCCTTCCTCAGAATATTCTGAAAGTTTTCTTATAATGACATCTCTTACATTACCTGCAAACCATTTTTTAAAGTCAGTTGTCTTATCAATTATTTCATTTTTTGTAGAAAAATATTTATTTTCTGTAATTTCAGTATCACCTGATTTTCTAATAAATTCTGCACAAAAACAAGTATTTACTTTCAACATATTGCATTTTTTTAATGCGTTCTTCAATCTAGTGCTGAAAAGAAACAACGAATCATCAAAAAACTGTAAGATATCTTTATGAGATTTATTTATAATAATCCCGGTTCGAACTCTACTTTCAAAAATTGAATTAATATCTTCCCATTCTACTCTATTACTTCTTTTTTTATTAATAGTAAGCCCCTTTCCAGATTTACTGAGATTCTGAATTATTGTTCTAAACCGCTTTAAGTGACCCAAGTTGGTTTGTAGTTTACGTAATGTACCAATGGTTAGATCCCCATCACTTATTGCTAAGTTGCAAAGTCTAATGTGGCATTTAGCTTGTTTTGACCATTTTTCTATATCATAAATAGTACAATTTTTTTTTGAAATAAAATATTTTCAATTAGTTGAAACTTTTTAACAATATTATCAGTCAGGAGAGCTATTTCCACAGAATTCATTTTCAAAAAATTATGAAAACTTACGATTTTGAAAACTGAAACTGTTCACCTGTGTCCAGATTATTTTTCAAAGTGTTGAAATTCAATATGTACTGTTTTGTTACGTTTTCTATACATTCTCCTCTATTTTGAAGGGGGTCCTAGGGGAAACCCTTTGGAAAGTTTGAAGTCCCAGGAATGTAATGCTGAAGTTCCCCGGCGTAAATTGATTTACATGCGACGCAAATGCATCCGTCACTCTTTTGAGGAGAAATACTATATTTTCGTCCAGCTCCAGAAGTATTTGGGCTCCAAATTGCCCCTGGTGCACCTTTGCGCTGTTTATTCTATGTGGTGTATCCCTTGGTAAATCTTTCAGTTTTATAACGGGTTTTATTTCTGCAAAAGCAGTGCTTATTGTATTAATCTCATTTAAAAAATTCATCTATAATAAAGGAAGAATTATTTGAAAAGATAACAGAATAATAATAATAATTTAACAATTTTTTAAAATAATTAAAGATGAATGAAAAAAAAATAGTAAACTTATAAATATCTTACTATGAATTGTGGAACCTTAAACGACAACTTTTCACTGGAACCCTAAGTACAGTCTATTGTCTAGTATTTACTGTGAGCACTATTTAAAAGAATATTTTATTATAGAAGGGATGCACAAGTCCAATGAGTTATTTTTGATATCATCATCATATTTCCAAAAAACTATATTTTTCTACGATTTCGTACAAACTAATCTGTTACTAACAATTATAAACCAGAAATCATGACATTCCAATCTTATCATATTTGAAACAAGTTCGCTATTGTCTGAATAAATGATTTGGTCTGCAGGTGCTTGCTAGCTATAGAAATAACGCATAATTATTACCTACTAAGCGAATTTAATATAATGCTAGATTACATTTATTACAATATAAAAAACCTTCTATAAAATGATATGAATTCACACACATATCCGTTTTAAAAAAAAATGTTGGTTATCAATCTAATAACATTCCTTCGAGAATTTCAAAATATAGAACCCTTAAAAAATCAGCTAACTGCATAGCCCCTCCCCCTCGTAAGCACTATCCCTCATCTCTTACACACACACAATCCTCCATATAATTTCTTTCTTCTAATTACTTCTTGTATAAACCCTTATTTACCTTTTACGCAACCCTTCCCCCGTAGACGCTACCCTTAAAAGCCTCTTCGCTTCTTCTAAATCACCCCCTAGATACCTTATACACGTAAACACACTTATTTACTTTTTGCATAACCCCCGTTCTTGTATACACCCTTATTTACGTAATCCCCGTAGACGCTCCCCTCCCCCGTAGACGCTACCCTTAAAACCCTCTTCGCTCCTTCTTAATCACCCCCCTAGATACCTTATACACGTAAAAACATACACACTTATTCAATTTTTGCATAATCCCCGTTCTTGTATACACCCTTACTTTTTGCGTAATCCCCGTAGACGCTACCCTTAAAAACCCCTTCGCTTCTTCTAAACCACCCTCTACCTTATACACGTAACAACATACACACTTATTTACTTTTTGCATAACCCCCGTAGCCGCTACCGTCATTATCCCAAAAACTTTGGCAATTGGCCCAGGCCAAACCCCCAAAAAACTGTTTGCATAACCCCCGTAGACGCTACCCTTAAAAACCCCTTCGCTTCTTCTAAACCACCCTCTACCTTATACACGTAACAACATACACACTTATTTACTTTTTGCATAACCCCCGTAGACGCTACCGTCAATACTTGCTAACCATCTAGAGACTTCTTCTACTTCTTGTAAACCCTCTGGAAACTTCTTCCTATCGGTAACCACCCATAGGCCATCCGCCTGTTCATCCGATAAAGTGTCACAGAACATACGTGTATTACCTACTGGAGTAAAAAAGTAATGAATTAAGTAGAAGATAATTATTAGTCTAAACATTGAAATTGAAATTTTAAAAAAAAGGCAACTTAAAACCTTGTTTTTTTTTTGAAAATTTAAATTTGAGGGGAGTTGAACTAGTTATCTAGTTTTGTAAATGAATTGAAATAAATAAACATGACAACAAGGTCCTATTATAACGGAAGGTGTGTCAGTAGACACAACCATTATAAAAAAATCCATAACAAGTCAAATATAAAAATATAAAAAAAAGAATGAATTATGAATAAATTTGGTTGAATATTGATGTGATTGTTTAAAAAAGGGATAAAGAATAGAAAATCCAAAAACAATATTAGCTAATTAAATATTAAATGTTACCTGTACAAGCAATTCCAAATAGATGTCAATGTCAAGGAATTTCACATGGTGCTGAACACTGCCATAGGAGTTTCCGCAGTAAGAAATTTCATATTATATCTTGAAACCTAAAATAATATTAAAAAATAATCAGTCCAATAATAGCTTAACATTATTCACATGAATTTTAATAGTAAAAGTTTAGAATTACATGCATTCATTCAGTTATTTCATGAAGGGTTGAAAACGGTATGGCATAAAATAGATGGAACACAGCCCAAACTTATGAAAAGGTAATGAATATAAACAGGAGGTAATGAATCCTAGTGAAATTTAATTACCAACATAAAATCATTGATTATTTATTATATATAGAACTTTAATTAAAAAAAACTAAAATAATCAAGAGTTTATATAGAATACTTATAGAATAAAATTCAAAATTAAAAAAAAGAATCAATTACATATAGGTAAATTACTAATGTAGGTTGTAAATTTTGTGAAAATAAACATTTATCCAAGTAGCTAAACAACATAATTATCAACAAATTGACTATTGTATAAGGAAAAGAGGACATAATATAGATTCCTTATTGCAATAGAAATAATAGTGAATCAGTGTGATTACCCTCCAGGACAGAAAAATTCAAGTATTTTGAATTTATAACTGAAAGACATGAAAATGAAAATTTTTGTTAAAAATAACAAATGAGTGAGCTATGGATTGGGGAAGCCGAGACGCTTGTTGATTTTAAAAACAAGAAAAAAGTGAATTTGGGGTGGTGAGAAAGGACGCGTTGATGGAGATGGCTCTCTGTGAAAATTTTGTTTTAAAAAAATGCTTAAACGTTAAATTTACATCAAAAAGTAAAATCAAACTAATAACAAGTGTATCTAATCCTGTGTAAGGATAAAGCAGTACTGAAGGTGCATATCCCTTGTGAGATATCATCAAGAATTAGAAGATGAGAGTTGCAGCCGGCAGTGATATCAAAAACTAAGGTCTGTATTTTTTAAATAAACTTATTTGGAATTCCATCTAACATATATCAAAGTGAACAATCAAATTATTATTAGAACGTTCGAATCAAATAATGAATTAAAAAAGGCCAAAAAACAATAAGAATATGATGCATCATAAATTTGTCTATTGATAATTGCATATTTAATCACTAAAAATTATTGTACTCACCTTTTGTAATTTCATCCATTAGATATATCACGTGCATCATGAATGTTCCAATAATTTTCACAATCTCTTTCTAATTATTGCTTGCCTAACTATTGTCTATCACTTTCTTCATATTCATAACTCACACATATTTATGTTAGAAATATACACGTATATGTAATTGATGGTATCAATTTTATAACTTCTTAAAAAACTTCACCATTATCAACGTGCTAGTGGCATGTTAACTAAATAGGCGCTTCTTATAGTGGGAAAATCTTTCCTCGTATCATATTATATTACAGGCGCGCATGCGTTTGGATATTATGCGCCGACGCAATAGTGAGAATAATTTGTAGCTGAATGTATGTTATATAGGGTGGCAAAAATTCATAAATTTCAATGTTCAAATTAAATCAATAGTTTCGAAATATTTTATTAAATAGTTTTACATTAAAGTGTTGGTAATTTTTATTCTTATCACATCCATGAATAAATTAGCATTATCTTCGTATTTCAATATTTTTATTTAAGAGATTTAGTGTCATCAAGAGATCGCAAGGGAAAAAGGTAAGATTATGAATAAATTCCATCAATCATTGATTTAATGCATCCTGAACTTAGAGGGAGGAGTTTCATGTTTCCGACTGAGGATTTAAATAATTTAGATAAACATAAACTTAGAAAAAATATTGAATTTTGAGCTAGACGAGGTTACATATAAAAATAACAAAACTTAATATAAATATAAAATTAATTATATATCATAAATCAACTATAATAAATTGGCATCTAACAACGTGGGGTTATTTGAAAAATTTTGTAGTTGTCAAATAAAAATTAAATGTATCCAATTATAAAATTTATAATATATATATATATATATATATATATATATATATATATACATATATATATATATATATATATATATATATATATATATATATATATATATATATATATATATATATATATATATGTATGTATATATTTATATATATGAATTGTTTGTTTAGAATGGTGAAAAAATATGTTTTATAATTAAAAAGTAAATATTTTGAAGAATATAATGAAATCTATCAAATGAACAACTATGAGTTACTTTGATTGGTTACTAATATTTATATGATTTCAATAAACAGAGGGCTAATATAAAAATGAGGGTTTTTGTTTAGAAAAAAGTTGTTGATTAGAGAAAAAGAAAGTGTGAACTGGTGGTATTAAACGTACGTACGTTATGGAATGGTTGAGGCATCTGAAAAAGTAATCGTAAGTAAACGATAGAATTTTCTTTAATCAGATTGGATTTCTGTTGATTACCGTAATGTTTCATAAAATCTTTATGGTGTAAAATAGTTTCCACCTTCCACACTTGTTATGTAATATCCTTACGCAATTTTATTTTTTTTAGGCTGGATTCCTGGACAAGATACTTTTTTTTCTAATCTTGTACCTGTTTTTATCAAATTTACTGTACTGTTCATTAATAGTGAATAAATGTTTTAAATCCTTTATTGCTTTTTTGCTATTTTATTTTAAATGTACAGGGTGACCAACTAAGAACGACTGTAGGCCGCATCTCAGAAAAGAACAATGGTACAACTTTCAAAAAAATTACCTTTAGGTAAGTGATCCTGAAAAATTGCTGGAAAATATTTTGTAGTCTCTAAAATATCCGCTAGGGGTGGAATGAACATTCGAGAACATAATACTCCAAAGAACATACTAAAGTTGTCCTAAAAATACAATTTTTGTAATCTTAATGAGATTATGAAAAAAATTAATTAAGGAGGTTTTTGCCATTATTCTTCAAATAATGGGTGGGGAAGGTTCAATCCTATGAACAAATGTATAACTTTTTCGTTTTTTAAATGATATTAATGATTTTAGCTGCATTTAAAAGAGTGTTCTATTTAATAAGATTGATACCAAAATTAATTAATTTTGTATCCACTTGGAAATTTCTAATGTAAATTGAAGCATTTTTTAAATTTTATATCTGATATCGTAAATCTTATATCTTGGAATAGATTCCTATTCTTTTAACCCCTTTTCCTCAAAATTTGAAAAATGCCTCATTACATTTGAAATTTCCGAGAAAAATGGGAAAATTGTCGACTTTTTCACATAGCGTTGACAAAATTGTTCAATCTTGTTGTTTTTGTTGAGCATATCTTATTAAAGAGGAAAAACTCTTTTAAATGAAGTCAAAAACATTGACATCGATTTAAAAACAAAAAAGTGTTACGACATTTGTTTTTTAGGTTCAACTTCTTACTTGAAGAATAAGGACAAAAAGTCCCTAACTACATTTTTTCATAATCTCATCAATATATCAAAAATTGTATTTCTGGGATACCTTTAGTATCTCTTTTTTGGAGATAATCACAGTATTATGTTTTTTAGTGTTCATTCCACCCCGTAGCAGATATTTTAGGAACTCAAAAATATTTTCCAGCGATTTTTCAGGGTCATTTTCCTGAAGGTATTTTTTTGAAGTTGTACCATGACTATTTTTTGAAATATGGCCAACAGCCGGCGTTCTTAGTTGTTCACTCTGTATTTGCTGATTAGGCACAAAAACATCTATAGGATGGCATCTAGAATATTTGAGGTACATTATTTAGAGGTCTAAGTAATGTCCATACAACATCTAAGAGAATACACTGTTTTTGAAATGTCGCATTTAGATCATTGATAAGAAGTTATTGTTTAGACATTGCATTAACATCGACAAGATGTTAGAAGGCATTTCAGAATGTAACAGAAATATTGTTTTTAGTTCATTATAAAGACTTCCTTTCGAGGACGTTCTAGTAACATCTCAGTAATGTGAAAAAGCAGCGCTTTAACATCGCTGAGAAGTTAAGTTGAAACATCACAAAAGTTAACAGCCACAAGCTGGGCATAAGCGGTTGTATAGATGTGCATGTGATGAAAACAAGAGAGAAAAAAAGGGAGAACATTATCACAATGTGATGTTGAATTAACATAACTGTAATATTTATTTTTATAGTGGGCATTTCCCTAAAAAATAAAACTCTTAGCCAATCATTATTATCTGGCGCGAAACTTACAGTCAACATTCAAATTCTTGTACAGTATGTTGTATTGACATTGTTATTGGAATCACCATTAGACAAATTATTTTTATTGTCATGACCATGCTCATGAAATTTTCTATCCTCATATAATATTCGATTCAGTTAATTCTTCTAATATTGGAGTTAAATCTACAAGCTTATACAGCAAGGGCAGGTAAATATCACAGTCACTATTATATTATGTAGGTATTCACAGTCTGAACGTAGAAAAAACAACTCCGAACACAATCACAATGTACACACAGTTCAACGATGTCTCTGAATCTGAAAGACATAATATGCTGAACAGAAACATTCCACTAAGGTTGATTGTTTTTTATGCTGAACGACCAAGAAAGAAAAAACAAGAACCTAAAATGGCTGCTTTGTTTATGTCACGGTTTGTCCTTCGTTTTCTTCTTCGCCTCAATGCGCATGTGCAACGCATGCTCAGTCAGTGACTACTGCGCTATGTTGACGATACCTAGTGATGAATCTCAATTTAAGTCGTAATAAACACTAATGAGCTCGCATGTTTTGTTTCGTGTGAATGGATTAATAACGGAATTTGATGTCTACTGTTTTTACTGAATATTGCAAACGCAGGTAGTGATTATCACCTCGAAAAATAAAAATAAAACAAGAATAAATAAAATGTTGTTTGTATTCTACTTACTCCAAAGTATAAACTAATTGTATTCAACCGGCAACATTGGCATGAACATCGACCAAGGCGAGGAAGGATATAATGGACATTACCTAAAATGTGGATTTTTCAGAGATATATTTACCATTAATTGAATGATTGATCTAAATTATGTGAGACACGTGATTAATTAGTAACATATACAATTTATTTGAAGAATAATATGCAAATATTTTTTTATATTCTGAATTCCTTGCAATCGGGAATTGTAGGTAAGAACATTTTTCAAAAACGAAAAATTTAACGGCCTTCAAAGAATGTATAACATTAGGGTTCAAGTATTTCTTCCATTATTTCGAAAGTATTTTTATAATATCAACTTCTTGAATATTTTGTATCCATAAGGAAACGAATATTTATTTTACATGTTATTAACAAACTATTATTTTCCAAATATTTAAGCAATATCCATTATTTTATATGAACATTGTAACATAAATATTTAACAAATAATTCGTTTAGATAACAAATATATATATATATATAAATATATATATATATATATATATATATATATATATATATATATTATTGTATTTATTTTTTAATAGTGCCTCTACGTTGGGAGTCATTCATTATATATTTATTAATTTATATTAATTCAATAAGAGCATACTTTGGAGTGCTATTTTACTATGTATTTTAATATTTGAGATATAGTAAATTATTAAATTGTATTTTTCAATTATTTGTTAATTTTAATTTATTATATGGATTGTATGGGCGCCAGAATTGGTTCGCTTTCTACGAATTCCCAATTAAAAAATACTACACAAGTTAGAAAATGTTATAAATTTGTTTAACTTTTCAACACTGTATCTCAGCATTCGGCATTTGACGATTGTCAGCAACAGGAAACTGTAGGTAAGATACCAAAGAAACGCAAGAGGAACATAGAGAAAAAATTGTAATTAAACATAATTATGCAAATAACGAAATTATTATGAGTTATAATTCATATTAAACTCAATAGAATATTATTGACGAAAATCTTCGCACAAAAACGCTTTTCATAAATTATTAATATTATTGAATTCAAACGTATCAAGTAAGTTTCGCTTGATTACTAATTATTCTAAAAGTTCTGAATGCATTCACAACGATTCAACTTCTACCCTCGCTATTGTTAACCTTGTCGTTGTGTGTTGTGGTACTCTGTGATGATTATTATTTAGTTTACAAAATGAAGGAAAAAGCAAAGTGTTTGGGATGTATTATCATAATTTATTGTAAGAATTTGGTGAGTATTAATTTTTAATATGTGTTTAGTGTTCTGTGTCCGATATTTAGTGGATATTGAATATCTAATACTAATATTTTTGCTAATTAACAGATACCAAACAATATAACCTAACACATAAATATATCAAAAATGTTTTATAGGAGAAATACAATATATACATCATTCCTATTCAGGTAGCCGACGAGTGCACACGCATTTTGTACTATGGGTAATTAACGTTATCTTCGTGTTAATTTCATATTAAGCTTTTTTATTCTATTGATAATTGTTAAAACTAAATATCAAAATGTGAACATTATAAACCAATTAGTGACCGTTTTGTTTTTCGACTTGTGATCTTATCATCAACAAATAAATCAAGAATTATTCCAGTGTCGTAGCAGTACAACAGGTAACTGCTATTTTCCTACTATTTAATTCACAGGGTCCTTTTGGACTTCTGTTCCTCTTTCAATTTTAATCATCGTGGTTTTGGCATCCAGGACCACTTGCATAATGGCAACTACCACCCAAACATCCTTATCTCAACAAAATTCATTTCATATCACAAAATCATACGTTGATGCAACTTTAAGAAAACCCCCACCACCTACGTTCCCTAAACGCGAGCAAGCAATTGTCTTGCACTCTATTCCGAACACCGTTTTATTCGAATACATAAAAGCTATAGGAGACATCGTCTCCCCCAAAAATATCACATTTGCATCGAGAATCTCCAATAACCGTATCTGTATATATCTATCTTCAACAGCAATTCTAGATGATCTTCTTCAAACTCATCAGAGCATTTGCATCAATTCCACAATAATTCCTATTCGAAGACTTATTTCGCCTGCTAAACGTATTTTAATATCGAATGTTTCTCCCACTATCCCCCATTCCGTTATTGAAAAAGCTCTCAAGGACATCGGACTGCAAATAGCCTCTCCTGTTTCATTTGTTAAATGTGACGCGCAAGGAGATGAATACGCTCACATCATGAGCTTCCGCAGAATTACTTACGTTATCCCTGATAATGATAACTTTAACATACAAACCTCAATTCTTATTACTCACGAGGACACTCCGTATCGTATATTCGTTTCCACTGACAAATTGGTGTGTTTTCTATGTAAACAGAGCGGACACACCGCCGACACTTGCACCAACACTCCATCGTCACAGCTACAAAACGAAATATCCTCCCATCCCCCCTCGCTATCACAATTACCTGCTACTACTTCAGGCAGTGGCATTCCTTCATCCCTCTTTTCACCTTCCGAACCCCGATCGGATATTATATCAACAGCCGACCCTACCCATGTAGAACCACTGCCTAACCCTATATTGCCTCCCTTGGCCCATGGACAAAAAAGAGGTATTTCCTCTGACAGCAGTGTTATTACCCCCAATCAACTATCACCAACGGAATCCCCATCACCAACAGACAACCAAATGCCTCCCCCCTCTTATACAACATCCCAAAACACAGTTAAGCACGTTAAGAAAAAACCTAAAAATCTAGCTCCTGAACATCACAAACTTACACCCAACTCTCAAACCTCTATACAGGACCTCTATAAGATCAACCCATCCAAATTCACACTCTCTGAATTGCAGTTCACAGCGTTTTTAGAAAACTCATACGGTAGTTCAGATCCTCTTAACGAAGCCTTGGAATTTACTTCTAATATCCAGGGACTGTTAAGTGATTTATCACTTCTTTACTCCGAAACAAAAGAAAGATCTCTTAAAAACCGCCTCACACGACTACAGAAAAAACTTAAAAGACAACTTAATCCCGAGGAGCTCTCTGATAATAAAAGCGTTTCTTCTGATAGCCAAACTGATGACGAGCTAAATTATCCTCTCTCACAACTCTCTTAACAACTAACTTCTTAAGCCATTCAAAGTTATCGAATGGAATTGTGATGGATTCTTTCCTCGCTTGGAAAGAATTCAACAAATAATAACAGACAAACAACCTGATATCCTGTGTTTACAAGAAACCAACTCAAAAATAGATAGACTCCCTAAACTAAAAAACTACGAAGGTTACCATTATGTTCGCACCAACTGCGCAAGGGCTAGTGGGGGCACCTCAATTTTCATATCTGGAGAACTATTTTCCACTCCCCTCCATATCACTACTGATCTTGAAGCTATTGCAGTTTCCACCTGGTGTCCAAATAAACTCACTATCTGCAGCTTATATATCCCTCCTAATTACCCTTTAAAAGAAATAGAACTTCTAAACCTAATTTACCAACTCCCCCAACCTTACATTCTAGTAGGTGACTTTAACGCCCACAATACAATGTGGGGATCCAATTACACCATCGGCAAAGGGAAAACCGTCGAAAATGTGATCAATTGTACAGGTTCTTGCCTGCTCAACACCGGTTCTAATACACACCTGAATTTCTCCTCTGGTACCTTCTCCTCTATTGATCTTAGTCTTAGTGACCCTAAACTTTCTCCTTTACTAAACTGGCATACGGCTAATGATCTTTATGATAGCAACCACTATCCCATTATTATATCCTCCAATATCCCCAGCCATAATGATACTTTATCCAGATGGTATTGGCGCTTAAACACTGCCGACTGGACTAGTTATACGTCTCAATCTGAAACCAACTTATCTGCATTATCTTTCTCAGATAATATGAACCATAACATCCTAAAAATTACAGATGCTATACTTTCAGCTGCCAGTCTGCATATTGGTAAAAATATCATTTCACATAAACAAAAAACAGTGCCATGGTGGAACTCCTGCAGTGCAAGTGCAATAAATCAACAAAAAATGGCACTAAATATGTATCGTAGGCATAAGACACAAGAAAATCTCACTAATCTCAAAAGATCCAGAGCCAAAACACGTTATATCGTAAAACAATGTAAAAAATATTCCTGGAGAAATTATGTATCCTCCATAAATGTGAACACAAATCCCTCCCAACTTTGCAATAAAATTAGGCAAATACAAGGAAACAATTCGAATTTCAAAATTCCCTGTCTTATCTATAATAATACAGTAGTCAATAAAAATGAAGAAATTAGCAATATACTGGCAAAAACGTTTGAATTAAAATTTCAAAGTAAAGTTAATTCTACACTTACTTATTTAGATAAAGCTCCTTCCCCATGTACTGTGTCAAAATCTCGAGATATTACTTCTCTTAACTGCCCATTCTCTTACTCAGAACTTTCCTTAGCTCTCAATAGCTGCAAAAATACTGCCTATGGTCCTGATGACATCCTGTATATATTTCTAAAAAAACTTTCGAACATAGGTTTAAGTAAGCTCCTAGAAATTTACAATTTAATATGGTCCACCAACCAATTCCCTAGCCTATGGCGGACATCTACGATAATTCCCATTAAAAAACCTGAACAGGATACTACCTCTCCAAACTCTTTCCGACCTATATCACTAACTTGTAAATTATTAGAAAAGATGGTTATTAAGCTACTCCTCTGGTTTCTTGATAAATATAATGTTATCTCAAAAGAACAATCAGGATTTCGACGTAATAGATCGACTCAAGACAACCTAGTCCTTCTTCAATCTCATATCTCTGGGGCAATAAACAGAAAACAAGAAGTCATTGCAGCTATATTCAATATTGACGGCGCTTTTGACACTGTTAGCAGACAGTCAATACTAAATAAATTAACGTTACTTAATATCTCCGGACACATATAACATTTTATTCAAAATTTCCTATCTTCAAGATCATTCAAAGTCTTTGCTAATGGTATTTTCTCGTCAACCTATGGCCAGAGGGATGGAGTTCCCCAAGAGTCGGTTATAAGCCCCACTCTATTCAATCTGGCTATCAACGATCTTTGCTCTGATCTCCTTCCTCCCATCAAGTATGCCTTATATGCAGACGATCCAGTTGTTTACAGTCATGGCATGTCTATGACGACTACATCTAATTTAATTCAGTCAGCAGTAAACACCCTAAGTAAAAAAGTAAGTCACTTAGGATTAGCTTTTCCGCAAACAAAATCTAAAATCATTAAATTTGGTAGACGACCACCCTCACAATCTCCTAGTATCTTCATTAATAACGTACATCTTTCCGTCGTGGATCACTGTAAAATACTAGGCCTAATATTTGACTCTCGTCTCAACTGGAAACAACATATTAGAGAAATCAAAGGCGACTGCTTCAAAAGAATGAACATTATTAAAACACTCTCGCATTACCACTGGGGAGCAGACGAAAATTCTCTTCTTAAAATATACAGGGCCCTTATTCGTTCAAAATTAGATTATGGTTGTCACATATATATCTCTGCCACTAAATCAGACCTCGACCTTTTAAACTCGGTGCATAATACAGCTTTACGTCTTTGTCTTGGAGCTTTTCGATCTAGCCCTGCAGAAAGCCTTTATTGCGAAGCTAATGAGCCTCCGCTTTGGATTAGACGACGCCAACTTCTGCTTTCTTATGCTGCCTCTGTATCGTCTAACCCGTACAATCCTGTCCACCCTCTATTTACATCAACTTCTAACAATCCACACAACTCCTCAACCATACCAATAATAAAACCGATCTCTCTGATTTCATCGCAGCTACTAGACGGCGTTAACCTTTCACATACAAGTCCTCTTCCTATCCCCTCTACTCCTCCATGGACTATCAACATTCCTAAATTTAACACATCGCTTATGAGATACGACAAACACACAACACCCAAACAATTAATAAAAAATGCTTTCAATGAAATATTAACTAACTGTGACTATGACTTAGTTTTATACACTGATGCATCCAAAAATGAAACAGGAGTAGGCTGCGCTGTTACATCAACACGAACTTCTATCAAATTTTCCCTAATCCCATCAACCTGTAGCATCCACACAGGTGAACTATTCAGCATACTCTTGGCCATCAATTCCATCTCCCCACCTTATAAGCACGTTGCCATATGCACAGATTCAATAGCTTCAATTTCATCCATCCAAAATATATTTACCGAACATCCTATTGTCCAATCTATCCATGACTTCTACCAACTTATCACTTCCCTAAAAATAGCAGTTACTATTATTTGGTTACCTTCCCACATCGGCATCGTAGGCAACGAACTTGCAGACCAACAGGCAAAAACTGCTTCTAAATTTACCGTCACCGACAATCTCACAATTTGTAAGGATTTAAAATCACATTTTAAAACAAAAGCCAAAGTAACATGGCAGCAGAATTGGTACTCTGCCGGCACATCCGTACGCCAAATACAGCACTCATTAGGTCATCCTCAACCATGTTGTTTTGCTGGCCTCTCAAGGCATGATTTAGCTGTGGTGAGAAGAGTTAGAATAGGTCATTCCAAACTTACCCATGGATACCTAATGTCTAATACCTCCAGACCCGTTTGCTCCAGCTGCAACTCCAACCTAACCATAAAACATATCTTGACGGAGTGTTAGGAATATGCCACCCAAAGACTACAGTTTCAGCTTAGCCAGAACTACAAAGACGTCCTAAATAACTCGGTACAAATTACCTACCTTCTCCAGTTTCTCAAAGATGTGCAACTTTTCCATAAACTATAGAACAATAGTGTAATTGTGTATATATATATATCGAATGAATGAACCTTATACAAATTGTATTGTTAATCTTGTGATCGCACCTGTGCAAGTGGCCACAGTAGCCGAGCACGTTAATTATGAATAAATATATATATATATATATATATATATATATATATATATATATATATATATATATATATATATACATGAGTATTAGAGTTTATGGTTGGTTTTTCCTGACCCTGAATGTGGTGCATTGGAGAAAACGATCGCCTATGATCGAATAAGCGAAATTCAGATGTGGAAAATGATGTGGTGTCAATAATTTCATCAGTAGAAATATCTTATCCACAACAAGATATGTGAATAGTTATCGAAGATTATATTAATAAAGGTAATTGTTCTTCTCACCATATCTAGACGCTATCACCATTTTACACTTATTTATTTATATACGAGTGATACATTTTTGTTAGTTTATTGTACAAAACTTTACTAAACACTTTATTTAACTTTTTACTTGATATATCTTAAATTATTTCAGTTTTTATAAAAATTTGGAGTAAAGAAATTCAATACGTCCTCCATTTATCAAATTTACACCGCGTCTCTCCAGCTCAAAATCAACAACATTCCAATGTTTTTTTCTTTTGTTTTCCATCGTTCATTTGTTGATAAATAAACATCGTTGTTATTAAATCAAAATATCTGTTTCTGCGTTATAGTAGACAAATTCACTTCGTTTTTATGCACTTCCACTGTCACTCCGAAATACTATATTCCAACTATTAACAGAACATTGTTTTGTGTTGATATTTTGACCTTGAAGTTTTATACCAATAATTGAATAGTTTACGCAATATACAGGGTTTCTGAAAGTGTCTACAAAATATTAAATTATGATAATTGAATTTTATTTCAAAATTCATGTGATACCATATACAGTGATGATCATAGTTATGTACAAAATTTATGTTTGACGTAATTTACTTGTTACTGTTGTATTTTCAATATCTTGAAATATACTTTAACGAAAAATAGGTACAAAATTAAATAGTGATCTTTTATATCATTTTATCAATTGTATTCTATTTGTAAATATTTCTTGTCATATTTAAGCTATGTTTTTTATGGATTATTTCCTTTTATCGAATATTCACTACTACTATTACTTAGATTCACATTTCTGAGTGATGTTAATGATTCAACATAACCTAGTAGATTATATATATATATATATATATATATATATATTATCATATTATCAAAAATTCAAATTTTAACCAATAAAGTTGTAGAATGAATTTTGTATAAATGAATAAAATACTGAGATTAAACCAGAAAAGCAATTTGATACGGTTATCATATTTTTATTGTATCTGCATCCATTTCATAGCAATCAAATCAGCTATTTTAAAAAAATAAATCAACTGTAAGGAAAGATGAGTTATTATTCAAATAAAAAAATCAGAATTTATCATTTCTGCCAACCAAAATTTAGCATCCTGTTAAAAAGAAATATAAACGTCAAAATAAGACTTGACAGATGAAATAAATTTTTGGAATTTGAAAATGCAAGTCAAGGGATAAAATGTATTTATTAGAAATATATATAAAACTGTTGAGTAATTAGTTAGTAACAATTATATACAATGTGAAAAATAGTGAATAAGAGAAATGTGAAATAAAGTTGTGGCTGGTAGCAACTGAAGTAGGCAAAATTTGAGAGGAATCCAGGAGACGGATATTTTTTTGACAGTGATTGATGGATTAAGGGAGGGACGGTTCCTTTTTGTGAGAAAGATTATAGAAGAGAAGAAAACATGAATAAAAACCAAAATTATTATTAAACTTATTCAGGAAGATAATACAATTGAAAGGAAAGTTCTCACCATAATTGAACTTAAAATTTAATTAGTGACACATAAAAATACTGCAAATGGAACGAAGTCGAAAATATAAAACTGAGGTATAGTAAAATCTAATATTTCTTCATTCTAAGACGCTAGCAGAGTAATCAAATTTTGGCGATATTCTAATTTCAAAGCCAACCAAATTTCAATTTCACCGGAATCGATATTCCCAATTCTTGATAGTGTTTGAAACAAATACACAATTTCATTTTCACAAACCCTCCGTGACAAACTATTTAAAATAAACGATTAAGTGCATATTAGTTGGTAATTTGACAATAAATAAAATAGAAAATGTCAGTTTTGAGTAGAATAAGGTTAGGTTGTTGTTAATTGAGTATTTTATAGTTAGATGACATTAGAATATAAAATAGAAATTAAATATAGTTATATCCGGGTGGGATTTAAAAACATTGAGGTTTTTTGAATTTGTATTAGGTAACAAGGAGTTTGATTTATGTTGGCCTATTATTCTTTCTGATAAAAAATACAAGTTATCACGTTTATTTGCACATTTGAAGTTTCGTTGTTTATCTCACTAATCAGTTTAGATAACCTATACGTCCAACGGAACCACCTGAGAAAGATTATTGTGTTCTGATCCGACTGAGCTAAAAAAAGGAAGTATATAGTAGGAGAGGAATACCTGATAAAAAAAGCACCCGGCACAACTTGATAAATTTCATTCTATAATATGCAGGTTAAATTAAAAACAAAATTACATTATAACAAAACTGATAAAATCATAACAATATATATATATATATATATATATATATATATATATATATATATATATATATATATATATATACATATATATAACATGAAAATCTTTCTTTTGCGAGAAGAAAATATTTGGTGCTATCGGTGTTCTCTTACCGTACTCTTCCTTTCTGTTTTAGAAATATTCTGACAATATATTAATAAGGTATTTTGCTACGTTACTGCGCAGGAGCTCTTTGAGTATGAAATTGGTATGGAACTTGGATATAACAACATATTTTAGTAAATGGGATCAGGAATCTCGTGTGGACAGCCTGTAGAGAAAGTTCGGACAATCTGCATAGGGATGCTTACTTATATCTACCAGATATTTCAATCGAAGTTGGTTACACTACATAGCATGGTAGTAACTGTGAGTAGTATTACTCTTGTGCAAATTTAGAATTTTTTCATTACCACATTAAATAATGAAAACGTGTTATGTAATAATATATTTCATTTATTTGTTTCAAAATTAATTGTGAAACTAGAACAGTACTGTAAATGAATAGACCCTTTTGAATCTAAACTAACAGTAGTAATACATAAATAAAACTATACAGTCGCCTCGACTGTACTTAAGGTCGAATTTTGTGTCACAGAATTCAAGATGTTTAATACTGTAGGCATCTTTTGTGTGTAGGTATCATCGATGTATCTTTCAGCTACTGATGTTGGTTTCCACCCATCATGCCTTTTTAAGTAAATCAAATCACCACCACCATTAACGAATAGGGTAGTCGATGATCGTCGAAAATAATGCCATCGCATTTAACCATCGCTTTTTCCATTGCCCTTAGTTTATGTTATATGCTAAAAATAATTAAGAAATTGAATAGAAACTCAATGACTGAGTAAGCACTCACATTAACCAATAGATGATGGAAGTATAATATGCATATTATTAAATAGTCATAGAAAAACTATTTTATTTTATATCAAAACTTTATTCTGCAAGAACGACAGAGTATTGATTGTGTATATAAAAGTTCGATGTAATTCCAACCACGTAGGACAGTTGTCCATCACCGGTTGATTTGACAGTTTGTATCGTATCCGAGAAAAGTCTTACCGTATAGCTTCGGTCGTCCTCCAATAATGGCCGTCATGTCGTAAACTCTCATTCAACTTCGGTATAGAAAAGAAACCATAGGCGGAGGACGTGACGACTTTTCTTTTTATTTTGATGGACACCTTTCAACTTCCATTATCGTTTTCTTTTAGATGCTGCGACATTTGCGATAGAAAGTGGCGTTCAGATACACAGTGCGTCCATGAAGTTAGGCATAGATTAGCTAAATAAATAGTAAGATCAAAAAAATCCCGAAGTTACTTTGGACCGCGTGGTGTATTTTGTACACCACCCTCAATTTACCTTTTTTAGGTGAAACAAACTAGAAACGCAATTTTTTGTTAATAACGTATGGTCCTAAAGTTTTTGGAAATTTTTTTTTTGTACCCAATGACGTTTAATCAAGTTGCCATTGAAACTAAAACGTCACACGTCATTAAGTTTGATTATAACAGTTTAGTTTTGCAAATCGATTGTAGCAAATTAGATATTCGTCAGGGCATTTACAATCTAGTTGGACGAATACATAAGCATGATATTGTTGCAATCTACCAAGAGCAAAATATAAGTAAGTCAACCATTTACAACACTATAAGGAATTGTGAAGAGGGTATACCATGCATTAATTTACCCAAAAGTGGTAGACCAAGAATTTTGAGTGTAAGAAGAGAAAGAAGACTGATGGAAGCTGAACAAAGTTGGAGTTTCTCAGAGAAAATTAGCCCGTAGATTTGGTATTTAGAAAACCATTGTATTAAGAACAATTGATCGCACAAACGTAGTGTTTAGAAAAAGAAGAAAGGCACCAAAATACACCGCATACCAGCTAGAAAGGATTCCGCGTTGTTGCCGCGCATTAAGGCGTATCCACTTTGCCAATAAATTGATTGTAATGGATGATGAAAAATATTTTACCTTATACCATTCAGAGATTGAAGGAAACGATGGATTTTATACCGCTTACATAAAAATACACCAGACAATGTTAATTTTAAAAATAAATCGAAATTCGAGGATAAAGTTTTAGTGTTGTGTGTCATTTCTGAAGCAGGATTTATCTCACAGCCGTATGATGGTCGTGTTCGGGGAGAAGCCTTAAATGCAGAACTTTATATTTAAAGATGTCTTACTAAATTACTTAATTTTTTAAATTCACATCACCTTAACGATAATATCATGTTTTGGCCTGATCTAGCTTCATGCCATTATGCTAGAATTACCAGATAATGGTTAAGTGAAAATAACATTGACTTTGTACCTAAGTTAGACAATCCTCCTATTGTACCTCAGGCTAGGCCAATAGAGGAATTTTGGTCAATACTATCAAGGAAAGTGTACAATAAAGGATGGGAAGCTACAAATGAAGATCAATTGCGGCGTCGCATCTTCCAAAAGATCAGAGAAATAGAACCTGCTCTTATCCAAAGGAAGATGGGACAAGTCCGAAGAAAATTACGACTCATTGAGGATAACGGGCCACTATCCATAATGTAATTTGTAATTATTTTTCGTTATTAGTGTTGTTAATTGTTGCCACATGTGCTTTTACAAATAAAAAAATTTGGAAAAACTAATTAGCATTCAAAAATTTTCCAAAAACTTAAGAGGACCATACGTTAGTTATAGTTTATAGAATTTAGAATATTTCAAAAATGTATAGGAAGATAGTAATAATGAACAAAAAAAACATTCAACGGAACACTAAATTGAAGCAGCATTCAATATTCTTCCTCTTGGCCTAAATTGAGGAAAGTTTGACATTTTATAACAGCTATAGTACGTTCTTGATAAGCAAAATATTGACAAAATGTACACTTCATTGCAGTCACTCTGTTTTTAGCGTAGCCGCATAATACGCAACGGCCCATTATTTTTTGCAGGAGTAACGTTTTCATTGGCTTGGTTATACATAAAATTGTAATAATGTTTGGTAATTTTTTTAATGTTTCGGCAAGATGTTTTTCCATTAAAAGCATAGCCACAAACGTCCTTCGATTTTTTGCCAGGTTGTCAGAAATTGTTCCATTATATAGAACTTGTGCGATGTTTAACAAATGGACAAAGGATGCAAGGGTTGGTTCTATGTGAAATCAAGTAGGTCTCACAAAGCTGATCGACTGTGCCAACACGTCCATCGGTATCATTATAAAAATTGTTAACTTCTGAATTTTATGTATTTTGGTTTACTAAAGAAGCATCATGCATGGTCGAGATCAATATAACTGCATTACCTCTCTTCGGCACAAAAGACACCATCATCATGTTTTTCTGGAAACCACAATGTTTTGCATTTGTAGGTCTAGTTTTGCTCGGCTGAAAATAGATTGGAATATCTACCTCGTTTTTTCTAAGAGTTCCTACAAGTGTGATATTTTTTGCAAAAGCTTCATTGTAGGTGGACAACTAATATTCAGACGCTACAGTTGAATTTTATTCGTTGGAAAATAGTTATTTTTTAAAAAATTGATTTATCGTTAAATAGAAAGAGTTTGTTCTATAGAATCCTGTAGAGTTATACTCATAGACTTCTCGCCGTCACCCTCACCCCCAATCACGGGTACCCTGTACCCATAGACTCAGGGAAAAAATTCCAAAACTTAACAGTACTAAACCAGACGTTTTTGAAACCGAAAACAAATACACATAAAAACATTAACTTAAAAGCAGACACAGGAAACCGTGGATGGAAAAATACCGAGAAGTCAAATTCATCAAAAGACGAAGACTATTCACGTACCTCCATAGAACCATCAAACATAAAGCACACAAAATACGCTGAAGAATTACAAATAATCAAATCTATAACACGTGAACTTAGAACACGAAATTTAAATTACCATCAAATTGTATTTCTAGAGGAGAAACTGATAATATCAAACCAAACACAAATTCTAACATTATAAACATTAACAAAACTTGTCTAGACACAATAGAGATATTAAGTCTTAACAAGTGCATCGAACTTTCAAAACCTATAAAAAAGTGTATAGGACAAACTGACACAGAAAAGTATCTAGGAAGTCCGAAATTAAAAAAGTGAATAGGAAACATATACCAAGAAAAATGTCTAGGAATCCCAGAAGAAGAAAGTGTCTAGAAAACACTGAAAATAAAAAGTGTGTAGGAAACTTAAAAAACGAAAATACACCAGAAAGGGTCATATCAGATAATAATACACCAGACCTAATACTTGCATTTTCAATTCCCACTTGTAGAGGGAAAATATCAGAAAGAACATCTACTGCAGATAGAACCTCTAATTTAAAAAAAGAACAAAACAAGATAAACATGGAAGATGACACGATTGGAAACAATTCTAGTGCATCAGAGGACGATTTAAATAATTTACCAAATTCAATGACGACTCAAGCCCTTGTACATGAACAAGCAAGCCAATCATGGGCAAAAGAAGTCGAAAACGGGCTAACTGACAAATGAGCTCATGATAACTTTGTATCGCAATACGAAAATATCACTAAAAAACAATAGTAACTAGAACCCTGGATATGACATGCAAAAAGAAGCAGATGGAAGATATAAACGCTATAACCATAATCCTCGATGAAAAAATGGATGTAACAACACAACAAACAGAATTGACTCTATCAAAAAAAGTCACGATTTTTAACAACCTGTTAAACCAAACAAAAAAACATACTGTAACCACAACACAGAACAGATATGAAACATTATCAGAAGATTCCGAGGAAGAGGCACCAACGAAACAGCAACAAAAAAACGAAATTTCGTAAATACACTGCATCTGACGACAGCTCTGATGAAAGTAATAAAAATCATAGCACTAAACGGCCAAAACAGAAAGCACCATATCATCCTGTCTCCCCATCGTGACTGATGGGAATGTATCAGCGCATAAAGATATGGTGATTAAACTCAAAGAATGTGTATCTTAAGCATTTGAAAACCAATACACAACTAATTCAACTATTATATTTACAAAAGAGACCGCTGATTTCGATGGTTTACAACAAATTCTAAGAACCGAAAAAGTCCTATTTCATACCTATATTAGAAAGGATGAGAAAACACATGCGTTCGTATTGAGAAGACTAGCGGAAGGTCTACAAATTGAAGAAATCAAAGAAGAAATTTAAACACGTACAAAATCAACATTGAGGACATATACGGGATGACCACAAAAGCGAGGCCATTATACTTAGTCATCACTGAACCAAAAATAACATTGGACATCCGCAACAAAAACGTGAGAGTGTTGGAGCATACCAGAATACAATGCCAAGCAGAGTCGATAGTTCAGTGTCACATATGCCAGCTCTGGGGTGACGCCACCTTAAACTGTGGCAGGGCTCCAAGATGCCTGAAATGTGCCGCTCCCCACTCAACCCCCGAATGTCCGAAGGAGAGGTCCAAAGCGGCTAAATGTGCCAATTGTAAAGGCGATCACCCGGCCAACGCGATGATACGCCCGAAATTCATAAAAAGACGAGACTGGCTCGAAGCTAAAAGAACGAAAATGACAATAAATTTAAAACCTAAATATATCCTATCTTCCCCCCCCCCCAACGACAAACCCATGGAACAATAAAAATACCCCCTCCCTCCAAAACTTTCTCAGCTTACCTTCAAAGCAACCTACCCCTACCCGTAACAGAGCAACCCTAGAACCCGAATTAGTCCTTAATTACTACTCCTGCTGTAGACATCAATAAATTTACACAACTGAACTCGATATTTCAAGAATTTTAAGCCACAGTGGCTATCTAGACGAACTAACGAGGGCCGTTGCAGATTTATTACATGAGATGCAAGCAGCTACAAACAAATTAGAGAAATTAACCATATATAACAACTTTGTCTCTGGGATTGATAAATATGACAACTAGACAAGTAGGTGGTAAAACAGTAATTCAAAAACGAAATCATCTTAAAATAATCTTTTATAATGTAAATGGAGTAAATAATATTCTCCACCTTATCAGACACTTTCTCGACATTCATAAACCTGATATTTTCTTCTTAATCGAGACGCTGCTCAAACCTAACAAATCCGTGAGTTTTAGAAACCCCGATTATAGTCTATATAGACAAGACCGCCCCGCTAGTGTCGGTGGGGGCAGTCTCACAGTATTAATAAAAAAAGATCATATTTCATCTCCTGCAACCAAACAACTCATCAATCGAGCATATCTCATTACTCATAGACAATAAAATCTAAATAGTGGGAGCATACAACTCGCCAAACAAAAAACCTTGCGAATCAGATTTTTTCAACATCATAAGAACGCACCATAGGGTTCTCATAGAGGGCGACTTAAATTATAAGCACCCGCTATACCATACACGCAAACCCCAACGGAAGTACTCTCCTAAGGTTCTGTGATAATTCAGACTGTAATATCTTCAGCACGGATGACCTCACCCACTTTCCCTATTCCGTTACCACCCCAAGCACAAAAGACCTTGCTGTAGGTAGAAACATCAATGCCATAACCAAAATGAAGACCACCCCTCACCTAAGTTCCGATCATGACTCAATACTAATGGAATTAAAAAGAACACACACCATACACTCACCTCCACTTAGATTACACGATTACACAACCACAAACTGGACATTATACAGAAAACACATAAATGAAAAATTAATAATCACTGATAAAATTGAAAACCAAAGTCAATTAACTAGTGCTATACAGAATTTACAAAATATAATAATAACAGTAACAACACAAGAACTATTAAACCTAAACCTAAATCCCATACCATCCTTCCGGACCATATTGTTAATATCATAAATGAAAAATATAAAATACGAAGAAGATGACGATGACAACAAAGCCGAAACAACAATGATAGACAAACACTGAAAGATTATCAAAACGTCATAAATACTTTAATATTTGAACACAGAAACAACGAATGGAAATTGTTTTTGGAAAAGCTTTCACCAATAGACAACTCTTTGTAGAAAATAACCAAAAAACTGAAAAACAAGAGAGAAGATATTGAAATTGTGTCAAATTGTAAACTATTTACACAAAAATCGAATATCGCAGAAGCCTTTGGAGAGTATTTCCAGGACAATTTCAGGAATAATACAGCTAACACACAATTACACCATAAAATAATACAAACAGTATCTGACTATTTATATAAGGTGAACGGAATAAATAAAACTAACTTAGCCACCACTGCAGAAATACTCAGTACCATTGTTTCACTAAAAAATAAGATCTTTAAGAACTTCGTCCATTACCCTCTAAAAGGTACTGGGCGAGTTCTTTAGACACATGGGCAAACGCAAGAGCTTGTAGTGGCCATGGTCTACGTTTAATGCCGTTTTTACCATTCATTTATTTGCCGTTGCACCTCTTCTTTAAGGACATACGGGTACCTATACGATATTACGTGCACTGGAGCTTCGTCGGTGGTTTGGTACAATGTTTAACTTTCGAAGAAAGCGTAAGAGGATCGCTGGATTTTAAAAATAATTATTTCTATTGTTTACATAACATAATTATTTCCGACTTTTTTTCCGGATTCATGTGTTCTGCTCTAATCAAGTTTTGGATTTGATTTTTATTTATTTCAAATTTATCCAGACTATTAAATGTTTCAAATTTATAACATTCGTAAAAATTAGGATTATAAGGGGTTGCACTTAAGGGTTCTAATAACGTTTAGGTAAACATTTATTTGTTTCATTAATAAATTCTACTAGTAATAAGCCATTATTAGCTATGGTTAGCATCTCTGGTACATATATATTACCTAAAACCATCTTATCAATTAATATTTCTCCGTTCGATACTGTAACAGGGACTTGCTTTACGATTCTTTCCCTAGGGCCAATTGATATTTGAAATTTAATATTGTATGGTTTCTAAACTTATTTCGAATTACAGCCATATCACTAACAACACACTCGTTATTCAAATCTATGTTCAATTTAATGGAATTTAGATCGTTGATACCAATAATTCCATCAAAGAATTCGTGTAACATATGATCTCTGTTAAATTCTCGGAAAACTGGTAAGTCGGCTTGAAACTGCACGTTTTTGGTGCCCAGAGAGGTTGAGAGTGATACATTTGAAATCAATGTGCAAGTGGGATACAAATGTTCGGCAATGATAGGCTTTAAGATTGATATTAGTGTTTTTAAATGAAACTCAAGGTCTCTAGTTAATTCCACAATATAATATAAGTTATTGAAAATTCTAAAAAATTGACAATTGTTTCGATAAATCAATATCATCGTCAGAATGACAGAAGTTACATTTCATTTTATGCCTACCTGATGTTTAGTAGTTATATTTTTGGCTAGACCAAGAAGTAACCTAACTTGTGATTGGCTTAATATATGTTTAAAGAAAAAAGAAGAAGATGTGATATTACAAATATTGAAGCTTAGATATTATTAGCCCTATGGTGATATCATGGATATCATTTTTCCAATTAAGATCAGTATAACTGTGCAATGATATAGAAAACCAGGAAAACTATATCTGCTGATCTTTACAATTATCACTTAATAAGACAGTTTATTAGTGGAGAATTCCCTAGATTTAACTGTTCATTGACAACTTCATATTGTGGGTTTCTTAAATGTCTTCTAATTTCCAGTTCTTCAAGGAAATCCAGTTCTTGTTTCTTTTCACAAATATGCAGCACTTCTAGTTCTGTGTTAGGTGTCAATGAATGATTGGTGTCAAGTAGATGTTTTGCGTAGTGAGATTTATCTGGTTGTTTTAATCTGTAAGCTCGTAAGTGCTCACTGTATCGTATTTCAAAATTCCTAAGGGTCTGACCCAAATAGACAGCATTACATTCTGGACATTTGAGTTTATATATACCTGACTTCTTTAATAGTGGTATTTTTGTTTTTACATTTAACAATTTTGTACTAACGTTACTTTCTATTTTAAAAGAAATTGTTGCATTTGTTGCTGAAGATATTATCTTTGAAATATTATTAGAAATATTTCCTGCATATGTGATGGTTTTATAAGTTTTAATTTCATCAGCTTGTTTAGGATATATTAGTTGTAATGCCACTTTTTTCTCTTTTTTACTAATTAGTTTATTTATCATATCTAATGGATAACCGTTAGATGTTGCTATTTGTCTAATTGTATTAATCTCTCTATCAAAATTACATTTGTTCATAGGAATTGAAAAAGCTCTATGTATCATTGAATTATATGCCGCTAGTCTGTGTGAGACAGGGTGATTAGAATTGAATGGAATTGTCACATCAGTCTGTGTTGGTTTTCGGTAAATTGAATAATCAAGTACATCATTAACTCTTTGAATTTTTAAATCAAGAAAATTGATTGAGCTATTTTCTTCAATTTCTAATGTAAATTTAATTTTCGGGTGTAAATTATTGATGTGGTTGAAAAACACATCTAATTGTCGCTCACTACCCATAAAACAAGCTAATATGTCATCCACATATCTATACCAAAATAAAATATTTTTCGAAATATTACTTTCAAAGATCTTTCTTTCTAAATTGTCCATAAAAATGTTTGCTAAAATAGGTGATATATGGCTTCCCATTGGTAAACCTTCATTTTGAATATATATCTTATTGTCAAAAGTGAAATAATTCTGATTAATGCATACATCAAATAAATTAAGTATATCTGATATTATTCCTGGATTAATATTTTTATCTTCTAGTAATTTTCTTACAAGTATTAGACATTCTTTAGGAGGAATTTTAGTAAACATATTAGTTACATATTTTATTTTGGTATAGATATGTGGATGACATATTAGCTTGTTTTATGGGTAGTGAGCGACAATTAGATGTGTTTTTCAACCACATCAATAATTTACACCCGAAAATTAAATTTACATTAGAAATTGAAGAAAATAGCTCAATCAATTTTCTTGATTTAAAAATTCAAAGAGTTAATGATGTACTTGATTATTCAATTTACCGAAAACCAACACAGACTGATGTGACAATTCCATTCAATTCTAGCCACCCTGTCTCACACAGACTAGCAGCATATAATTCAATGATACATAGAGCTTTTTCAGTTCCTATGAACAAATGTAATTTTGATAGAGAGATTAATACAATTAGACAAATAGCAACATCTAACGGTTATCCATTAGATATGATAAATAAACTAATTAGTAAAAAAGAGAAAAAAGTGGCATTACAACTAATATATCCTAAACAAGCTGATGAAATTAAAACTTATAAAACCATCACATATGCAGGAAATATTTCTAATAATATTTCAAAGATAATATCTTCAGCAACAAATGCAACAATTTCTTTTAAAATAGAAAGTAACGTTAGTACAAAATTGTTAAATGTAAAAACAAAAATACCACTATTAAAGAAGTCAGGTATATATAAACTCAAATGTCCAGAATGTAATGCTGTCTATTTGGGTCAGACCCTTAGGAATTTTGAAATACGATACAGTGAGCACTTACGAGCTTACAGATTAAAACAACCAGATAAATCTCACTACGCAAAACATCTACTTGACACCAATCATTCATTGACACCTAACACAGAACTAGAAGTGCTGCATATTTGTGAAAAGAAACAAGAACTGGATTTCCTTGAAGAACTGGAAATTAGAAGACATTTAAGAAACCCACAATATGAAGTTGTCAATGAACAGTTAAATCTAGGGAATTCTCCACTAATAAACTGTCTTATTAAGTGATAATTGTAAAGATCAGCAGATATAGTTTTCCTGGTTTTCTATATCATTGCACAGTTATACTGATCTTAATTGGAAAAATGATATCCAGGATATCACCATAGGGCTAATAATATCTAAGCTTCAATATTTGTAATATCACATCTTCTTCTTTTTTCTATAAACATATATTAAGCCAATCACAAGTTAGGTTACTTCTTGGTCTAGCCAAAAATATAACTACTAAACATCAGGTAGGCATAAAATGAAATGTAACTTCTGTCATTCTGACGATGATATTGATTTATCGAAACAATTGTCAATTTTTTAGAATTTTCAATAACTTATATTATATTGTGGAATTAACTAGAGACCTTGAGTTTCATTTAAAAACACTAATATGAGCATATTCCACGAAGTAAGGGTCGAGACAGTCAATTTTTTAAGATTGATATAATACTTCCGGTGTCTATTAGCAGATTTAATGGGGGTTTTGAAACACTGATATAGGGTAAGACATCAGCAAACAGTGTTACCAATGGCAGTCAAATAAAATATCCACATAAAATGATAAAATACTCATGGATTGGTTAAATCACATGAAAAATATTATTAACAATATTACTCTAGACACCCATTCAATTTTTTAAATCCCGTTATTCCCGGATACGCTTAAATAATTTTGAAACCCATAGTTAATTCCCTTATGCAACCAACTATACAGACAAGCTTTCCCTGAATGCATTCAAGAATATTATCGCTCCAATCTTTTTCATTATAATCCTTATACGTCGCTATTAGGCTATCGCAAAGAGAAATAAATTTGTTAAGAGTATTCGTATCCCCATCATAGGGTTTGATATTTGAAATTTTTGACTTAAACATATCCCAATTAATAGGACGAGGTTCCAATTGACCGTTTCGCATTTTAACTTTACTTTCATTGCTTTGACTGCGGATATTTGAACTCCTAAGACATTCTACGATGGAATCAGTATCGATCATAAAGCTTTCAATTAATTACAAATGAAATTGTCTGAACAACTATCCTTTCCGAATTAATGAAAATAAGGAAAAGGCAAAAAGGAAACTAAGCACTTACCTTGGTGGTTTTCTGGCTAGTTGTACCATCCTCAAGTTTTTTTCCACCACGTAACTGTACCACGGAAGGGACGATTTCCACAGAAGGGATGATTTGCACTGGTTCCACTGAAGGGATGGGCTCCACTGAAGGGATGTTAGTTCGTATTTTGAAAACACGTTAGAATAATACGCGTTATCCTACTGACTGCGCCAGATATGTATTTCCAAACAGAAATACTATTTTTAAAAATATATTCTATTTAATTATTACAAAGAGAGATGTTAGTCTCGGAGTGGTTATACAAAAACTGATTTACAAATATAAAGCAACTAAAGAACTCTGATAAAAAGTTTACATGAATTCTAACTAATGATATGGTGCAGGTGCAGCGAATTATCACCTCGTGACTAGGTATGTGTTTTATTTCTACGAGAAACGGCATGGCGTCATAGTTCGCCATATATTGATGCGCGGAATATTGTCATCTGCTGTAGTGTAAATTATGTATAGACCAGACATACACGCCTAAGTGTAACACGTTTCAGCATCGCAGAGCGCAAACAATTTCAAGGCAAGTTTGCCGGTTTACTGGGTATGTTTTGTATGGAACTGCAGTGTCCCCGAAATGGGACAAGCATTTCATCCATTGTCAAGAACTCGCAATGACAATAACCATACTTGCAGTTCACAAATTCAAGTTATATGTTCTGAACAGCTGCCAATTTATCTGATTTTCTTCTTTTATCTCTAGTTTCTTTATCAGCTAGTCTTAGACAAAATAAAAAGGAAATGATTGTAACTCATGCACGCTTAAAATAGATCGTCCAGTCCCATGTTGCATCCAGAGTCGGTGAAAATTAGTATTATTGGCTACTTCCCGGGGAGAACAATATACCAAGAAAAGCCAAACCTTCATTGTTGTTTTCAATTTAGCATCTCGTTCTCTGGTATAATTTGGTTGTTGGCTCATTATAAAATTACATATTTGTTTTCAAAACAATACTATCAATGATAGTATTTGTAAAAAACTTTTAGAAGGCGTCAAATTGATTTAACTTGTCTGAATAATTGACGCCATCTTTCATATCTAACAATTACAGTTTTGATATCGATGGCAATACGTGTTGTTTAGTTCGATTATGAAATATTCATTCTAATACTTGTTTTAGAAAGAAAATACATTCAAAACACATAAGAAGCTAGTGTGTCAGAATAAATAATCTCACTCTAGAGCCATAATATGATGATAGGTGTTGGCGATAGGATATAATGAACAAAATCACTGTTTATAATATTCTAACATTAGTGTTATTTCATCTATTTAATTATTTAATACAATTCAATGTCATCTGCATTTATATAAAATAAAGTCAATGTAGACTTTGAGTTCATAACGTGCCATGAAAAAATATTGCGTACGGTCAACAAATACTATATTAGATAACGCTTCGAAAGACATTTTGTTATTATGATTATAGTTATTATCATTATGGTTATTTAGAATTAGTAATATGTAAGTCAGGTCTAATCAGTGTAAATAGTTAAGTGTTAATATAACACAGTGATATTCAGATGGCATACCTAATTGTTCCACCGACCAACTACCACATGGCGATCCTGTAAATTAGAGGTAATTGATACAATTTATTGCGGAAAGAAATCGATATAACAAACATATTTCTTAATGTAAAACAAGTGAAGGCCAAAAGACAACAAACTGTGTTAATGTTAGTGAAAAGAGAGCGTAAAATATACAATATGATGGACAAGTAGATATATTATAAGTGTAATAAATATAAATTGTAGACAATGTAGTAATTCATTCTTTTCCAAAAAGGGGAAAGAGAGCGGTGCATGATGTACATAAAATTTTTTTAAGAAGGGGAAGGTTTAAAGAATATAATCACTCTATATAATATATATATTAGGGTGGGCCGAAAAAAATTTTTATTTTTTTTTAAAGTTGTAATACCGCGGAAAACTTGCGAATCATAATTAGAAACAAAATACAAAAAAAATTTTCAGAATCGGTTAATATCTTCCGGTCCCGCATTAGCCTTAAAGTTTGACTATTTAAAAAAAAAACTTAATTTTTCTTATTTTTCGAAAAACATTTTTTCATATTTATTTTTTAACGTAATAGTTATTTATGCGTTGAGATAGACCCTAAGAACATTGTGTTTTAATTTTATTGTGATTACTGGATATCTTCCGGTCCCGCATAAGCGTTAAAATATGCCAAAATATTGAAATTTCAACATGTTTTGGTATTTTTGGAATATGATAATTAATTATTTTTTTAAAGTAATAGTCATCGTTTATATTCACACAAACCTATTGTAGGGAATTTAAGAATACTGCCAAGTTCAGTCATCATTTCCCGGTTGCGTAACAGATTAATACAACTAACCCGCCAGGGAGATTAGAGCAGCTACCCGGCGGACTGTGCTTGGTGGGTGAATCATCGTTCCCGCCATGCGTCCCCGCCCCCTCCGTCACAAGCCTTCCCCCTCTACCAGCTTCCATGAATCACGCAACCTGCCGCGACTTGAGTGTCAGTTTTGATGTGTCAGAAGTGGTCGCTAGACGTATTATTTGTTTACTCCATTTTCGTTTGCTGTAAAAGTTGACGTTTTGTGATGTGGTGTGTTTGTTGACTGTTATTGTTTGATCGAGGCGGTGATTAGATCATGGCTGTGTCAAGGAAAGCTGTAATTACTAGACAGGTATTTGATTGCCCGATTTTTGGTTCGCCTAAAGACCTTCCCAATAACAAACTGCCTACAGGCGAGGAAGTACTTAGGTCTTGCTTTCAAGAAAGATATAATTTAGCACTTGACATTAATAATATTTCCGTCAGTTTTAAGCAAGTCGCTCAAATAGTCACAAACAAATTAATCGGCTTGTATCAAAGGTCGTCAATCCCTACTGTGACGGACAAGCGAATTACACAGCTCGTAACAGCGTTGTATGATAAATACTCCAACTTTAAAAGGTCCTACAATCGTGACAAAAATAAGGAATCGTTTAAAAAGAAGGTCAATGATTTCAAGCAAAATTGCTCACTTATTTTTGATATTTCCGCTTGTAAATGCACTATAACTGTTGACTGTACTTGCCGCAAAACACCGAAATTGTGCCAGTGCGACATAAAAATTGATTGCAGCTGTGAGAGATCCAAAAAAATACCTCTTATTGAACTAAGATTTCTTTACCTAAGTAGGGTACACGGAATAGGAAAAATAGGTAGCTTTGACCGAAATGAAACAAAAAAGCGTACAAAGTCCATGGAAAGGAAGGTACGTGACAATCACTTAAATTTGCCAGACCTTTCTGTTTCTAAGCCGTCATGCTCACATTCAGGCACTATTCTAGTCGATGCAGATGATGATTACCATTGCAGTATGGATTCAGATAATAATAGTGACTCTGATTTTAACGACGGGGAAATTAAATCTGGAAAGCCTGGTTGGCAGATGAGAATGAAATTAAAATCTACTGCCCTATTAAGTGACCGCTTTGGGGTTTCCGATCGCGCTACTGCGGCGATCGCATCAAGTGTTTTGCATGACTTAGGTGTTGTTACCGATTCCGATTCCTCCCACGTTGTTGATAAGAACAAAATAAGAAGGGAGAAGCAAACTGTTAAGATCGAACTGTGTAGCAAGTCCGCTGCTACACCTCCTCTGTTGGGTCTCTATTTTGACGGAAGAAAAGACGACACACTGTTCATAGAGCAGGCTCACTCAAAGCGGTTTCGTAGAGTAATTAAAGAAGAGCATTACTCGCTAATACAAGAGCCCAGCTCAGAATACGTTGGCCACGTTACTCCTAAATCGGGAAGCTCTGAGGATATTGTTAAATCAGTAATAACGTATTTGGGAGATCGAAGCATTTCTACTGAAAGTTTAACTGTCATCGGATGTGACGGCACTAATGTCAATACAGGGTTGAAAAGTGGGATAATTCGAAGAATTGAATTATTTTTAAGGAGGCCCGTCCAATGAGCAATTTGCCTGCTCCACTTTAATGAGCTGCCGTTCCGGCACCTCTTTGAACATCTAGATGGCAAAACAACCGGGCCTAGTACTTCAAGAGGACCAATCGGTGAAAAACTTGTTGCTTGTCAAAAACTCCCGGTAATTAACTTCCAGTCTATAGATTGTCAGATACCGGAGGTAGACAGAAAGGTTCTCAGCAAGGATCAACAGTACTTACTTGATATCTCCATGGCAATAAAATCTGGGACATGTAAAGGGGATTTGTCTGTACATGATCCCGGACACTTATCACACTCGAGGTGGTTAACCAAAGCAAATAGAACTTTGCGACTTTACATAAGTGAAGAAAACCCCTCACCTGAACTTCAAGAGCTAGTTTTGTTTATCTTGAAATCGTATATGCCAATGTGGTTTGCTATCAAAAAAAGCAAAAACTTTACAGATGGTCCAAAGCTTGTTTACCAAGCAATTGAATCAACAAGATATTTGCCCGAGCCTTTGCTTGCTGTTGTAAACCCAGTGATTGAGCGAAATGGTTATTTCTCCCACCCCGAACATTTGATGTTGGCGATGATTGAGGATGACAATAAACTGATAAGACAGCTCGGACTTCGTCGAATCCTAAAGGCAAGGCAAATAGATTCAAAAAGGAAGAAAGTAAGGACATTCACACCGCCAAAAATCAACTTTGATGCTCAAGAGTACTCAGATATTGTCAACTGGATGACCTGCGACTTATCTTCTCCCCCACTTTTGGCCAAGGTCAGTGATGAAGAGATCAAATCGTACATCAACAGTGACTCCATCCCTAACTGGAACATCAATTACAAGAAATTCCCAGTTCACACACAGGCAGTTGAGCGTTGTGTGAAACTAGTGACGGAAGCTTCGGGCAGAGTTTGTGGCGCTGAAGCAAGGGACGGATTCATCAGAAGTACTCTACTGTCACGATCAGCCATGCCCGACTTCGCCAGTAAATCAAATTTCAAAGTACCTTCTTCAGCTACCAAAAAATAGAGACAATGATGCAGACAATCAACTAATAATTGTTAATTGTACTTTTTTATAATAATACAGGTATAAGTTGAAAGGTTCTATGTTCGTTGTTATTTATAATCCCTATTGTGTCACTCAGTCTTAGCTAAAAAAATTCTGCTTGTATAATCAGGCTTATTTAGCAACCAGAAGTGGTTTTAAAATAAATATCGCAAGTGGAACGATTCAAAACTAATTAAACATAAGAAAACAAATTTCGTAAAAACTGTAAATTTTCAATATTTTGGCATATTTTAGAGCTTATGCGGGACCGGAAGATATCCAGTAATCACAATAAAATTAAAACACAATGTTCTTAGGGTCTATCTCAACGCATAAATAACTATTACGTTAAAAAATAAATATGAAAAAATGTTTTTCGAAAAATAAGAAAAATTAAGTTTTTTTTTTAAATAGTCAAACTTTAAGGCTAATGCGGGACCGGAAGATATTAACCGATTCCGAAAATATTTTTTGTATTTTGTTTCTAATTATGATTCGCAAGTTTTCCGCGGTATTACAACTTTAAAAAAAAATAAAAATTTTTTTCGGCCCACCCTAATATATATATATATATATATATATATATATCTTATGGTTTAGGCTTCGAAGGACATTATCATGTTATTATTACAGTTATTATCATTATGTTTATTTAGAATTAGTATTATATAAGTTAGATCTAATTAGTCCAAATAGCTGAGTGTACATAAATCCAAGTGATACCAAAATAGCATACTATCACAAGAATGAGGATTCAGCAATAGCTATGCACATTATTTCAAGAAATTCACCCAGATTGTGAACGTATCTCTCAATCTACGTTAAGCAGAATAGAAAAGAAATTCAGATAATAAGGACATGACCAGAAATCATGCTTTTTTATATCTTTAATGCATTACTCCAACTTATTATAAAAAACTTACTTCACTGAATAAAAATAGATCCTAAATTTTATAAATCCGATTTCATGTTACACCCCAGGAACCAGAGCGTTGGTCTGTTTTCTAGGGTTACATCTTTTGTCTATTTTACAATTTCTCTCGAACTCATTCTGCATTTCTGACATTTCTTTCTCCCACATAATATATGATGCAGTGATATATTTATTTGACAACACCCAATATGTCACCTTATTTTATTTGACAAGGCCCATTAACAATCACGTGCTTGTGAAGGAATAAAATATTCTCATGTCCAAACTACTACAAATGGTGCCTGGACAATTTCAAAAGTAGTAGAGTGGATCGATCGTTTACTTACCCTGTTGACACACATATTACTGACTCATATCAGTTCTTATCAATTTATTTTGCGTAATGCAACATATTCCCCCCCTTGAAGCACTTTCTCCAATTATACTTCGAACGGCAACGGACACAACTTCGTATTCGTACAAGTGTAAACTCCATCACTAGTTTTTATCTTTGCCATTCGAACCTCAGTATTTTGTTTTATTTCAACACAATACTTGAATCTGGGTATAAAAAGACCCCATCAATTTTTAAACCTATAGCAGAATGAACCTTATGAACTAACCGAGATAACAACAAAATTCCACACAATTCAAGCTCAGACAAACTAATTGTTTTCAACGGCGCTTCACGAGATTCAGAACATATAAAATTACACGAGACCGAATTATCAGAATATACTGCCCTGGTATGAACACAACATCCATACGCCGCCAATGAAGAATCCGAAAACCCATGAACTTGTATCGAAACAATATCACTTGAAACAAATATACACCTTGAAATTTTAAGTTTACCTAATTTACAAAGATTTTTAAAAAAAATCGATCCATTTTTCAAAAACATTTGACGATAAATATTCATCCCAGTCTATTTTACTAGCCCAAGTTTGTTGCATAATTATTTTTGCAACCACAACCACAGGTCCAACATATCCCTTAGCGTCAAATATTTGAGCAATTTTTGACAACACTAATCTTTTCTAAAACTTACTATCCCGTTCATGATTTCTCCCATTTCACATAATTCTTTTTGTAACTCGTTTTCTGGAGTTTTGCAGTCATATATGATTTGCGGTTCTTCAGTGGTTTCCTCGGTGTTTCCATTAATCGTTATGACTTGTGGTAATAAAGACTGGTTGCTGAGTGTGACATTTTGAAGTTCCATTGATCAAATTCGCGATCAAATTTCTTTGCTCAGGAAGCTGAGAATCAGACAGGTGCTTTCCATGATCTCTCAGGGATACACTTATTTCCTGTTCAGAAGTACTATTTTCGGGACTTGGATTTTCGAACAAATTATATCGGTCAACATACTGAGAAGACTTCTTCAATCTTGCAAATATTTCTTCTTCGGCACTAGTTTTCTAATTTTTTTTTCGAAGTCTAAAGTCTCAGCGAAGCTGACTATATTTTGGAGCTTTAAAATGCATGGGTACCTGGTCCACTTAGGGCCTGAGACGGAAGCTGCGTTGCATCGCAACGTCTCTCGCTGCCAGCTTGAAAGGTGTTCTGGTCAAAATAGTCTTTCATTTTTCTCCCACTTATCAGGTCCTACGGTAAAATAAACTCTCAGTTTTTCTTTTGTCGCCACAATTTTAAATGTATCTATTTTATTTCAGTACTGAAAATAAACAATAAATATAAGTAGGTACCCTGAAAAATATTTTCGATAAAAAATAAAATACATATTCTTGATTCCCTATAATTCAATTGTACAATTTTATGTCTATCTTTCTTTATAAAAAAGTTAAGGAGGTTGTCAATAAATCGATAACCCGGTACCTTTGTAAACATATATTGGTGTAAATATCTGCCTCTGCATACCTATCCACGCTTAATACGCTCATCCACTTTCAGTGGTTGACTGGAGACCAAAGATGAATCTACATCAAGTATTTTGTATATGTTGAATCTGATTTTTTTAAACGCTATCCAAACACGGGTATTAGAAAATAAAAAAAATTATTTACAATTGAAAGAACTGACATTTATCACAGTTTTTTGCGCATTTTAAGGTTTAAAACGTGCTTATTAATCATTATAGAACACGCAATCTTTGCATTAAATATTCTTCATGAGTTTTAAATCTAAAAAACTAATTTGTTTGCCTCGTATTAGGTAAATATATATTTTCATGCCATCCAATTCAAATATTACTGAAGTTTTAATTGCTTATCTCTGTATTAACTTTAAAACTGAACAACACGTACTGCAGTGGTTTTTAGCAGATGGATTTTTAGGTTATATTATTTCGAAAATTGAACTATTACATCAGTCAGAATTAACTGCATTAATTTATAATAAACAATTGTGGGAGCCTCTCGAATAAATACTATATATTATTATTTAAATCATGTGCTTACCTTTAGAAAATAAAATACACCGTAAAACGTAAAACACATCAAGCGACAAAATATTCCAAATGTTTGAGGTAAGGCATCTCTCCGCGAGGCGGAACTTTATAGTAACATATGGAACTATTATTGACCTATTAATTTGTCACCAGTGCCTGGCTGTCAGAATTTATGGTTGTACATAGTAACTTTTTAGTGGCAGAGGCTACCAGATTGTGAAATCTAAGAATTAGTACTTACAATTACAAAGTTCCAAAGTAGTAGCTGGAACTATAAAGTTACTTTTGGATGGTAAAAACTCGTCACCTTAGAGTAGTAGATATTTTGAAGTGAAAAATGCGTAGTCCTTTCTACTTTATGGGGAAAATCCTATCTTTATCGTAGCTTAGTATTCTTGGTTTATTTTTTCATTTTATTACTCTATATTAAATAATTTTAAGTTAATAATTTTATAACTAAAACAGCAATACACTTTTTTACGATAAAAATGTACTTTTTTCATTGAATACCTATATTTTTTCACGTAACTATTCATTAACTAAGTTATTTTGAGAGCCCGTGAAAAATTTTCCGTCTAAAACCTTTATGTTTGTCAGTAAAGTAATTTGCGTTCAAATATTGGCCCTGGAAGTACCCACATACATGATTAAAGATGAACATTTTCAGGAACTTTGTATAATTTTATAAGACGCCATTATCCGAAACTAGCCAAGCTAGATTGACATTTCTCTTCCATTATTAACATACCTTCATACTAGTTGAAATATAATTTACAAAGAGGGCGCTAGAGGAAAAATGTCGTAATTCGTGGGAAAATATATGGTGGCATCCACTAGGCGGCCACGTAACGGCTACTAGGCCGCTACGTAGCAAAGTAGTAGTTACTACTACATTCCCACCTCACAGCAACAAAATATAGTGACAGTTATAGTAACTGAGACCACCTGTTACACTACCCTGCTATTCTTCACCATTTTAATGGCGGCTACGTGGCCACTACGTAGCGAGAACGTCGCTCCCTATAGTAACCGTCTACAATGAAGTGGCTCGCAAGAACGGTTCTGCGACTATGTGTGTTACTTGGGCTGCTTAACAATTGTCTTGCAAGCCTTTGGATAATTGAATTCTTCTTCAGACGCTATATGATTCAGGCCCCGAGTGGCCAAGTACGGTGCTGAATTTGTCCCATAAGTCACCGTGTTTAATTCTATTATTTTAACAGTATTCTTAGGATTTTTTCACCACAATATATTTTGCAAGAACTGCTGAGATGGATTAATTTGCACCATTCGATACATCACTTTTATGTCCGTAAATAGAACATGAATATATGTCCGAAACCTCAAAACAATATCGAATAGTTCCAGCTGTATCGGAAACCCCGAAAACATAATATCGTTTAAGGAAAGGCCCGTTATAGTTTCATAAATTGCGTCGAACACCACTCGCAATTTGGTGGACAATGCATCTTCCCTAAGCATATAATGGTGCGGTAAAAATAACCTATTCAAAATATTATTCTCATCCTCAACATATTTTCCGTGCCCTAATTTAACATATTCATCAATAAACTCCTTATACATCAAAAATAATTCCGGATTCCTAATAAAATTATTTTTCATAGACCTTAGCCTTTTAAATGCCAAATGAACTGAATTTTCTAGTTTAATAATATCATCCCTATTTTTTAACGGTAAATCAACTTGAAATCTACCATCCCTATATCGCTTGCGCGTTTCCCAAAATATTATTTCACACATTTTATTATCAACTGACAAAAACCTTTGATTTGTCACTCTTTCCAGTTTCCAGAACCTTGGAATAACATCATTTACATTTGTTACCTCCGACTGACAAACATTTTTAACACTTAAATGTTAGTGTTTTTGAATGAAACTCAAGCTCTCTAGTTAATTCCACAATATAATACAAGTTATTGAAAATTATAAAGAATTGACAATTGTTTCGATAAATCAATATCATTGTCAGAATGACAGAAGTTACATTTCATTTTATGCCTACCTAATGTTTAGTAGTTATATTTGGCTAGACCAAGAAGTAACCTAACTTGTGATTGGCTTAATATATGTTTATAGAAAAAAGAAGAAGATGTGATATTACAAATATTGAAGCTTGGATATTATTAGCCCTATGGTGATATCCTGGATATCATTTTTCCAATTAAGATCAGTATAACTGTGCAATGATATAGAAAACCATTAAAGAAGTCAGGTATATATAAACTCAAATGTCCAGAATGTAATGCTGTCTATTTGGGTCAGACCCTTAGGAATTTTGAAATACGATACAGTGAGCACTTACGCGCATACAGATTAAAACAACCAGATAAATCCCACTACGCAAAACATTTACTTGACACTAATCATTCATTGACACCTAACACAAAACTAGAAGTATTGCATATTTGTGAAAAGAAACAAGAACTGGATTTCCTTGAAGAACTGGAAATTAGAAGACATTTAAGAAACCCACAATATGAAGTTGTCAATGAACAGTTAAATCTAGGGAATTCTCCACTAATAAACTGTCTTCAAAGTGATAATTGTAAAGATCAGCAGATATAGTTTTCCTTGTTTTCTATATCATTGCACAGTTATACTGATCTTAATTGGAAAAATGATATCCAGGATATCACCATAGGGCTAATAATATCTAAGCTTCAATATTTGTAATATCACATCTTCTTCTTTTTTCTATAATTATATATTAAGCCAATCACAAGTTAGGTTACTTCTTGGTCTAGCCAAATATAACTACTAAACATCAGGTAGGCATAAAATGAAATGTAACTTCTGTCATTCTGACGATGATATTGATTTATCGAAACAATTGTCAATTCTTTAGAATTTTCAATAACTTGTATTATATTGTGGAATTAACTAGAGACCTTGAGTTTCATTTAAAAACACTAATATGAGCATATTCCACGAAGTAAGGGTCGAGACAGTCAATTTATTTAAATGGTAGATAGTCCTTGAATTTTCCACATTGCCAAAATTTCCCCGTTTTCCAATATTGTAAGCTATTGGGGCCACTCCAGCCACAATCATCCCTAGACGTGTACTTTGAAGGATATGCAACCCTGGACATGAACGTATAATTTCCAGAAGAATTGCCTGAAAATATAGATCAGCCGATAACAAGAAATTGATCTCCTAGGGCTGAAATAATGCTGGATCCGCCAGCGGTACTTCATGTGGAATATTAATTTTGTTGGTATCAACCACCACCTGAGGTAACTTACACGTGAGTTCATCTAAAACTCCGCAATTCACCGAAGCCCTAAATTTGTTGTCAACCCTTCACTCCAAAACCAAATCGGCAAACTTGTCAACCACACTAATACTTTTACCAATACCACCAATCGCCCAGTTTGTACTTTTAATCCTAGTACCCCAAAGTTTTTTCAATAAATTTAAAGATACGAAATTAGACTGAGATTCTGAATATAACAACGCCCTAGACTGAACTATACAACCCTCGCAGGTAACCATATTTACCTGCGCAGTTGCCAAGAATACCTGAAACCTAGGTATATGCGAGCATACAACAACTTTTTGGTATTTTCGCATCTGATGCTGACTTGAACCATTACTCGAAACTTAATCCACACGTGCCTTCGGCACTCTCAGTATTGAATTTGATTGAGCCTCATCTCGTTGAGCCCCACCCTGGCTATTATGATTAGCTATATTTTGGTGACCACCATGGCCACTAAGTGGACCTTAGCCACCTCCAGACCTTTGGATATAATATACCCCCAAGTTTTGGTTAAACCTTTCATCATGCAATAAAAAATGCTGCCGTTTACCGCTAGTGCTACAACCCCTTAACTTACACGAACAAATTGGAAGTCACGCTTGAAAAGGTATTGGTGTCCATAAGAGAAGCACTCAATGCTCAGATCTAACCCTGCAACGTTGAATGTCTGTCCTTGTGATTTGTTAATAATTCAATAAAAGTGACAATTTTATTGGGCAGCAAGGTATAGAGGAGATTCTTCCTCACCTGCTGAAGATCACAAGAAGCAGTCTAGCAGTGTGTTTAATACCTGGAAAATGTAGATGGGCAAGGGTCACCTTCATACCAAAAATAGGGAAAAAGATGGGACTGATCTCCGATCTTTTAGACACATATGTCTAACATAGTTTCTACTCAAAACGATGGAGAAACTAGTGGATACCTATATAAGAACCGAAAACCTGGAAAATATACCACTTCATAAATGCCAGCATACCTACAGAGCAGGTCGATCAACTGAGACACAGAGCCGTCAGCTGACTGAAGTCATCCAGAGAACTCTGAACGATAAAGACATCGCAATGTGCGCATTTTTGGATATATCTGGGGCCTTTGAAAACACAACTCATGTGTGTGTCAATAAAACACTAAAAAGGATAGGAGTAAATAAAACCATTGTAAAATGGATGTATCAGTTGTTGACGACGAGGATAGCTGAGACACAGGGGGGAATCAAACCACCTCAGTCAAAGCCACTTGCGGGACACCTCAAGGGGGAGTGATATCTCCCCTTCCATGGAGCCTCGTAGTAGATGAATTACTCTATAGGCTAAGGGATCTTGGCTTCGAATGTATGGGCAATGGTGACGACACAGTTCTGATAGTCTGAGGCAAGTTCGTGAGCACCTTGTGTAATTTATTACAGTAGGGCCTCAGAATTAATGAGCAATGGTGCTTGTCACTGGGGCTAAACATTAACCCAAACAAGACCATAGTAGTTCCATTTACCCGGAAAAGAACACTTCCAGCCATGAACCCCCTATATTTAATCGGGGAATTCATAGAATGGAACTTAGAAGTTGAATATCTAGGGATAACCCCAGACAGTAAGCTTTTGTGGAATAATCATGCTGAAATAACAACTAGTAAAGCAATATGAGCTTTGATGACGTGCCGAAATCTAGCTTATAAGAGTTGGGGCTGTAACCCAAAAATACTGAGATGAATCTACGCCATGATTGTGAGACCAGCAATTACGTATGGGGCAATAGTTTTGCATACAAATGCAAGTCAGTACAGCCCAAGAGGCAATTCTTAGAACATCTAAGGAAGGTTCAGGCAATGAGAGTATTAAAAATCAGGGAGGCTGGTCCTCTAACAAAATACATCTAATCGGCGAACGGGAATACACTACACAAACTCACAAAGAAAACACCATTACATGGTATTCGGATGGTTAAAAAACCACAACTGGAGCAGACGCTGGAGTATTTGGGCCTGGCACCAGATACTCATTATCGTTAGACTCCTTCCCGAACGTCTTTCAGGCAGAAATACTTGTGATCGAAAGATGTGTGGAAATGAACCTAGAAAGAAACTATCAGAAATGTGAGATATCGATCCATTCTGATATTCAAGCAGCTTTCAAAGCATTGATCTCCCATGTCATTGACTCAAAGTTGGCATGGGAGTACCGAAGGAAACTTGATGAATTAGGTTATAATAACAGGGTCTCTTTAGTCTGGGTTCCTGGCTACTCGGGAATTACTGGAAATGAAAAGGCCAATACACTTGCCAGGAAAGGAGCACAAACGCTCTTTATTGGCCCTGAGCCTTTCTGTGGTGTAGGAAAATGCTTATATATGGAAGAGTATCGCAAGAAAAAGAAAAGAGAATACCGAGAGAGAAGCACTCTGTTATATCGAAAAAATATTTCGATCTCATTAAAAATAAGCTACATCTCTTCACGGGCTTTCTCACAGGACACTTACGCCTTGGGGAGCACCTAATGAGAATGGGTCTGGCACAAATTGACGAGTGTAGATTCTGTGGGGAGAAGAATTAAACTTCGGATCACTTAGTTCTAGAATGCCTTGCCGTTGCAAGCCAACGCAAGAAATGCTCCGAACAAGAATCTTGTGAGAGTGAGGATCTAACTTCGTTGAAACCATCCCAAATACTAGAGTTCATTAGAAGCCTGGAACTGAAAGGCGACCTGTAGAATTAGCGACAACAGCTCTGATAAGGGGGCACAATAAATCTTAGGTGTCAGTGCATTGTAGCCCCGTTAAAATATAATCTAATCTAATTAAAATATTGTGGAGTTCCAATAAATTAGTTACGAAATTTTGTAAAGAAAATAATTGTTAAAATCTGGGTCGAATGGGAAGAGATGTAAGCCATAATTTTGATATTGAAACGAATATTATTATTTCCAATTCAACACGTCAGGTAAAAATGATTATAAAAGATGTTTTTTGAATTGTAATATCTTACGCGTCTGATTTAGACTTTGGCTACGTAAAAACATCACAATTGTAATAAGTTGGTAATTTTAGTTAAGCAAGTCATAGTGAAACTTAGGTCTTCAAACCTAATGAACGTGTTTCTTTATATATTCCCCGCTTAGCCACCGAACCTATGGAACCATGTAGGGTGTGAGGGTAGATATGCCGCCGCTCTAAATAACTACCCGATTACATCCGTTCATTATCACGAACAGACATACAGAGGCGTCGGAGGACTTTATTTTATACTAAGTGATTTCCAAGAATATAGTATTTCATTTTACCTTAAGCAATATTCGTTGATATTGTTAGTTTCTAATAGTCATACCTAAGAGAGTAATAGTAATCCGGTGAGTGACTAAACGAGGTCATTTCAAAGAAACACAATTTCAATAAATTGTTATTAGGTGCTTCACGAAAATTCTTAGTAAAACGCCGCACACTTAATGTCTCCCAGTTCAATGGAAAAGAAAAGGGGCCAACTAATTGATGACTCGCCGAAAGAATAAATTAACTCTAATCTCACCTGAGGGTGTAATCCCTGGCTTTTTAAATGCTCGTCCTTTTCGATATTTTATAAGTTCACTTTGGTTAATGAAGCATTTCGAATGTCGGTTGGTTTTTTTTTGTTATAATAATTAATTTACATCAGCATATATTTTTTAAAGCACTGTTTCATACAACAGTTTGTTCGTTGTTGTGATCAATTTAAAAATAAATTCTTTGGTAGAATGATTCAAGCGCACTTGAACCATCTTACTTCTATACTTAGTTGTCAGATATTTTCAAGGTTTGACGTATAGAATAGGAGATGGTGACACAAACTTTCCGCTCATTTGTACCAAGTATGGCGACCCTTCAGGGGTCTAAACTTACTTATCGTTCTACATAAATGCATATGTTTAAAATAAAATAACGATTATTTTTAGATACTCCTAAACGAACGCGAAAGAGAAGACGAAATCCTGATGAGTGGAAAAGGGAAAAAAATAAAAAATGTAGGGCGAGTGGGTTGGAGTATAAGACCAGTGAAGGAAAAACAATCAAGAAAAAGGAGTTGCAACCATTTGACCATAGATGCAGATATCAATGCAACGAAATATCAGAAGCAGACAGACAAAACTTATTTAGAAAATTTTATGCTTTGAAATCTTATGATTTGCAAAGCAGTTTTATCGGATCATGCATAACAAAAATTGAACCACACCGTACAAAACGTCAGGCTACTTCCCATAAACAATTCACGTCCATAATTAAACTAATGGGTTTACGAGTATGCAAGGCTTTTTTCCTAAAAACGCTAGTTATAAGCACGAGAAGATTCTTAACAGTTTGTAATAAGAAGACCAGTGATGGCTTTGTTGAAACAGATAAACGCGGTGAGCATCAGCCTCCAAATAAAATTGATAATGTTGTCCGGAATGATGTTATTACACACATAAAAAAAATTCCTCGATATAAAAGTCACTACTCAAGAGCTGATAACATCGGTTGTAGATACCTGCCACAACATTTAAATATAAACAAATTGTACGAACTTTACACAGAATGGTGTACAGAAAATCAGAAACCAATGGTAAAAAAATCATACTACAGACATATTTTCTGTACAGAATTTAACTTAAAATTTCATAAGCCACATTCCGATACCTGCCATATATGTGATAAGTTGAACAATTTGATACGATATAGCACCGATGATGACATTAAGAAAAAGAGCGAACGTGACCTGGAAGTACACCAAAAAAAGTAGACAGTGTAACAATATCTAAAAAAAACGATGAGGAGTATGGTAAAAACAATCCAGATAAAGTAAGAGTAGTATGCTTTGATTTGCAAAAAACCCTGCCTACACCAGTATTAACCACAAACAAGGTATATTACTTACGACAACTTTGGACATACAATTTTTGTATCTCTGACATTGTTTCTGGTAAATCTAACATGTATATTTGGAATGAGACCATCGCATTAAGAGGCTCCAAGGAAATTGGTTCTGCCCTATTAAAGGTAAGATATTAACAAAAACTATAATTTTTTTGATTATACCGCATTTATTTTTTTCAGTATATCAAAGGATTACCGGAAAGTGTGGAACATCTTATCTGCTATAGTGATTCCTGCGGTGGGCAAAATAAAAACAAAAATATTGCAAAGCTTTTTATGTTTTTAGTGCAAAGCACCAGTGTCAAAACTATAGACCACAAGTTTTTTCAGCCTGGGCACTCCTACATGGAGTGTGATCGAGCATTTGGGCTCATTGAAAAACAGAAGAAACGGTCTATTAATGTTTTTATTCCTGACCATTGGACAGATGTGATTCGAAAAACATCGAAAAATTTTAACATCATCAACATGACACCTGCTGACTTTGTTTCTTTTGACTATTTGGATAGCATAATAATGGATCCAAAAAAGCAGGAAGATAAAAAAATCTCGTTAAAGTGGCATGACATGGTATGGTTTCGTTACCGAAAGGAAGACTTTTTTTCGTTTTCATTTAAACACACCAGACATGCAGATTGGCCTTTTACTCAAACACAAAAGTGTTCCACTCTACAGAAAGGAAGACCAAATTTGAAAATATCTGCTCTAAATAAAAATTTATATGGCGGCAGCCTGCCCATAACGGATATAAAGTGGAATAATTTAAATGAACTTTTACCTTTTGTACCTCCTATTTATCATGAATATTATAGGACTCTACCACATGCAAATAAAGAGACTATTGAAAAATTGAAAGACCCGCCAAAGAAAAGTAAACAAGCAGAAACTGACGATACCGTTACTCCAGATGGTGATATTGATTTCGACACCTCAAGGGTCGAATTAGAATCCGATTATGATGAATAAAACATACCTATTTAGGATTGGGCAGCTTATTTTTTATATTTTTTGTTAATTATATTGAGGTTTTTGTTTTTATTTTAGAGCAATAAATAAAAAATTTTGTCTAAACTGAAACAAGTACATTTTTTTAATTTTTTTTGGTGGAAAAAGGGTTTAAGTTCCTCATATTTACAAAAATATTATGTTTATTATGTTTTGAAATAATAAGATTAAATTTTGGGTATATTACAATACTGTTGAAAAAAACACTCTTTTGCTTTTGGTACTCTGGATTTTATAAGGAGGTGTTAACTTTAGAAGGCATTTTCTCCAGTTTTATAAATTTGCACTTGAACCCTTTTGCTTCTGACCCCTTCAAATTAACTCTAATCTCACCTGAGGGTGTAATCCCTAGCTTTTTAAATGCTCGTCCTTTTCGATATTGTATAAGTTCACTTTGGTTAATGAAGCATTTCGTATGTCGGTTGGTTTTTTTTTGTTATAATAATTGATTTACATGAGCATATATTTTTTAAAGCACTGTTTCATACAACAGTTTGTTCGTTGTTGTGATCAATTTAAAAATAAATTCTTTGGTAGAATGATTCAAGCGCACATGAACCATCTTACTTTTATACTTAGTTGTCAGATATTTTTAAGGTTTGACGTATAGAATAGGAGATGGTGACACAAACTTTCCGCTCATTTGTACCAAGTATGGCGACCCTTCAGGGGTCTAATTACGTAATGACGAAAAGGAACATGTTGGTCATAACGCTGGTACCGGCGGCCCAATCGCGTGGGCGTTAATCGAACGTGCCGGATAAATTACGAGTGTCGAACGATTTGTTTTACACAAATTCTTTTATTTTCCGTTAGTAGATGAAAAGAGAAGCAGGTGGTATCTCAATGCCATACTTCTCCAGTGTGGCTTACAGACCGCCATACCGACGAAATAGTATATTACCCCAGACAACATGGGATATTCATAGAATAATCTTTAAATACACCAAAAAGTATAAGAATATTCCGAATCAACTAAGAATATTCTTATGATATTAATATTATTTTTGAATATTCTATTAATATTCCTTAGTGAATATTCACAGAACAAGCCTGATGAATATTCTTAAAATATTCATTTTAGAATATTATCAAATTGAATATTCTTAAAATATTCATTTAAGAATATTACCAAACTGAATATGCCTAGCATATTCTTTTAAGCATATTCACTTATGATTAAAGAAAATTAATATTATTTTTCACATGGGACGAAAGTTATTGTTCAACCATTTATCCGGATATTTAACCCTACGCATAGGTGTAAATAGTTAAAATCACCTTCATATAAATAATAAATATAATATATCAAATAATAAACTATTAACCATGTATTAAACTCATTGAAGTTCAGATATAGATTATAAGATAAGAAAAATATATAAAAATATCCTCGATATGAACACTACATAAATGGTTGATACGGTGTGGATATAATGTTATTCGTCATATCGTCGTGTGATAAAAAGAGAACAAAGATATAAATCATAATTATAACATTCAGCGTAAAGCCAAATCAAGACAGGTGCCCAATCGCGTCAACAAAAAGCCGCCAGCAAATTAAAATGCAACTGGCGTTCTCTGTACACACGTTTATTGGTTAATTTCTAATATCATGTGTGACGGGCTTAAGTCTGGCATGCTCAAAGTCAAGTGTCAATAGGTTCGTTTCTCTTCCGTTTTATCCTCCCTAATCTATGGTTTCATCTAATATCAACCTATGAACTGGAGTGGATTGTGCTTTAGTTAAAGTTTATTTTGATTTTGTTTTCAACAATATCGTGACTAGTGGAACTTATAGTGAGATATTATTGTATTTGTTATGGGATGAAAACTTTGAAGTTCGTGGATGTCACTCAAGAACAGGAGAAGGAATAATTATGTTTGGATTTCCCAAAGACCCTGTGAGGTAAGAGTAATTGTTTCTATATCCAATATATTATAGGTATATATTACTTTTTCAATATTTTACATGCACCTATGCTTCGTAAGTTGTGTAATTCTATATGTTTTTGGTTTGTTAGCATTGATCTGTCCCTCTGCCTTTAGTAACATGAAATAATGATATGTACTACAATAAGCTTTCTGCTGACGAGCCCTGTTCAGCTAAAAATATGTTGAATAATAAATTAGTAGTTGATATAGACATGTGAATAACTACATTTATTTACTTTTTAGGGCACACTTATGGTTGGAAGATTGTAACTGTGCAGATTTGTTTGGAAAAGACTACAGATGCTTTACAATAGAATTATAGGTTGTGTGAACTTCACTGTCAGGAAAAATTTATTTCCAATGGAGGATATCCCAAGCATTTGTATCAGCTAACTGTGCCTACCCTATTTCCATGGTTAAAATGCAAAGGTCACATTTTATTGAATGATCCACTAACATAAATAGTTACTCAGTCTGGTAAATATTAAATTTAAGTAGCAGCTGTTTTTGATATTTATTTTTTGTCATCTGGCCGCATAATTAGTTAATACTTTTTGACGGGATTAATACCTTCTTGAAATTTGTATAAGGGAATATCCTGGTGTTAAGATAATGAAAACAAAAAAAAATAAAACATTTATTTCGGTTTATAAAACTAAGTCAACATTCATTTAAACAAGTGAATTATCTTAAGAACTTGAGGCTGGTAAAAACTTTCATGAGAAGAGCATACAATAATTAATCACCATATGCTTTGGTATTTAAGCGACAGTACAGAATACCAGTGTCAATGTAATGTATTCTGCATAGTGGCAAATTTAAGAAAATATCAATATTTTTTATACTCATATTTGTAAAATTTCCACAAATGATTACTACAATTACTTTTATAATTGCAGATACCACACCATTACAGCAACCGGCACATTCATTTCAGGCCGTTGCAATACATTCTAGTGACTGTGATGATATAACCATAACGCAAGTTTATGAATCCACACACTGCCAGCTTTTAACACCGCCTTACCCGAACCGGTAAATTGATATATCTGATTGCATAACGTCAACAATAAGGATGTTTTTCAGTTATACCTAAGTTAAGTAGCCTTAACCGGACAGTTTTATCCATTTGGGTATAGCTAAAAACTCGCAGAGTGTGGGACCTATAAATATTTACAAATTTTCAAAGATTAACTCTATATTTTTTGATAGAAACAAGTATTTGGTCAATTTTGTTTTTTCTTTATTTTTCATTTCTCACAAGAGAATGTAAGTATCTATAAATATTTAATTTTACGACACTGATGTTCAACAAGTAGATTAATGCTTTATATATTTTGTGAAGCTCTGTCGTTTTGGTTTAAAAACGATAAAATGAAAGTTATAGTTGAATATTTATAAATTTTAAAAGGGTATAGAGAGTTATAAAGTTTATGTTTGTCTAATAAAAATTTGGACAATTTAATATTGAATTTTATTTTATTATGCTTGTACCTGTTCCACTTTATTCACTTTAGAAGCCACCATCCAGTGAATGGACGGGTAGAGAATTCCATCAGTTATGAAAATTTATTGATTCACAGAAATTTGAAAAAAGTGCATTTACATGAATCCTATATCAACCCTCCCCTCTCCCCCCAATAAATGTATGGTTCTGAACATTCTGAGGATATTTCTGCAATAATCTGAATATACAAAGAATATCCCCTGAATATTTAATTTTAAATAATTCTACAAAATTCCAAATGAATCTACCATGAATATTCATAGTATATATTGAATATTCTGGAAACATTCATTGAAGAACATTCTTAGATAATGCTTTTCTGAATATTCTCGGAATAATCCTAGCTTATATATAATACGAAAAAGAATATTCATTTGGGAATATTCTCTGAATATTTAGGATATTCCCATTTTCACTTTCTAGGAAAAGCATAAAGATATTCTTGGCATTTTTAGAGAATATTCCAATATGCCAAAATGAATATTCCACGGATATTTATAGAATATCTAATGTTGTCTGGGACGTAACGTGTGTTGTAAGAAGCATTTTACGCACATAATTCCGTGAGTGCGTAAAATGCGTTACAACACGAGTTACGTACTATACTTTACCTACGACCCACTTGTACTTGTGTTTATTAGGGTATTTAGAGTACAAGTAAAAACGTACATCCTCGATGCCCAGCCAAGTTTTATGAAAGTCGCTCCTCGATGCCCAGCCAAGATCCTAGAAGTTCACCCTCGATACCCAGCCAAGTTTCGTGAAAGTCCGTTCTAAGTAGTATTTATTTTTATTAAAAATGTACGTAGAATTACCGGAATTGCATAAAATAGCGTATACACCTCTCGACTTGAGTGACAATAATCCCTTAGGTGGATTATTTTCCTCAGGAATCAAACACCAGTCGCCGGATTAAATGGGTCACTTTAGTCGCTTGGTGTATAATATACTATTGTTTACTAATATGAGATACATTCAGACAGCTAAAAGATGCGGATTGAATGAAACGGAACCAATTATCATATAATTCCAAATAACTCTTAGTATTAAATGCAATCTCATATCTAATAAATGTTATCTACAATTTATATATAGAATAAAATTCAACGTCAAATATCTAAGTAATAAATTTTGAATAAAATGGCTACGTCAATTGACAGTTGCTAAGTGGTGCTATTTACTTTACAGCCGTGCGTTTTGTTTAACCGTGCGTAATGGACGTCTTACATTGATTACCGACTGTTTGTTTTTGACTACTCACAGGGGTGGTCGTAGGTAAATACGGTAATTTAAAAAATACAATTTAACCATTTACACCTGGCTAATTTTGGCACAGCTAATCATCGTCGAGTAGCCATTCACGAAAATCACCATGCCATACTTTTGGGACGGTTTATGATAGGATGTGCCCGTTATTGTATTTCCCATACTTCTAGCAGAGGTAAAAAGTGGTGCCATACTTAAAAACTTATTTATTCGAGACGTTTTCAAAATACGACTGTACAATATGTAAAATCATTTTTCACAGCATGGCATCATTATGATTTATTCTTCTTCTTCTTCTTTAACCTTCCGCCACTGCCGCGCGAATTCAGACTCCGAAGCTCCCGAGAATTCCAGATTATTTGGAATTCCCCCACTACCTGACCATCTCTGTCTCAGTAATCCTCAAGCGGCATTCCTCGAATATCAGTGTGTTGCCGGGTGCGCAAAGGTGTGTTACGTTACGAATTATAGGCTTTTGCGGAGTGACAGTCCCACGGCAGTAACGCATTCTAATTTCAACATTCAGATTTTTAGTTCCATTTTTGACTAGAAGGAAGGTATTCTACAATTGTTTTTTTTAGTTTTTGAAGTTTTAAAGTTTATTAAAATTTTACAGATGGGTAGCTACGAGAAGGAATTAGAAAGGTTAAACAAACTCATGTTAGAGTGTTTAGAAGAGGAATCAGAAGAAGAGAAAGTAGATGATTCGGACGACGATTTGGAAGAAGATAACATAGAAGTACAGGAAGATAACTCAGACACAGAACAGGAAATATCCGATACTGAAATAGAACCAACGGCTAATCTTCCATGCTTTCTTGGGAAAGATAAAAAAAACAAAATGGTCAAAATGTGCCCCTCCTTCGTCCAGAACACGTGCAGAGAATTTGATAATTCATCTCCCGGGACCAAAAATGGCTGTACGAGGCTTGAAGTCTGCTATAAATATATGGAAGTATTTCTTTGATATGGAGATTATAGAACAAATTGTCCGCTATACTAACCAACATATCGACAAGCAAAGACCCAAGTTTGGCGACAGATTGTTGCGAGAGCCAGGCACAAATCTTTCTGAGATGCATTGTTTTATTGGACTGCTATATATAGCTGGCGTGTTAAAGTCTGGTCGGGTCAACATTGATGAGTTATGGAATAACGATGGAACTGGAGTAGAAATTTTTCGAATTGGTATGTCAAAATTTCGTTTTTCTTTCCTACTACAGCATTTGCAATTCGACGATATGGATACCAGAAAGGAAAGACACAAAGTTGATAAATTGGCCCCAATTAGATCTATATTTGATTTGTTCGTTGAAAAATCCAAATTTGCGTATACGCCTTTTGAGAATGTCACTATAGATGAAAAGTTGGAGGCATTTCGCGGGAGATGTGGCTTTCGCGTATACATTCCGAGTAAGCCTAACAAGTATGGCCTAAAAGTATATGCACTGGTGGATTCTTGAACATACTACGCTTGTAATTTGGAAGTATATGTGGGATCTCAACCCCCAGGACCATATGTTCAGGATACTTCTGCTTCAGCCGTTGTTGAAAGACTTGTTGAACCGCTTAGAAATTCAAAAAGAAACTTGACCTATGATAACTGGTTCACTAGCATTCCGTTAGTACGCAATTTATATTCGAATTATAAACTCACTTTTTTGGGAACGATCAGAAAAAATAAGCGGGAAATCCCCTTAGAACTTTCGAACCCAGTCAAAAGGCCACTTGGGACAAGTATGTTCGCCTTCGAAAACATAATGACATTGGTTTCATATATCCCGAAAAAAAAACAAAAACGTACTGCTAGTTTCAAGTCTACACCACGACGACCGAATTGATGGAGCCACGGGAAAACCCGAGATAATAATCGACTACAACAGCACCAAGGGTGGCGTAGACACACTAGATAAGATGTGTGCAGCTTACGATTGCGCCAGGAATACCAGACGTTGGCCGATGGTGATTTTTCATTCAATGTTGAACATTGCAGGAATTAATTCTATGGTGTTGTTTTCCTTGCAAAATCCAGGCAAAAACATGCGTCGTCGTAAATTTTTACATATGCTTGCTTCGGAGCTAGTAGAAGATCATATCCGTAATCGTGGATTACAGGTCAATATTCCAAAAAGCATAAGACTTAGAATTTCAGAAATGTTTGGAACACCCGAGGGATTACCACAACCTCCAGCTGCAGATCCGGTAAATGTGAGAGGAAGGTGCGAATACTGTGACAGAAGAAAGAACAGGCCGACACGATTCTCATGTGAAACATGTGGAAAGTTTATCTGTTTGGAACATGTTACTTGCGTATGTGCAGATTGACATTTACATTAAAATTACATGTTAATGATATAGATAGGTATTTTTAAATTAGTTTTATGTATTCCATAACGAGTTTTCTGCATTATTTCTTTCTTTTGTTTTGTATTCAAACATTTTATTTGTTTCGAGTTTTATAAATTTTCTCAATTATTCAAAATAAAGAATTTTTGGTACTTCTTGTGTTTTTGATAAAAACAATTAACTTTTGACAAATTTTGACAAAACAAAAAAAAATTTGAGGCCCATTTTGGAGTGCGGACTCTCAGTCCGGCGGCAGTGATCGGTAACAAAATCGTTACGGCAGTGCCGAAAGGTTAAGTACAGTGTCCTCCTAGAATATTGGCGGTAAAACGCATGATCTTCACTTTCTCCACAGCCGACCTGAACAGTGTCGCGGTGTTTACTCCACACCATTGGCGGATATTATCGAGCAAAAATATTCTTTGGCGACCAGGTCCACGCTTTCTCTCTATTTTTCCTTGAATAATAATTCGGAGTAATTATTATTTCGGATTTCACATTACGTGGACAAAATACTCCAGCTTTATTCTCTTAATGATATTAAGTATCTCCCTTTGTTTATTCAAGCGCTGTAAAATCGCTATATTCGTCACCTTGTCCATCCACTATATCCTCAGCATTCTTCGATAAGTCCACATCTCGAAAGCCTCAATTCTCTTGCACATTGTTACAGTGAGGGTCCACGCTTGCATCCCATAGGACATTATGCTGAAGACATAGCAACATATTAGGCGTACCCTTAAGAAAATTCTTAGAACTCTGTTGGAAACCACTGTTTGCATGTTCTTGAAATATGTTCCTGCCTGCTGTATTCTGCTTCTGATTTCTTGAGTTAAGTCGCATTTCTTATTCGCCCAACAGCCCAGATATTTGTATTTTTGCACTTTCCGCTATATCTCCATTTATGCTGATAGCTGATAAGTTGTTGGCTATGTTTTTGATGACAACTATACATTTGGTCGTCTTTATATTTAACCATAGACCCATTTTATGGCTATGGTCTGTAACCGCTGCTAATAATGTCTGTAAATAATCTTTACCTGCTACTAGTAAGACCGTGTCATTCGCATATCTTAGATTGTTGATGACTATTCCATTAGCAATTATACCCTCTGTTCTGCCTTCGACGGCTTCTCTGAAAATATTTACTGCATATAAATTAAACAGAATGGGGAAGAGCACACAGCCTTGTCGGACTCCTCTTATAATAAGCACTTATTCAGATGTCTGGCCGTTAATTCTAATGTCAGCTATCTGATTCCAATAAAAGTTGGCGATTATCCTAATTTCTCGGCGTATCAGGCCTATATAGTCCAGTACAGCTATTAACTAGTCTTGTTGAACAGTGTCAAATGCCTTCTCATAATCTACGCAGCAATTATATACATCGACGTTTACATCTCAACATCGTTGTATTAGAACCTGGACACTAAACAGCGCCTCCCTTGTACCAAAACACCTTTTAAAACCAAACTGAGACCTACCAATATTTCTTTCGTATTTGGTGTATATTCTGGAAGGAACGATTTTCAGGAACATTTTTAATACATGGCTCATTAAGCTGATCGGTCTGTAATCTTTACAAGTTACAGTTATTCTGTTCGCTTGGATACAATTCTACAATCGAGCCAACATGTGAGAAAAAATTTTTCACGATTTGTAACAGTATGGTGGTAAGATTTTTGGAAAGTATATAGTACAATGTGACCGTTATTTTATTTGCCATCTTCCTAGTAGGAGCAAAAAGTCGTGTCATACTTGAAAAACTTGATTTATTGCACTGTAGTTGTGGGTCGCCTGTCAAGCAACTGCCGTATACCTTCGTTACTATACATTGTGCCTTACAACATGATGAGCCGAGATCTCTACAACTCGAGAAATCGTTCGAGCTTAATATACAACATAACATCTGGTTATAAATCAAAATTGCTGCCACATATGTGTTTGAAATTTCATATCTGTTCCTCGAACCTCAAACTTACAGGAAGAATTAGTGCCATACCAGACAAATTATTCGGAATACGCCTAAAATCTTATAATTTTCAAAAATGTTTGTACAACTTCGCCATCTCCGACAGGTATGGCATTATCAGACTTCTATTTATAATCATACAAAAAATAATTTACTCCTTTGCGGCGGTGTGGCGACCATTTGGAAACGTTGAAAAAGTATGGCATGATAATATTAGTGAATGGCGATGATTGGCGGAGCAAAAATTAGTCTGGTACAAATGGTTGAATTGTACTTTTCCAATTAACGTGCTCTCGTCGCTATGGCGGGATGTAGGCCACACCGGAAAATTATGGCATTGCGTTACCGCCTACATCTTTTTCCATAGACTATCGGAAAATACAAGAATTTTTGTGTAAGAAATCGTTCGACACTCCTGATTTATCCAGCACGTTCAATTAATGCTCACGCTACTGGGCCGGCGGTGCCAGTGCTATTACAGTCATTTTGCTTTTCTTCATTACTTAATTAGAGCCCTGAAGGCTTGCCACACTTGGAACTAGTGATCGGAAATTTTGTGCCACTATTTCCCGATCTAGTATGTTGATGTGTTTTCAGTTACTTTTGTTAATTCAAACCACAAATTTTGCACTGTCTGTAGTGTTACATTGCTAAAAAAAATGGGTACTAACTGGGAATAAGTAAGGTACGGAATGTAAGAGAACTAAGAGAATATCCTCACGTTTGTAGATGTTAGTGCAATAACAACATTAGAGAGGCCCAATGGCAAGAACTGTTCACAAAATTTCATGAACTTCCTTCCTACGATTTGCAGTTCCTTATCTTCCTGCGTTAAAAAATTCGATCTATGAAATCTAATTTGGAAACTTTGCCCACAATTTTCTGTTTGCAACGGATTGTAAATGCATATCTGCATTCCTTCAACTGCATATTTTCAAGTAATGGAAAAAAATGATATCTGCCACAAAAAACACCCGACCTAGGCGAAATTTTGCCACCGGGGTCTTACAAGTCGCTGAACCTGAATAGCCTATTCAAATTAGCCTCATATACCCCTAGAAGTCAGGATGGCACTAGGAACATCATCACCTGGAGTTCCCGTTCAACTTACGGATAAATCAAGAAATGCTCGTGCCCCGGTTTTCTATGTCGTTCGTTACGAATTTGACATCGTTAACCTACCTCAGAAGACCTTGTGTACCGGACGATCTGACATGTACCGTCATCCCCTGGAGTTTTGCTGGAACAACTGACCGAATCACTGGAAACTCGTCATTCGGGAGGTTTTCGGGTCGCTCGTCACGAATTTGTCATTTCCACTCGCTCAATTCAATGGATACTATTTCAAGGAAAAAGATAAGATGGGTACAAATGTTATATATGCTAAATTTCCAAAATAGTACAACTTTTTAATTACAAATCCCTGACATACATTTTAAATATCGCATGCACCATCAAAGAAAAATTTCTTTCTTCGTCCGGTTACCGATGTCAAATTCGTGACGAGCGACTCGAAAAAACCCCTGACGACAAGTTTCCAGCGATTTGGAAAGTTGATCCAGCAAAACGTCAGGGGATACCGTTACATGTCAGGTCATCCAATGCACCAGGTCTTCCGGGGTGGGTTTCTGATGTGGAATTCATGACGAGCGACCTAAAAAAATGTAGTAAGAGTTCTGATTTATCCGAATGTTTAACGTTAAACAACGGAGAGTCACAGTTCTATACGTATACCTGCATGGTATATCCAACGAAGTATATGTCTGTCAGATTTAGCCTTAGACACGGATAACACTAGACACAAATGACGATTTTCCCTCGGTTTCGATGTCTGCGGCTGATAACTATACAAATTATCATATAAACTACTCTTGCTCGTCGCTGCTTCTTTTGAATTTGTCAAACTTGCCAAGCTCTTTTTCATATGTCTTTTGTGATTTCCCACATTTTCTTTTCGACTGATTCAACTGTAATAAGCAACTCAAAATTAATTAAGTTCTCTTCTTTCGCATTCCCACTTACCCGTCTGTAGCTATATTTTCACTTTACAAATTGTCAATAAAAACAGAACTCTACTTCAACAAACCACGTGATGTTTTTCTCGCCGCTGACTGGTCCAGCGGTGGTGAGTGTGGAGATGTGATCTCATATTATTATTATTACAATAGTCTTTATTAAAAATATTTAGATTCCCAATATACAGAATACAGAGTGAAATATATAAATATATAAGTGCCGATGGTCTGGCAATTCATCCTGTTTTCTGTGTAGTTCCTGCAGCTGAGATTTTGGCTCCTTGCGGAAACCGCATTATCCAATACTTTTCCCTGATTTAATTTCCTTTGTCCCCGGCATATAGATATGGCTCCCAGAATCTTTCGGCTAGGTTATCCCTGAAACGCAGCTGAAAAACAGGGTCTCAATACTTGAAAGGGGGTTTTTAGATTTGGAGAGGCAGCATGTCAGACATTTATTTTAATTAGTTTTATTTTTGAAAGTGATTGGAGTAGTTCAGTTTGGTTATTCCCTGCCCTAAAGATACCCCTATTTGAAGAAATGTGTGTTTGTGACTTAACAACTATGTTATGTAATTAGCGATCCATGCAGAAGCCTACACCCACTATCGCGGATGCCTTCTGCGCGATTTGCCTCTTTGAGAGCATGACGAAGATCATCTGGCAGACAATTATTATAAAAATTGTTGGATATTTCAGTGATGGAGTCTTTGATAGAGGACATGTCGACTTTCTAATGCAACCAGGTAGTTCTAGGATATTTGGGGTAGATTGCGTTGTGTTTAAATGCCATTCTCAGACACTTATTTTGTACCACCTGCAGTGCGTGAATGTTTTGTTTTGTTTCTGTGTAGTAAACTGGCGCTGAATATGTGAGAATTGGTTTTGTGTACTTGACAGTTTATGTTCGCTTTGGCGTTGGTATTACCTTGGATAGTGTAACCTAAGTATTTTAGCGTGTTACTCGGGGGGATGATGTGTCCGTTAACACAAAGTTGAGACTGCAATGGGTTCTCTTTCCTCGTGATTCTCCTGAGTAATAAATACTCTGTTTTGGAGGCGTTAATGTTAAGTTTTTGTTTGTTAAAATAGGGTATAATTTGTGTGTTAATGTGTGTTTGTACAATGTTGAGTGCGGTGTTCGGATTTTTTGCAGCTGCTACAAAACAAGTATCGTCCGCGTACATGGCAGTTAACAGGTTTGGGGATGTTGGGATGTCCTGGATGAATAGGGAATACAGCAAAGGTGATAACACTGAGTCCTGCCGGACTCCCGCCTGTATGGTGTAGGGACCAGCAGTATGATCGTTGATTTTTGAGAAGAATTTTCTATTTGTGACGTATGAATTTATTAGTTTAATCAAATAATTAGGAACTTTCAGTTGAATTAACTTGAAAATTAGACCCTCGAGCCATACGGAGTCGAAGGCTTTTTGTATGTCGATCGCGACCATGATTGCTTTGTTTTTGTCCCGAAAGCCTTCTCTTATGTAATTTATGACTCTAATTGTCTGTGCTATAGTACTGTGGCCACTTCGGAATCCGTATTGCTCGGGGGGTAATAACTTATGTTTTTCAATTAAATCTTGCATTCTCTTAAGAATGATTTTATCGATCACCTCTGCGATATTGTTTAGTAATGATATTGGTCGATAACTATCTACATAACGTGGTTGTTCATTTGCTTTGATTATGGTTATGCCATTTGCAATCTTGAGCATATCGGGGTAGATGCCAGTTTTGATTATAAAATTGGTTATATAAGTTATTTGTACAACAGCCTTTTTTGGCAGATTTTTCAGCAGTAAATTTGGTATATCGTCATATTCTGGGGCAGTTTTGTTTTCAAGTTTTTGTATAGTGTTGTCAATTTCTGTGATCTCATAGTCTTCTTTTCTTGCTAGTAAAAGCGAAGAATACACCAACAACAAGAAGCGAAACTTCGGCTTCTTGACAATTCATTTTCTGCAATCGCATGTGTGATAGACGCCATTGTTTTATATGTGTTTTACGTCAATGTTCATATTCTAGGTTGCTAAACAAAAATACTATTTTTATTTGTTTATTCACTTTGATTTTGAACAATACCGTTTAGCAAAAGTGACTAGTGGCACTCTCAGTGAGAAATTATTGTATTTTTCATGGGACGAATAAGTTGTGTAGTTCGTGGAGGTCACACAAGAACAGGAGAGAAGATAATTATGTTTGGTTTTCCCAAAGACCCTGTGATGTAAGAGAAATTGTCTCTATATGCAATGTATTAAAGGTATATATTCATTTTTCAATATCTTACATGGACCTATGCATTGTAAGTTGTGTAATTCTATGTTTTTGGTTGGTAACATTGATCCGTCCCTCTGCCTTTAATAACATATGTAATAATAATGTGTACTACAATAAGCTTTCTGCTGACGAGCCTTCTTCAGCAAAAATATGTTGAATAATAATACATAACATTCAATATAAATTGATAGTTGATTCCTTTTATAAACATGTGATAATATAAAAATATACCTACCTTTATTTAGTTTTTAGGGTACAGTTATGGTTGGAAGCTTGTAACCATAGAGATTTATTGGGAAAAACTATAGATACTTTACAAAAGAATTTATGTGTTGTGTGAACTTCACTTTGAAGAAAAATTTGTTTCCAAGGAAGGATATTCCAAGCGTTTGTTTCAGCTAGCTGTCCCTGCCATAATTCCATGGTTAGAATGCAAGGGTCATATTTTATTGAATGATCCTCCAACAAAAATAGTTATTTAGTTTGGTTAATATTAAATTTAAGTAAATATTTCAATCAGCTGTTATTGATATTTATTTTTTGTCACCTGGGCTGAGGATTAATTCATACTTTCTGACAGGATCAATTAATACCTTCTTGGAATTTATGTAAGGGAATCATTACTACAATTCCTTCTAAAATTGCAGATAACACACCATTACAGCAACCGGGAAATTCATTTCAGGCCGCTGCAATACATAGTAGTGACTGTGATGCTTCTCCACTGCTTGGTGAATATAATCTTTATTTAGTTTCACTTCTGTGAGTAGATATGTATCAAAATATATGGCTTTTTTATAACTAGATAAATTAGTAAAACTTCTACGAATGATTACTACAATCACTTTTATAATTGCAGATACCACACTAAAACAACAACCGGGGCATTCACCTCAGGCTGCTACGATACATACTAGTGACCGTGATGCTTCTCCTCTGCTTTGTGAATATAATCATTATTTAGATTTATCTCTTTAAGTAAATATGAATCAAAATGGATGGCTTTCTCATAACTAGATAAGTTAGTCAAAATTAAGTGTGTGTGTGAATTTAACTAGGTGAAAGTATCACCTACAATGTTTAGCCTACCTGTGTCTCACTTAAAAGAATCTTTGTTTTGTTATAAAAGAGTATTTTTTGTGATTTTGTTAAAATAGAGAAATGTGTTTTCATTTATCCCAAGTTCACTTTGTGGTGGTATCAACTATCAGTCTCTGATATGCTATTAGTGTGTAAGAGAATTCTTCTACTGGTGTTCAGAAAATCAAAGTGCCGGATGAATAAAACAACACATTGTTTATAATAAAACCTACACATACACTTCTGTGTCCATTAATATACCCAGCAAACATGAATGAGCGGTAGATAGACGGGCCATAGATGTTAACTGCGGTTAGATGTCGGCAGCGGCACAGCGATGTCGGTAAATAATTGGAATGATATCAGTTTTGCCGCCTTGGCTGAACATACGCATATTTATGTTGGATGTTTGTAATTTAGCCACAAATTACCCGATGAAACTTTGCGATAGTCGCGCCGATGTCGTTTTGACACAGTATGCATGCCGGCATGCGACCTGTAGTGAAAATAAAACATTGGCATCACTGAATATCACCTTGGCAGTTGGCATTACTGCTTATTTGCTAGACGTTGTGTTGAACACGTGTTGAAAATCAACCTAATCTAGTTGTGTTGTGGTGTGGTAATTAATAATTAATCACAGTAGCGACAATTTTATTAGATTTGTGTGTTGTATCCAATCTATTCGGAGCAAAGGCACGAGTAAATATGTCCGGAAACACAGAAACGTAAGTACATACATCATTTGTTGCATCATATACCATCATAATATATGTTTCCTCTAGAAAACCCCTGCATATTATCTCAAAGAGCACTCGTCAAAAACAGCGTCTTGCGAAAAATGCTGTTAAGGATATAGTCTCCACTGTAGAGGCTGAGGTTATAATAGACAATATATCTCGTAGAAGTAATAATCTTTGTGTTGATAGTGAGCCCGGACCCAGTAAAGCTATTGGCGAACATATTTTTTTATATTTATATAGGTATATTTTTTATATGGAATATTTTTTTTATTTTTCATTATATTTCTTTGTTTTAGTCATCATGTACCATTGTTAAACCTATAAGTGTATATATATAGCCTGTAGATTTGAATAAATCATTGATTAAGTCCCAACAGTGGGATGCCGGCGGTTGATTAGTAGGATACTCGCAATCGCGCCATAATCTGTACAATGCAATATCAGTTCACCCTAACTTAGTCAATCCGCTAAAGTCCCGCTATGTCACGAAGCGGGTGGTAGTCTGGAGGCCTACTGATGGCCGTCGCGACACGGGCTAGCCGGGCCGGCGACGTATCATGATTGTGGCCCACTTATGTTATCCGTCGGTTGTTTTTAAAGTTCCTCTAGAGGCCCACGTGGAACATGTTTGCTGGGTAGTCTTCCTGTATTATTCTTTTCAGATTATCAAACTTCTAAAATGGACGTTGGGGGGGAAGATGCCGTGTTAGGACCTGTATCTTTATAATCTCCTTCGACTCCAACACAAAGCATGGACGTTTGGCATACCACGAAAGCAAAAGTTTCTGAACAAGATCCTCTCTATTGGCTGCTTTTAACCACATTTTAACTCTAAAAAGTAACAGTAGATTCAATATGGGTTTGACAAGTGTAGAGTTTGGTTTGGTTTACTTATATATCTTCCTTGTTCAGTTTTGGAGGAACATCCACGACATAAGCAAACGAATCCTCCTTTAGAAGCCATCACAAAAAATTAAGCTAGTGCCGCAAGATATATTGTACAAGTATAAATAAAGTAATAGATGACTTCTATTTTACTTATCTACCTGTCCTACACAGGTATACATGTCAGGTATTATTATTATTTAAAATATATGGTCATTCATATGCTGGTAGCCGACGAGTAGAAATCGCTTATCGGTAGTTATACCTCATTAAATTCAAATCAAAATACAAGTTATTTTCTGTGTAAATAATTAACAATCATCATGTGCTTTTTTCAATATTTGTGATCGATGCTATGAACAATTGAACATAATTATTTCCAAAAGTTTTAACAGGTGAAGACATTTTATTTTCATCAGTGGCGTAACATCAAGTCAGGTAATTGTTATTTCCTACAAAATATTTTCAGGGATCCATTAGGGACCCTCGTCTTTCCTTTTCATTTGTATTGGCTTTGGTATCCAGGGCCACTTACAAAATGAATGATTATCAATCCCAATCATTTTCAAACTCTCCTCCCCATAATTCACATAATGCTATAAAGTCGTATGTTGCTGCTGCACAAATAAAACCTCCCCCACCAAACTTCCCTAAAAGAGAACAAGCAATCATCATGCACGTCATAACCAATACCACTCTCTTTGAGTATATGAGAGCCGTAGGAGAAATTGAAGTCCCCAAAAACGTAACATTTGCCTCTAGAATCTCAAACAACCGCATATGCATGCACACGATAGTATATATATTAAATCTAACAATATACCTATTCGAAGGCTTATCACACCTGCCAAACAAATTCTGATTTCCAACAATTCTCCCACTATCCCTCACTCTCTTATAGAAAAAACTCTAAAAGACATCGGCCTACAGCTAGCCTCTCATGTTTCATTCGTGAAATGTGGCGTACTGGATGGTAAATATTCTCATATCATGAGTTTTCGCAGAATAACATACATTATACCAGAAAACAACTTCACTCTCCAAACATCCTATTTAATTACTTTCGAAAATACTCCTCACAGATTTTTTGTGTCCACGGATAAACTGGAATGTTTCTTATGTAAACTCCCTGGACACACCGCCGATTCTTGCACCAATCCACCTAACACTGAAATTCGAATCCACCTCCATCTCCAATAGTGCAAACAACTACTGCACACTCTGACAATCTTCTTGTATCTAACACTCAGAGTATACCTGTCGAAGATGATCAACCCAATCTGACACTTATCGAGAAAGTAAATTTACCTGTAATTCAAGGACAAAAGAGAGGTCTATCTACGGATAGCAACCTCGAAACTCCCTCTCAGCTGTCACTGATAGATACTCCGACCGACAACCAGATGTTCTTCCCTTTATACACAATACCCTAAAACTCAATCAAACAGCATAAGAAAAAACCTAAAACGACCGGAGAAGAGGAGTTTAAACTCACACCCACTACTTACTCTACTATACAAGAGCTATGCAAAAACAATTCTACTCACCTAACACTGACTGAAACACAACTCACCGCCTTCCTAGAAAATTTATTTGGCTTGTCAGGCCCATTGAACGAAGCTCTCTCTTTCACAGCAAATATACAAGGTCTACTAGATGACTTGACTCTTATGTACAACATAACCAAAGAACGGTCTCTTAAAAATCGGTTGACTAGATTACAGAAAAAAGTAAAGCATCAACTAAACCCTGAAGATTCGTCTGACGATAAGAGCTACACATCAGAAACCCAAACTGACGAAGCGTCTAATACTCCCACCTCTTAATTAGCACAGAACTCGTTAGAACCATCAGTCCATATTAGCAATATCACAATATACAATAAATACCTTCAAGCTAATCCATTGAAATTGTGATGGATTTTTCCCCCGCCTGGAAGAATCCAGCAGCTCATATCCAATTAAAACACTCAAATCCTGTGTCTCCAAGAAACAAATGCCACAATCTCGAAACTAACTTCCCCGCCTAAAAAACTTTGAAGGCTACCATTAAATACGCAATAATTGCAATAGAGCAAGTGGCGGTACTTCTATTTTCGTTTCTAATGACATTTTCATCCATTCTTCTCCTTAATATCGACCTTGAAGCTGTTGCTGTAACTATATGGCTCGCGAATAAATTAAATGTGTGCAGTATATACATTCCCCCAAACCATTATCTAAAAGAAGAAGAACTAGAAAACCTTATTTTTCAATTACCTCATCCCTACATTCTAGTAGGAGATTTCAATGCGCATGATAACTTATGGGGATCCAACTCATCATATGATAAGGGTAAACCAGTGGAAAATGTAATAAACATTTTAACTTATCTTCTGGTTCTTTCTCCGCCATAGATCTCAGTTGATGATTTACATAATAGTGACCATTTCCCTATCGTTATACCTTCCATTGCCTCTCAAAACCCAAAAATCTCTACCAGGACTTTCTGGCGACTAAAAAAAGCTGACTGCAAAAGTTTTACATCACAAACAGAAGATGTCCTACATTCTCTTAAGTTTTTGGGAAGCGTTGATGATAATATCGCAACATTCTCAAATTCTATTTAATCAGCTGCTGGATTACATGTAGGTAAATCTTATATATCCCATCCTAAGAAAAGTGTTCCTTGGTGGAATTCCTCTTGCAAAGACGCTGTACGACAACAAAATATAGCAATAAAACTGTTCCCGCAAAACAATACCCCTGAAAACCACATTGATCTCAAAAAAGCCAGAGCAAAATCTAAATTCATTATCAAACAAAGAAAAAAATGCTCCTGGAAAAACTATGTTTCGTCAATGAGCGAAAACACAAATCCCAGTCAAGTATGGAAAAAGATCAGAGATATACAGGGTAACAAATCCCATAATGGAATTCCCCATCTTGTTTCAAATGATACGGTAATAAATAATGACCATGAGATAGCGAAGATCATTGCTGAAAATCTCTAAGCAAAATTCCGAAGTGAGCTACACCCAAACAATGCAAATACTTATACTAATACCTCTTTATCATGCCCAATTCCATCAAATCAAGATAAAGACTCACCCAACCTACCTTTCTCTCACCAGGAACTTATTACCTCCACTATAATTCAATCCGCGGTAAATTCCCTGACCAACAAGATAAAATTATTGGGACTCTCTCTATCCCCAACAAAATCCAAAGTCATCAATTTTAGTAAGTCTTCAATAAACTCCACCCCTAATATTTTGATCAACAACGTCTCCCTTCAGGTTGTAAATTACTGCAAAATATTGGGTATGATATTTGACTCCCGTCTCAATTGGAAAAAACATATTTTAGATACAAAGAGCGAATGATACAGACGACTAAACATCATAAAAACCCTTTCTCACTTCCATTGGGGCGCTGACGCAACTTCTCTCTTAAAAATATACAGATCCCTTATTCTATCTAAAGTAGACTATGGCTGCTTCGTATATATATATATATATATATATATATATATATATATATATATATATATCTAAATATATATATATATATATATATGTATATATATATATATATATATATATATATATATATATATATATATATCTAAATCACATATCAATGTCTTGAACTCCTCGGTACACAATACAGCTCTTCGCCTGTGTCTGGGGGCGTTTAGGTCTAGCCCGGTAGAAAGTCTCTACTGCGAAGCAAATGAATTTCCTCTATGGATAAGACGTCAACATTCATTACTTAACTATACTATCTCGGTATCTTCCAATCCCCTTAACCCACTATACAGCTTGTTTACCAATGATAGCTTACAGAACATCTCAACATCCTCAACAATTAGACCCTTACCTTCACTACTAAAAACAATGCCAATCAACATTGATATTTCTCAAACAGTTCCTCTACCTCTTCCCTTAATGCCCCCATGGACGAAAAACAAACAAAAAACATCCCTAATATCAACACATCTCTCACAACTCTGAATAAAAATGAAACAACAAACGATCTAATTGAAAAAACTTTTCTGGGTATAATATACCGAAATGAATACGATTTAGTCCTATATACTGATGCCTCGAATAATGAAACAGGAGTCGGTTGTGCCGTAACAACATTAGATTCTCCAATCTTCTCTTCCACAATATCATCAACTTGTACTGTACATACCGGCGAACTCTATAGTATAACATATTTCCGCTCCTAATAAAAATGTCTGCATATGTACAGACTCACTTGCCTCTATACACTCCATTAAAGATATATATATATATATATATATATATATATATATATATATATATATATATATATATATATATATATATATATATATATATATATATATTATACTAAAATATAAAACTTACTTACTTTTTTATTATGAAATTTGAATGTAGATGTTAATTATTTAGAATTTTTGTTTATTTTGGCTAGCTCAGTTATTGTTTTTTTATATAGTTGTTATATTTATTAATTCGGGAGCATGAAACCCTTTTTACTCTTTGAGTCCTGGCTTTTTATAATGTTGTATTTGTTTAAATAAAAAGAAAACACTTTATTTTTAAATAGATTTAATTTTAAATTCAATATTTTATTTTTGATAATAATAATTTGAGACGCCTATGGTTATATTATACCTACTTATTTATTTTGCTAATTTCGTCAGTGCGCGGGCGTGAAAAAACTAGTCATGCGCTTTTGCATAAAACGAACAATTCTTACACGTAAGAAGCATCTATACATATTCTACAAACATAGTTTGTTGACGATGCAGACAAGTGAATGGTTCAAACACATTAAAGAATTTATATATAAATCATACATATATATGATACAAATTGCTGTGGAAAGAAAATAGTTATCTACATATATAGAAATATAGGAATTATATACAGATGGACATAGTTATTATATTAATGAAATTTCAAGCACCATATTTATGCGATTACAACATGGCGTAAGTACATATTTTTATTTATTTAAATTCGGCATTTTTATTAATATTAACGATTTATGCAATTAATTAACTATATAAAGTCGTTTTTCTTTCTTTTTCAGATCGATCATATTCGCAAATGTTTATCAATTTATGAAATTAAGCGCTTATTTGAGTATTTTGAGTTTTTACTCTGATTATTGGCCAATAATATTTTAAACACACTGACCTGTTGTTCTTGAATTGGGATGAATGTCTCTGGACCCCAGGAATACTCCTCTGAAGCTCCAAAAACCAAAATGATGGAAAATTTCGAAGATTCTTGCCGAAAAACTCGATATAATTAACTGTGAGTATTAATAAGAT